>JAQMCX010000028.1:4700283-4830473 GCA_029814765.1 Acanthurus leucopareius | reverse complement strand
ATTACTGAGTCCAGTTGCCTTCGATTTATTTGCCTAGAATAACCATGACCTGGATGAATGAGAACATTCACAGACACCGGTGTTATAAGAACTATTTTGGTGTTAATTTGGTAACAAAGAGTTTTAATGTCAGAGTGACTGTCGTGACCCTTATGTTCATGCACTGCTGCATGCTGTATTCATCAGTATTCACTGACATGAGAGTATTTTAAAGTAACTTCCTGAATTCTGAGTAACTTCTAAGTGAATACGAACGAACAGATGTCTCAATCTACTTCACAATGAATCCAAGCTCAGTTTAATTACAATGTGGATGGTTTCAAAAGTGAACCTGCCTGATTGAAATAAACAGTGTGGGACTGTCAGAACATTACTTTTCTCCCCCGTAAATAACTTTTTTTTTTGTTTAACTAAAGTCTGTGTGCAGTGTGTCTGCCTCATATGAGAAAGCATCACCTGCTCAGTAAGCCACAACACGACCACGGACACTTTTAAGACAGAGGAGAGCGTTTCATTTAAGAGTGTACTTTCAGGGTGACAACTCTAAACGCCCCTGTCAACTGCAGCCCTGACATGCAGGAGGGGGGGAGAGGGGGGCAAGTGAACGCACCACAGACAGGGTGGGAAAAAAAAAACAGCTGCCGGTGAAGAAGCAAAAATGAATCACCATTACTGTCAGGTGCCTGCAATTATTCCACTCAATTTATAAGCCGTAGACACTAAAACTCAATACCCTCGCTGCTCCCATTAGAAATATATATTTTCTTCTTGATATCACCAAATACCACCTGCCATGAAAACGCAGCTCGAGGGTGAAACTTGCAGAACGTTTTCTGTTAAGTCGTTTTTTTTAAAATGTGGACTGCTTCTTTTTCGTGGTGAGCGAAAAAACTCCAAAAAAAAAAAAACCAGACTCCATGAGTTTCTAATCACATCTGCTTCTTCTTCTACTGCGGCAGCCCACAGAAAAATTTCTGCTTATCTCACTTTTCTTATCTGAACTTTCAGAAATGAAGGTTCCCTCCAGTTTGGGGTGGGGTTGTTGTGTTTTGGGCATTTTTTTTTTTTTACACACAACTGTTTTAGGAGGAGCAAGAAGAGCAAGTGTGAGATGTTAATAACAGTGTGTGTTTGTCTTTTGAGCAGCCGTTCAGGTGGTATTTTTATTCAACAGATTTAAATGTGAGATAGTGCAGTCTATTAAAATTATTGTACTGATACAGATGGCCCAGAGCGCAACCGGCAAATAAACAAAAAGGCTTTCAGGAAAATAGGCTGTTTGATTAATTAAGAGTTAGACAGCGATAATGATGACAATAAATCTACCACTGCTTCAGATACACACACACACACACACACATACACAGACACACACACACATCCCACACATCCTCATTGACATCTATGTTGAAAATCAAAAATCCGAGATGACTCTTTTGTTTTTGTTTTCTTTTTATTAGACGGGGCTTATTTTTGTGCTTTTGTTCGCCAGCATCTCTTTGGAAACCAGAATAAATAAATAAATAAATAAATAAATAAATAAATAAATAAGAAACCAAAGTGTTGCAGACTGTTTGGAACAATCACCGAGACAATTTTTAGTTTGCCTTCATGTCTTTAGTCTGAAATCCAACAAAACAAAACCCCAAAGATTACAGGAACAAACAAAAAAAAACAAAAAAAAAACGACAGCTGACAGAACAAACAAGGAGCAGAGATTTCTTTTTTTTTTTTTTCCTATCCAGTGAGCTCAAACAGCATTGTACCTGACTAAGGCCATTCAGTATAATGTATCAGGCACCTCCTGCATATTTTATCACAGCGAGCCAGGAGCTTTCAAACCCTGTAAGTGGCGCAGACGTTCTCCATGTGGTGATCAGATGCGATGCAGCGCCTCCAGCACCTGCCTTTTTTTTTTTTTTTTTAATGCTCACAGCCTCGACGATATGAAGCTTATTTTATTAGAATTATGTGGCAGCGGATGAATTCAAATTGCTGTCATGCAATATTAATTGCACTGTGTTCCCGGCAAAAAAAAATTTAAAAAGTTCTAGAGACTATTAAAGATGCAAGGTCATAAACAGATATTAATTTTAGTCTCATTTAGGAGGTTGTTCATTACAGAAATCTGTAATTATTCCTGAGCCTGTCTTCTTAAAAAAAACAGGAGACGTTCGAGATAAAATTATGAATCAAATCTTTGTGATTGAAAAAATATGGAACATTTTGTCAAGAGTCTGGAGATTCTTATCGCTGGAAAAAGATCCATATCTGATTTATGAGCAGAGTCTTTTGACTAATTCATGTTAAACTTTCTACCTCGATAACTGCTGTGCAAAATACAGCAAGATTTGGTTTTCATAGATGCTTTATTCAGTATCATCAGCATATATGCAGATAAGCATGTAAACACATTTCTTTAGGTTATTTTTCATATCATTTTAAATTCCCGGATGGAGAAACAGCTACGAAGGCTTTGCCAGGCAAGCGAGAAAAAACTTTTTTTTCCCGAGTGATCCATTTTGTTTGTCAGATCTAAGTAGCTTCCTACCTTGCAAAGTTTTTTTTTCTTATTTTTTTTGCCTTGTAAAAGTTTTTTTTTCTTCAACATTTTTCAAAGATAAAAAAGTAACTCTGACCCTGGCAAACTTTTTTTACTGCAATATTTCTTGCAGATTAGCAACTTAGCAGAAAAACTAACACTTGAACATTAAGCAGTGTGATAGGAAGTAGCTAAAATGACACAAAAAAAACAAAGTTTGATGGCTGTAGTAAAGTCAGAGAGCAGACGGGGATCAACATGTTTTGGCTTCACCTTTGGGAAGCTGTCATGTCCATCTTTTCTGCCAGAAGTTGAACTTGACACCTGACAAGCTGTAGAAACCTTCTGAGCAGCAGCAGCAGCAGCAACTTTTGTTGGGTAAAAACAGCACGAGGTTGTTTTGTTACAGCGATCTGCAACGAATCCCAGCTGGAGACGGAGCCGAACGAGCCATAAATATGCTAAACTGCAATTTCTTCTTTATCCAGGACATTGAATGTAATTGATCCATGGCTGCAGTTACTGTAAGACAGAGAGGAGTAAAAGACTGTCATCTCCTCTGATCTCCTGCCGTCTCTGCAGGAGAAGGTCTGGTGACTTTGTGGTTCACCACAAGGCAATTTATTTACAGCCTTCCACTTGTGGCTGTGTAAATATTCTTCATGAGAGAGGAGGCTGTCACCAAAGAACTGCAGTTCATCAAAAACAACCCTTTCTTGTCAGGGGCTAATGTGAAGGTGTATATCACAGCAGGCATCCGCCCTCTGAGTAGTGAGACGTAGTGAGAGACTGTGGCGGTGTTACGAGTAATAGGGCTCCCAGAGGGACTCCACACCTCCTCCGAACGCCGAACGCACGTCTCTTTCACTTAGAAAGAAACGCGTCGTCTTTCCTGGCAGGAAACAGTGGCTCTGTTGTCATAAAATAAGCTACAACAGGAAGTATTTATTGGGGTAGACTTGAGGATACTTGCCACTTATTACATCATTTAGATTGTTCATGTGAGCCCCCACGCCTCTCCACTCCCACCACCCCCCAAAAGGCAGGTCATGCTGTGAGTCTCCAGATTAAATTTCTAACCGGTTATGGGATGACATATCGGCCTCACCATGGCGGCAGTCATAACTGTAATGGTGAATGAGGGAAATAACCATCCGTAATTTTTTTTTTTTTTTTTTTTTCCTGTGTTGCCTGCGATGTACCCTGAAGTTTTTTGTTTTTTTTTTCAAAGGAGTGACCTCCTTAAGGAGCTGTTATTGGATTAGACTGTCATGCCACCGGACGAATGCGTGATCAAACGCTTTTTTTTTTTTTTTCCTCCTCCTCAGCAGTCTTTTATTACACACCATCTTTGGGGGATGACTCATAAAGAGCTGTTATGAATCACTTACAGACGGATGCTTAGCCTGCAGTTAGGAGACGGACAGTACAATATGAGACGGAGGCCTCTAATTTGATTTCATTATGCCACTATTGTGTCATTATCAGGTTGCTTTCGTCAGGTTTCGAGAACCATTAGCGCGGTCTGCGACGCTATTTTCCCTCTATAGTCTCTAAATGGAGGCCTGGATGAGGCCTGTGGTCTATTTAGAGGGACCTCCTGGGGGCTAATGAGCTCAGCACTCAAGGATGCATAATTTAACCATATGCCTCATTCCATGACTCTGCATGCTACAATATTTGAAATATTCATAGGTTGTTTAAGCTGCTGCGTGCATTTATAGATCAGTTTACACATCGGAGAGGTCAGAGCGGTTCAACCGGCGTAACAACTTGGCGACGTAACTCTTCACACCCCAAAGTCTGTTAAAGTGGTAATTGATAATTGATACAGTAAAAAAAAAAAAAGCTTAATGATTATTGGCTCTGGCTGCTGTACAAACACACACACACACACACACACACACAAACGTAATAATTATAATAATAGTCGTGTGAATTTGTGTCTGAGTTAATGACAATGTGTTTATGTTCTCTCAACTTTCACCGCAGAATCAATAATCAGCACTCAGGCTTTAACAGCCCACTTTGCCGCACCCCACCCCCACCCCTCGCTCTCTATATTTACATCCACAGTATTATGTTTTCTGCTCGTTAATGGACACCACAGGAAGTTTCTCCACGTCTTGTTATTCTGTGAAGCACATTCTCATTGGGCTCTTTAAAAAAAAAGAAGAAACCGCCGTTTTGACAGAGCGATGGCCGCCCCTCGTCACGCAGCCCACCACTCCTTCGCAGCATCATCAGAAGGATAAAAGCACCTTTGACGCTGACGATGCTAAAGTGGCACAACCTGGAAGGAAAATAATTGCTCGATGAAATATACATATTGTCCCAAACACCGGTAGATGCTTTTGTATTTATTCATATAAAAGAGATTTATGTGAGACGATGACGCAGAATTTTGTTGCCATGATAACAGACTTAACAGAAAAGACAAGGACACTGTAATCAAAGCGACTGAGTGCATATTTATATCTCATTCACAGCTTTCCTGAAGATATTTTACAGCACCCGTAATGGTCAGCAGCGTCTGAGCGTGTGAGACGGCACATCAGCAGGGACGGAAAAGGTCACCTCATGTCATCGTCATTTTGTGGTCCTTTCATCTCCAACAACGACAACGACGATGACGACGACGACAAGCTGATAAATCTTCTGGCGTGTTTTTTGTCGTAAAGCTTCCATCAGAGCATGAAGCACATCAGGACTTCACATCCAGAGATGCTGCTTTGAATCATGATCACAGCCCATCTCCATCATCATCATCTTCTTGTTCTTCTTCCTCTTCTTCTTTTTCTCTTTGGTGAAGACTCGGGTGTAGAAATTCTCCAAGCTTCACATACTGGATGTGACTTTAGAAGAAGAAGAAGGAGAAGAAGAAGAGGCTGGTGTTAATTTAAGGGCACTTTCTGGTGCTCTCCTGGGATCAAGGGCTGGTCAAACATGGCCCTAATTAAAAAGGAGATGATCTCAGATCTTGTATGTGTTGTTCTGTGTTAACAGAAGGAGCCAAAGCATCAAAGATCAAGTGCAGACCAGCTAGCTTGTCTCCTTAGTAGGCGACACTGTCTCCAAGAAATGATGCTTTTATTGCACAAAATTTATTTCCCTAATATGTTGTTTTAGTGAACATTATCATTGACTTGATGAGGTTTGGATGCAAAATATTTTCGATAGCATGATATGCTTCATTCATGTGTGCAGGACTTTGAAATTAAAGACCAGAGTTCACAAGTATTGCTTAAGAAAAAACCATTGAGGTAACTTTGATTACCACGTTGTGTCTAATCATTAAAGTGATTGATTTAAGACCTGATCTTTGTTCCTCTGGGAGCCTCAAACAGGGTTACAGGAGGACTTCTGGTGTTCAAATCTATTTCTGTCCAACATATTTCCTTCCTTTATTATAAACCTCTTTTTTATGTTCCTAATGTAACCGTCAACCAATCATGTTTCTTATCCAACAGCAGCTACTGCTGTGAAGTTCTTGTGCCGAACAGTAGGAGGTATTATTATGTACTATTCTGACCGCCGGCCAGTACGAGTCATTACGGAGGAACCTATTTAATGTCTTACATCACCTCTTTTGTTCCTTTACCTTGAAGGTATCGGGGTGCAGAGATACTTTTCTCTTCCCAAAACTCCCTAAATCTTTAAAAACACTTCAGCTTATTTGATGAAGTTGTCGTACTTGCATATTTCTTGCTTTTTTAAACTTTTTTTTTTCTTTTTTGGGTTGTATCCACATGCTTGAAAGCTTATTGTAAGTTGCTTTGAATAAAAGTATCAGCTAAACAAATGTGATGTAATGTAAGGTAATCTGGATGTAATTTCTGCAGCACTTTTTTTTTCTTAATACACCATTTCCAGAGGAGGAGTTTGGCAACTTTTTTTTTTATGCTTTAACACAAACTAGCATGCACATATAATACGGTGCATCACTCCATCAGTTTTTTTAACTCTTGATCACTTTTCGAGTTGCAAAAAAAAAACAGGTTCGTCCAAACTTTGTTTCCTTCTCACCAGTGGATTTTTTTTCTTCTTCTTCTGTTCACAAAAATATCTCATACGTGTTGAGTTGAGGTCACGCAGACCTTTCTAACCTGACAGGATACCTGCATTCACTAAGTTCATTCTCACTGCCGTTCCCTTGTTGATGACTCAGAGAGGGACATGCACCCATTACACTCCTGATGATTCCCATCTGGTCGGACCCCCCTCCTCCTGCAAACAGCTGTGTGGATACTGTGTCATTTTTCAATGCTGCTGTGTTACTTTGCCCAGTGTAATGCACCTAAATGGGCGACATAATGATGTTAAGATGTTCCTAGTTAAGGTGACATGAGGGACTGTTACCTGTGATGACAGTTTAGGACTCATCTGGAATTTTTTAAGACAGTCATCTTGAGTAAAAGGGCTTGAAAATTTGTCATTTTACTCTGTAATTCTCCGTTTTTTCATGTTTTTTCCTGGTTTCGGCTGATGGGTAACAGCACTTAAATCTAACGTGTTGTCATGTGTCACTGCTGTAAAAAGGAAGAGACAAATAATTACAGTTCAGCAGCAAAGCATTTTTTCTTACACTTGGTCAAAAAAATTCCTGACACGATCTATAAAACAGAAACTCCTAATGAAACATCAGGTTACAGATCCGTCAGCTGAGAGAAAAACCGTCTGCAAATCACCTTCAGTTTCTGCAAAGTCCTAACACCAGATATCCAGGTCTGCACCTCTGCTCTGATCTGAGACTCCGACTCAAAGAAGAAACAGATCAAATGGCATTTCTCTACCTGGACCTACAACCCCGTCTCCTCCTCCACCCTACAACACTGTCTGAGGTCGGACAACGTCTCCACATTCAGCCTTAAGCTATTGTCTGTCTCACCAGAAAGATCCTCCACACATGCTCTCATGCTCTTTGATTCGCTCCTCCTGCTCTCCTCTTTGTACAGAGTGGGAGTTGTAGGTCAGCGAGGCTGAGGGATTGTCAAATGTTCACCTTCCCTCTATGATCTCTACAGTCTGTGTTCATAATTGCATCTTTGTCCAGCTTTTTTTCTTTTTTAGCTTTTATGTAAATTGTTCTTAGAAACACTTGTAATCACATTGAAAGCAGCTTAAACTGGTGGTCAAATTTCCTGCATGCATTCACTCACAGTAAATGGCAAATGAAGCCGATTCTGATCTTTAAAAAGCTCATTTAAGCTAAATTATCACCATCGAGTACAACTTAAGCTGATTCCACCAGCTTGGGAACAGAAAAAAGAGGACTGCTGGGAAAAAAAAAAATGTGTAATGTCGTCTGATTGTTTCTTAAAATATCTGCTCTGCACCACAGACACTGAAGCTAATGGCACATGCATTGAATCCTTTCATAGCTGCTGATGAGGCTCTCCGGCAATCATTGCGTCAAAACAGCCAACTATTCAGTAATATTCATACAAAGAGCAAGGGGAAGGTTTCTCTGGCCTCGACTGTCCTGGACTTGATCCTTAACTAGAAATCCATACTCAGATACGTGAAGCACGTGACCTGTTCGTCCAGCTCAGGGTTACAGCACATGAACATGTTCACTGAATGTGCTCGTGTATTTTGGAAAATGGTAAGCTAAACATGTTCGTTTGCATCTGATGAACATAGAATGTAAATGTGGGCGTCATTAACTCTAATGCTCACACACACACACACGCTGTTTTACTGCACCCAGGTGGCACCACAGGAAACACAGTCCTGATGTAGCAAACGTTGCCACCAATAGACTCACAACGCTGGTGTGGCCAAATATTTACCTCTAATACAGCAGCTTTCACATCAACAGGCAGCATCATGTTGGCATGTTTGTAAAAAACTCATTTTAATTTACTTCATGTTGGGAAAAAGCCCAAATTTTATTACATAATTATGATTTTTAATCCCTAGAAAATGCCATCAATAGGTAAGTGTGCGTCAGCGTCGTGAGGAATAAAATGGCTACCCATTTCTCAGTGCTGTTCCTGATCTTTCATTTAAGGATAACACAAAGGAGACAGTGCATTCTGGCGGTGTTAGCAAACGCTATAATAATTTTAAACCAGTTATCAATTTGAGATACCAGATTTCACCTGACAGCTGCAATATGGCATAAGAAACCTTAGGCCAGCGTGTTATTTCCATTAGGCAGCTGGCCGATGCAAAAAGCGGCATATTTCTTTGAGCATCTGTTGTGCTGCCTGTGTGTCCTTTTCACATGCAGAGATTTTACATTGTGGCTTCAATTGCAGATTCAGGGGAATAAACCCTGAATGGGGGAAGGATTGTGTGCCTCCGTACCTGGCAAAGCTGTCTTAACTCAGCCCATATGTGAATCACAGACTCTTTGTAATAGCCCGCCTCTGTCAGGAGAGAGGATGTACCTGTCAAATCATTTAAATTACTACAACCGTTGTGGAGATGGAAATGCTTGGATCAGCGCTTTGACGTTGTGGAACTTCCAAGGCCCTGAAAGTGCGCCTTGCAGAGTTTTTTGGTGTCTTTGCAAAACAGAATTACGCTCCGTGAAATGTCTCTGTCCAAACTTATTGAAATGAATCAAAATCAACAAACTAAAGTTGAGCTTGGCTGTACTTCATAAAAACTCACAGACTGCACTGCAAATAGACACACACACACACACACACAGGCAATAACCTCCTTTGTCTGCCTCTGAAACACAAACACACACATATAATCAGTGCACTTAACACAAACAGCACCTTTACACACTGGATGCTGCACTCATGACTGTTTTAACTTAATTATAATTACCGCAGTGCATGTAAGTCAGGTTATAAATTAAAATTAAAATAATTGCATTGTAAAAATCTGTGCAATATAATCTGCAATTCAGGTTCTTTCAAGCCCTGAAAATGTCTCATACCAGTAAAAACGTCCTGACAGAGAACCGAGAAATTACAGAGAGTTATAATCTTGGATTTTAAATTAATTTATATACATCTCTCCCCTCCATGTTCCCTATAGTTAATGGCCTCTCGTAGACCCTTGACTGTTCATAAATCAGAAGTTCAGCTGAGGCGCTATTACAAATTGAGTGATCTCGCCAAAGCTGCTGTATCCATGCATCTTCTGAGTTGAGTGTAGGAGGAGAGGTGGTGGGGGGGGAACACAAACAGGAGAGCCTACAGTATTTCCGCGTCATTATTCAATGTCAGTTTTCCAGACGTGAAATAAAAAGGATCAGATTCTTGTGGGACTTTCATAGCGGCTGGTCTCTAAATGCTTTTTACGTCTCAACATTTTATAACAGAGCAAGAAGATGAAGCGCTGACCTTTGAACCTGAAACTAGAACATGAGATGAGATGTCTGTCTTTTGTATGTGCACGTATAGATAGAGGATGCACTTCATAGAGACGCCACAGATGTAACACATCAGGATCTATTTTCACATCATGTTAGCCTTAATGCATTTCAAGAGATGAGATCAAAAAGTTCCAAGACTGTTCCTGATGCACATAAATTGAACATTGCACAATGACGTGCATGTAGCAGGTGAAAGTTATGACATTCATAAATAAGTTTTTCCAAGTTACATGACTTAATCATCATTTACATCCGAGTTTCATGACCTCTGAGCAGAAGCTGTTATGGCTATGATTTTGTTCTGATTTAGTTTTGTCATTAATCCCTATATCCTTTTCCCTCTTTCAGCCACGGCGATGCAGGAAGGCGGGGCTGATCTGCTCGGGAGCAAAGGCTCACCTGCACGCAATCGACCATCAGCCGCGTTCTTAGGCCGGCTCCAAACATGCTCCGGTGCCAGACGATTTTCGTCACCGTGACTGCTTCGTTGTGCTCCTGCTCTCGAGTAGATCTCCCGGCCTCTTGTGAATGTATCGCTGGTGTTTTCTTGTCGCATTTAGCTTTGCTAGTGAGTTTTATCTCCTGGACAATTAAAGTTTTTCATATTAGAGAGTTTTTGCCCCTCGTGGTGATTTTTTTGGTGAGTTTTTTGTTACTTCCCCGCAAGGTGGTTTTTTGTTGCTTTTGTGCTTGAATAAACTTTTTTCCTTAAACGATTCTGCACCTGGATCCTGACTCCTCTTGATCAGACCGTGACAGAAGCAGCACCATGTTGGAGGATCTCCATCCACAGGCGCAAAATGGCTTTAACTTCAGGTCAGATCATCACTGTGATGAGCCGTCCAATCAAACCAAACAGAGATCTTCTCATGGCACGATGACAACCAGGATCTCCAACATGATAACACGTTTGCATTATGTTGGAAATGTGCAAAGTTTCTGGTCTGCAACAACACAGTCGTCCCTATTTAACCATCCTACTCGCTGGAAAATGAAGTTTGGTCTCTGGTTCTTAGCGGAGAACCAAGTTTCAGGTCAATGGATCACCTGTTGTTACTGTGCAGTGCTTCATTCATGCATGACATGAAGAGTCTGAAGTTTTTGATCACATCTTTTACTTCTAAAAAAAAGGAATGCATGAGAACCTTAATAACTTAAAGATACTAATGCCTGCATGTCTTAATTATTTTGATATGAGCATTATATTGTTCTCATTATTGTTATTATTATGTCGAGCAAATCACAGGAACAAACAAACATTTATTTGTGTAAAACAGAAAACATCTTTCTGTTTGCTGCAGCAGACAACCTGTCTTCATTAGAAGTCTGAGCCTCATCGCTGTGTCAGAGATAGGAATTTTTTTGGCTGCTTCGCCGTGTTTTGCTTGGAGTTTTGTGTCCCAACAGCAAAGCCTCTATGACTTTTAGGATTATAATGAGTCTGTTGTTGCGTCTAAAGGGATTCTCAAGTTCTGAAAATAGCAACGTTCTCAAACAAATTTCTATTCCGTAAATACAATCCTACAGGATTAACCAACACGGTACAAAACAAAAGTTTAGGCCTCACTTTGTGAAATCGAAGATCTTGTTGGAAACATAAAACCATTGGATCACGGTGCGGCACACGGCACACGGCAGCAGCGTCTTTGTTACTGCTCTTTTTTTCCACGCTCAAGGATAAAATTTCAATGACCGGCCTTGTGGAAAAGGCATATCTGGCTTCAGCGATGCCGTGGCGTCTCTCAAAAAAGTACGCTGTTGTTATGCACTGGATTCCTCAAGTACTTTCTGAACAGAGCCCCTGCAGGGAAAAAACCTATTGCACCTTTTAGAGAAATGCTGGTGCCAAAGCTGCGAAAGAGACATATGAGGCTGTGGACATCCAATTGATTTTCAGTCAACACATCCCTCATGTAGTCTTTTATGTGTTAAATTATTAAAGCGCCACGGCTTGAGGGAACCGAGTTTATATCCTCCCAGAGGAGCGGCTAACTTACCCGTGTCACTGAGTATTTTACACAAATTCTGCTGTATTAGTTAAACAGGTTTCCTGGATTGGCCTTTTCACCCGTCACTTGAAAAGGTCTTTGGCAGGTGCCTGAGGGGGGCCCATGCACTTTATCACCGCAGAGAGGGTCTCTATCATTTACTACCACGTATTAGCGAATGGTCCATTCCAGCTCACCTCCGAGCATCGTTTTATCATCACACAATGGACTCTCCCCCCTCCTCCCCCGCCCTCCCGCCCCCCTGCAGCGTTCTTGGTAAATGACCATATTCATTATTCATCAAGGATTAGTGTCATAATCGATTTGGTCCGAACGGTCCGCATTCCACAATGTGTTCTTAATCCCACCCCCAAGAGATGTTGAACTTTGTCACATCTAATTAGGTTGCACGAGTCAGCCGCGCCGAGACAGCCTTTACAACTTCTCCATTACATGCCCGATAATTGGTGTCCCATTCTTGGGGGTTTTTTTAATCAACGTCTCTGTAAATTTGCAGCGATGAGACGTGTTTGGGTGCGACAGTTTTGTCGCGGCGTGCGCGCCGAAGCAAACAGGTGTGGGCTTGTTTGGCATTCAAAGGAATTAAAAAAAAAAAAATGCATTTTTTCAGCAGCGTGTTGAAAGAAAAAAAGTGAAAAAAAACCATCTTTGTTGAACTGTGATCCACTCGGCGAATCACAAATGATCTTCTGCCTTTCAAGTCACTGTATCTGTAGCTTTTGTGCAATGTCGCCCCCTCCTCCCTCCCCTCCCCGACTCCCACAACCCCCCCCCACCACACACACACACACACACACAGCCCTCTGGTGATGACCGTCCTGTTCTCCGTTCCCAGCTGCGAGATGGACCTATGGTGCATGTGACATCTGTATCTGCCAATGGACGTGCAAAGCCTGTCAGCTCGACGGCGCTCGGCCTGTCAGTCAGCCTCGCCGCGAACAGCCCGGGACCACAGCTGTCATAATGATCCGACAACAGAAAAGAACAGCTGCTGATCTTCTGTTAGCCTGACTCAAACTATGTGTGTTCTTGAAACAGTAGCCAGATTGTCTTTTTTCAGCCCGATGCAGACCACATACAGATCTCTCTCTCTCTCTCTCTCTCTCTCTCTCTCTCTCTCTCTCTCTCTCTGTACGTCTTTCCTGTTATCCCAATTTATCCTGCTCACTACTTCTGGTTATTATGATAATGATGCTGATGATTAGTATTTCACCACAAACAGTTTAAGGGATCACATCTGCAGAGCTCGATGCCTCTGCACTGATAAGTTCACTCCCCAGCACTGATTAGGTGGATGTTCTTGATTTGAAATTGGCGTGTTTGCTAATAAGGAGGATTTATATTTACATTTTTAAAGCCTTTTTTTGTATTAAAGTGTTGCTGTTTACATTTGAAATTTGTTTTTAATAGCTTTTTTGCTTAGTCATAGCTCTGATTTTGCTTTATAAGCTCTGGTCTTGGTCTCTTCTTATCCTCAGACCTCCTTTAAGCCTCGTTTAGAAGTGACTTGGAAGCAAAAATGGTCCTGAACAGCTTGTTCTCTTTAAATCTGCGTACAAGTTGCATCACTTAACATAACCCTAAATTAATCAATATACATGGCATAATGCAAATTTGTTACATCCATTAATTTTCAGCTATTTTTCATTATATTTTGATGCATCTGCTCAATGGAAGTTAATGTAAATCACTTGCATTCAAAATTTAACTCACTTACTTGAGCTACAAGCAAAAAGACTTGTGTTATTCTTGTCCAGGTTGAAACAAAAACTGTTTGCTGTAATAAATTGAGGACTTGCGGCGCTAAAACCAAAAAAATCCATCCATATTTCCTGAAAGTGGGTCTTTAAAAGTTATTCATTACCAACAGTTACACCGCTCCCTTGGGTCTTTCACCTTTATTTTCAGCCACGGTTAAATTGGGCAGAAGTTCCCCTGTAATTAAATACAGCACTTAATCAATTGGCTCTTTTTTTGGTGAGATGTTTTGCACCCTCGGTCTCAACATTTCTGGATAAACTACACCGTGGTCTGAGATGGCTATATTGGTTTCTACGCATCTATTTTATACACGAATACTTAATTTAGACCCAGGCGAAGATTGCTCGCTGACTCCTTCTATTTCTTGATCTTTTGCCATTTAGAGACAACTATGAAAAGGTTAGTGTGTCAGGCACTCTGGGAGGGTAGCTGGCACCGTGGTGATACAGTAGGAGCGAGCGTATGAAAGGAGCTTACAAGAAAAGCCAATTATATTTAACAAGACTGCTCTAGATTGCTGATACTTCATTGATGTGTTCAGGTCTTAAGCCTTCGAATCCGCTGGGAAGATCGGAAAGGTATAACAAGGCAGTTAAACAGACGAGATGAGATCTGCCATCCACTCGTTACACAGACCGTCACTGCTGATAAAACTTGATCACTTGTCTTGTTTGTTAGCTTTAATTCGTACATGATATGATTATGATCTCTCACTCAGTGCGCTGTTGATGAAAATCAGAGCACGAGGCCCCGCGTAACCTTGCATACTGTACATAAAAAACAATCAGCATTTCCTGCAAATCCATTAAAAAAAATGATCCTGTACCTTAAAGGCTCTAAAAATTATAATTACTGCAGATGCAGAAATCTGCATGATGACTTCAGAATCACTTCTTTAACCTTGTGCACCACAAAAGGGAATATCAACCATGTTTTGTCGCCTTTATACAACTTTAAATAGAGTGTGTAAGAAAATCCTGGCCCCCTTTTTAAATGCAAAAGTGCATTAAAAAAGATAAAACAAGCAAATTGACAGATTCACTCATTTTAAAGTGAACACACAAAAGCAAAGAAGCACAGATGACGTATGTTGGTGAGATAACTGAGAGAGGTTGTCGTGTCAGGGCTTTGGGTAATATTAGAGTAAAATAAGTAAAATAATTCACAAAATCAAAGTGAAAGGAGAAAGAAGCAAATATTATATGTAAATTTTTTAAAAGAAAAAAGTTGTGCAAAGACTTCACGTCTATAAAAACTGAAAAAGTAAAATTGCTTCAAAATGTCAGAATTGCAAATTTCCAATCTCAAGGGGAGAAAAAAAACATGCTTTTAATTAAGCTTTTCTTTTATGATTACACATAAAGGCGTTTGTCATGACGGGCTCATCAGCCACAGCAAATAAGAAAGGAACCAAAATTACGGACGACTTAACAAGTTCAAAGACAGAAATAAAATTTGCCAAAAAAAAAGACAGAAGATGAGGAAATCAGTGACATTAGCAGTCAGAGAGAGTTGATTTTTGAGAGTAAGTTTGGGCAGAAAAAAGGGGGAATAAACAGCATAAAGCACCAAAACACAGCACATGAACATGAATGAGCGTCTGTGAAGGAGTGTGAGGTCGCAGCTTTTATGGCGGCTGTGAGCTTTGGGACCAGGTGATCCCGGTTAAGTGATCAACCCCGTTAGTCACCAGTCACCTGCAGGATCAAACCAGCAGATACGCCCAAGCAATTAACTTCCTAAGAGGACAAAAAAAAAGAGCCCTCAGTGCATGAGTTGCTGCACCTGTGGAGGGGATTTGCTTTGTTTGAAGGCCCTGCATGCACGTGCACAAAGAGACAAACACACACACACACACACACACAGGTGTGTTTCAGTTCCAGATGCATTTATATGAAAACAAACGAATGTTTCCTGTGGCCTGCTGCTTCTGTTGTATTGTTTATTAGTGTGTTTATCCTCCTGTTGCTCTCTTGATGGAAGATTTGATCTCTTTCATTTTGAGATTTGCTATTTGCAAATGTATCTACATGCTGATAATGACTGTTTTCCAGTTTAAACAACATCTTTTATCCCATCAGCCACAGCTGAGCGAATACACAGGAAGTACTGACTCACTGAAAATAGTTTTTTTTTACCACAAAACTAACCAAATTTTTTGCTTCTAGTCAGTTTTTATACATGATTGTTTACACAAACCACATGTATTGCAATGAAACATGTTTTCATGGACCCAAATATTGTTTAGTTGAAGCGTCATCTTGCTGACTTTACTTGTTTTTAAATAAATGAGAAACTCTTGCAAAGGGAAATGAAAATGACAGTTTCACATTTCTCTTCACCGTTAGTGTTCAACAAATGCAGCGAGGGCTGTAATGAGGCTACGGGTTGTCTTTGCCTCCTACCCAAAGCGGAGTTTTAACAAGGGCATTGTGAAGACAGTGCTGTCATATAGCTGTGAGTGTGAACACAACGTTGTCTGCATTCAGATTGCGGTCTCTCTCCCCCTGCTGCATGAATAATGCAAAGCTGGCAAGTCAGGTGATAAATTCTCGAGTGTAAATCCACAAAGCACATCAGTGAAGTGACTGTATTTTGACAGTGCATCGTCAGAAGGAAGAGGGTTCATACCAATCTGCAGAGAGCTGAGACAGGAAAACACTTCGGCGTTAACAGCCCCGCTGCAAAAAAAAATAAAGGCTCGACGCTCCGAAAGGATAAATGATCAGGGGTGCTTTGTTTCTAATTTAGTCCCTCTCTGAGCGATCGGATCAAAACATAATGAAATTTCATTCACTGATAATTTGATCACAAGAAGGCAAAGAAAATTGCACCGGTAGCTTTGGATCATGGAGTGCCAAAGTTACCGGGACGCTCGATGCTCGATTGTGTCAGCAGCTGGATGCGAACATGCCCCACAGGCAGTGACTCAGGTGATGATGAGGTGCAAGAAAATGGCACAGCAACCTGAAAAATAACAACGTACCCATCTCAATCAGCTACATTTAGGGATATATTTAACATGCTCTTCCATTTAATCCCTATTAAACATATTTCAATGTTATTTTCAGGACTACAGGCTTGAAACTGTACAGTTTCTTGTAGCTCTGTAGATTGCTGCTTCTTAATCCTATTAACACAATGTAATCACTGTGCTATTATTCGGATGTAGTGTGCAGAGTGAGACGGTCCTCATAAGGCTGCAGAGGATGAATCTGTCAAACAACAGACTTTTGTCCCTGCAACCAAAGTTTGAGGCTGTGTGCAACCAAAAGTCAAATCTACAATTTTTCAGACTAAAATGACTAATTTTCACTTTTTAGTTAAGGTTTGGTTTAAGTTTGGGCAACACAGCTACTTGTTTAGGTTTAGGAAGCTAAAACTCCAGGTGTAAACAGCTTTGTTGGCTACCTGTGTGAAAAATAGCATCTTCCTTTTAGTTTTTTAGTTAGTTTTTCATTCAAATTGTTAAAAACAGAGAAAAGACATCATCATAAAACATTTGTCCACTTCTTTTTTCTTCATTTCAATAAAATAGTTCTATATCATGATCTGATCCTTGAGCTATCATGTCCTTTTAAGCGCTTTGAATAAACATCAGCTACATCCAAGCACAACTTAACATCACTGTAAACATTCAGATTGCAAAGTGGCATAAAAAAATGAATCATATCATTGATATGAATTCAAAGGCAAGTGCATTTCTTTTACTTTGTATGAGAAACACAGTGTGACACTTGACTCCGTATTGATTTGGGGATCTCACAATCC
The DNA here is from genome assembly GCA_029814765.1 of Acanthurus leucopareius. Lineage (NCBI taxonomy): Eukaryota > Metazoa > Chordata > Actinopteri > Acanthuriformes > Acanthuridae > Acanthurus > Acanthurus leucopareius. The sequence continues at coordinate 4,813,051 of JAQMCX010000028.1, read as the reverse complement.
TGCCTTGTGTAAACACAAACACAACGGCGAACACTTGACTGTTACGGCCTTTTTTTTAAAGCATCTTGTTGACTGTATTATCGAGTCATTTATTCCGTTTTACTGCACAGAAAGATAGAAAATAAGTGGATAATTATGATCCTAAAATGATGCTAAAATACTGATCTTTTTTCTTTTTCTTTTTTTTTCTTCGGAAAGAGGAAACATTATCCTGCTTCATGTCTCACACCTGTGATGAGCTGTTAAACTGCAATCAGTGACAGAGAAAATTAAACTGTAGAGAGAATTTATAATCCACTTAATGTCCCTGCACTCATTTAACCATGAAAACCATGTATGACCCCGTTGTTTGTTAGTTTGACGAAAAACATTTCTGCCTCGCATGTTCTCTCATTAAGCTCTGTTTCATATTTCTATGATTTCAGACGCAACTTTGTAAATAAATAAACACAGAGATAACAGTTTATGATAGTTTTATGTGTCTGTTGGTGTAAATGAGAAAAAGGAAGAGGGATTAAGAGCAAAACGTCAGTGCTGCACTTGTGCACGTAGACATGCGTGTACCTTTGTGGTGGAAATAAGTGCAGTTGATGTTTTGCCTACTTCACCACAGGCTCTCCCATCATCATGCTTCATCTCTGCAGCCGGTATACCCACAAACACTGCCGACACAGATGCCGAGCTGTTGGTTTAAATTTGAGACTCATCCAAACCAGAACGCAAACCAAGTGATCTCTAATTATCATCACGGCAACACATGAAGAAGTGAGTCGACTGCAGAACGTCGGCCGTTCTCTCGTCGAGTCCTGAAGCAGGAGAACAGCTTTATGTGCCGTCTCATCGAGAGAGCAATTAAATCTTGATGCCACTGCAGATTGTACTCTTTTCCACCAGTTTACATCATTAGGACTCAAAGGTGCTTCAGTCTGCCTGTGGGTACTAAATCCCAAGTCCTCCGAGCCATCTCGTATATCAAAAGGATGTTTGAATGTGCTTTGATTGCGCGCTCAGTTTCAGAACAGGTGCAGACAAAAAAAAAGCTACGCTCCGCCGTCAGACTGGAAATCTGCATGCTGCCTAATGTGCCATTAGGATACTGAGTGTCAGCTGCTTACCTTGCACAGATAAACTTTGGGTTAAAACTATTTTTAAAAAGTCCGACACCTCAGAATACACACACGTATACACACATGCACAGTGTGTTGTTATAGGAGTATTCATTAGATGCTTTTAAAGCATTTGTCAGACACTGTAAGTGGATATAAAGTGGACAGGAACATTTTTTAGCCTCTTTTTTTTCCTGCGTTAGTCGTCTTATTCATAATTTGTGAGAATTAAAACGCACAGCCTTCCTGGAGGGCTGAGCTCGCTGATGACAGCAGCTTATTTTGCAATGCCCAACCTTAAACACATGCAATTCTTATAATAATTTGTCTCTTAGGTTCACATAAATGTAAAAGCTGAAGGTGGGGTTATGCCTCAGGTGCAGCCTAAAATGCAGGATCAAGTATCAGCGAGTACATGATGTCCTGAAATTTCTTAGATCCTGCTATTTCTGATCAATACATGCAACTTAACATAGTACCACATATTTACAAGACAAGACGCCAATGTTCAGTTTTGACTTCCAAACTGAGAAAAAGTTACTTTTGTAACTTGATTTAACTTTAAGCACATGTCAGGAACTCACTTGCATATCTGTTGGCTAACAGGGTGAAAACAGTGGGGTGAAAGTTACGAATAAAATCCACTATAAAGTGTTTCATCTGAATAAAAATGGCCATTTTTCTTCCCATGAAATCAATTCTTCTTTTCCACTCTTCACTAGATAACATTTTACGCTGTCCTGCCAACTGGCATCTCCTGTTGTAGCGGTGAAGAAGACTGAATCTCCTGTAGTGTAACGCTGGCCAGAGCTAGCAAAATGTCAGCAATTTGGGAATATTTAACACTGGAAAATCTCACCGATGACATGGTGACGTGCAGGCTTTGCAGGGTTTGAGGGATGGCACTTGTGTTGCCAGTTTTGTAACTTGCAATCTTCTGCATTGGTATTGTTTTTCTATTGAATGCGTTCATGTTTAACAAAGGGTCTGAACTGAGCAGGTCTTAAAATAATTACTTCACATTCATTCAGGCTTTGTAGCATTAGCTAAAACTTACTATATATATATTTTAGCACATTGCTATCAGATCAAACTCTGAATCAGGGAGGAAAAAATGGTATCAGGGCATCTCTAGTTACTGATATTATAAATTTTATCATAGTTTTTGCGAACCAACCACCAAATTCCCTCAGACATACAAATATCTACCTTCAGCTCCAGGGAGAAACTCTCACTTCATTATCCTAAAATAAGAAAATGTCCCACTATCTCTTTTCATTAGTGGCTTGCATACACAATGCAAGTCCTGCCAGCACAGATATAAGTCTAAATGGAAATTTGTTTTAGATAATGTCTAATATAATTCAATAAATCAGCAAGGGATGAATTATATTAAGAGGGACAGCAGGGAGAACAAAAGCAGGATCAGCGAGGACTGAAATTTACTGATAAATTCTCCTCTTTTTATATTAGTCCTGTGATATTTTTGAAGAACTTAGAACATACCTGATAAGGCTGAGCACTTCACAATGAGCTCAAAGCAAATTCTTACATATAATTTCTAAAATTGCAATAATATGTAGGCAGCAGTCTGCCACTGTGAAACTGGAGGCCCAAGTATTCGCAGCCATTAATCATCCCTGCTTAGTCAGAAACCTGAAAGAGACCACTTGGGCTTGCTACCACGTTTTTGACCGATACCCAGCTGAGGTAATTTTTACCTGCAGAACCCAATATGACGAGGATGAGGGGGAGCCTGAGAGGAGCGATCCACATCCAGAGTCAGATCTGAATCCACGTCCATGTCCAAAATTCCCTCATGGAGGACGAAAGCCAACTCCAGCTTCCAGTCTGCGACCGGTTCAATCCTATAGTTCCCAGGTTTGATCCTCCTTCAACTTTTATCCGTGTTTCTGAACTAAGACGGCTTGTCAGGACCTATAATCCCAATGTCCCCTCTGCCCCCCTTGGTGTCAGCTGAGAAACAAAGGAGCCACGTATAAATCCGTACTCTGAGTTTACAAATCCGTGCACCAAGTTTAGAAATCCCTGCCCACAAGTTCAGCCATTCCAGCCTACGATTTTGGCAATCCCTGCCCACGGATTGACAATACGGATTGCTAAAACCGTGGGCACAGGTTATGAATCCGAGAGCAACACATGGATTTATGAACAGAGGGTACAGATTTACACACAGCCTTTTTTTTCTCAGCTGACAACATGTATTTTCAGCCCTCAAACCCCGTAACTTTGTCCGTTTTTTTGGTAAAAACAAAATAATGCTGACAAATGGTATCTCTTTTGTTTAAAAAAATACAGCATGATGTACATTTTTTTTTAATATTTCTGCATTCTTCTTGTAAAATATAAAGTTACTGGGTACACACTTACTATGCATTAGTTATACCTTATTGTTATCCTCCGGTCCACATGGCATCAAAGATGTGACCCTTGTTTTTATGTAAAATATATTTGCCAACCGTGTTTTTAATTAACGGACTGATATTCTTGATAATGATATGACATCAAGGACATGAGCGCAAGAGCATGAATTAATCATTTTCTATGTTCATGTGACAAGGCATGGAAATCAATTCTCTCTGTATGCAGATATCCTTCATGGGATTTTCCCGTAACATCAAACAAGCATAAATACTGTATGTGTTGACTTGGCCAGCAATCGCCTAAAATCAAAAATCACAAGATCAACAAACATATTGCGAGGCAAGGTCATGGAGGAATTATTAGCGCGTGCTAAGCCTGAACCTTGAGATGAAGGGAAATTAAGATAACAGATAAGTCTCGCAACCTCAACGGACTCCACCTCAGAAGCTTCAGAAAATGCAAAGAACAAAGTAATTTATCATCTGGCACTTTGAAGCTGCAAAAACAAGGTTACAGCACCGCGGTGAAGCTTCCATTTTATTTTATTATCATGTACATTTGCCTTTCAAAGACGCCATGAGTCATACAAAGGGCAGCAGCTTCTACTGTAGGCCCCACTATCCTGTTTATGTGCAGTATTTAGTATCACAATTGCAAGGAGCTGTGCTGTAAATAAAGTGACATGCTACACATTACATGCACCACATATCTTCCTGCACAGCGAAAGGAACAATGCAAGGCACATATAGTTGGCAGAACTATATTTAGCTTCCTGCGAACATTTCATTCACTTCGGCGTGCATACGCAGATAGCTTAGACTACAGAGTGATCACAGTGGTGCGGTTCATGTGTAGTCGACCAGACAGCTCACTGTGATGGGGTTACATTGAACCAAATGAAAACAGATTAGGAAGATTGTAGAGCATGGACATAATTTCTGGTGCTGCAAGGTTTGATAGCTTGCAAAAACCCGTGCTGACAGACAGTGTAAAGATAAGTGCAGCCTTGCAATAATGTTTCGGCAATAATGCACATCATGGTTATGCAGGGGTGGGGGGCGGTGAAGGGACGCGGGTCCATAGACAGCTCTGTAGGCTGGGAGGAGGAGATTTTGCATGGATGCTCTAGACTATTAGGAATAAATTGCAGAGAACAAGAGGAGGTCATGTTTGAACTCTAATAAATTTTTTTAGAAAGTGATGCCAATTTAGATTTTGACACCAAAGTTTAAGTTGCATTTGTTCTCAGTTTGTTGAATTTGTGTCAGAGTGTTCCTGGTGAAGCTTACAGCTCTAATTAGTTCACTGAGTTTATCAAAATTTAGACTGAAAGACAGATTATTACTTGGTTACCGCACAACATTTCATTTGAAAATGCAGGTTTGTCTTGAAAAACGACAGTATTTTTTCCTTGACATTTAAACCGATGTATTATTAAGCATAAAGAAAAGGTACAGCAGGTCTTTTATGTTAAAAAATCTCAGATGTCTGAGGAAAAACTACATAATTTACAATATATAAAGATTGCAAGTCAATAAATTGCAAGTTACAGACACAGCAGTTGCAGATGTGAATCACAGGCTTAATCACAAAGCGTTTTTTCAGTTTTGTCTGTTCTTTTTTTCCCCCTTAATAACAGCGTCTGCGCCCTTTGCAGCCATTAAACCTCAAATTCACTTTTCCTTCACTGTGACTGATAGCAGACAAGATGTGTGTGTGTGTGTGTGTGTGTGTGTGTGATCTTTTTTTGGATGGAATAATTGAAGGTCAAGCACATTAATGCCCATTTAAGTGATGTGTAATATGCACAGTTCACTCATAAAGCATGTGGTCTGACACATTCCTGGTTGTCACAGGCTGCTATGATCAAGTATAATTTACAACACAGACCGCAGTGACATTTCTGGATTTTCTTAGTTTCCCCCCTTTTTTTTTTCAATTACCGAACAAAAGCAGGAAAAGGAAAAAAGGGCTTTTCTTTCATGGTGAAGTCGCACTTCAGAGGCTATTAATGTCAAAGGTCCACAGCCTGCAGTTGTACCACAATGAGTATGTGATAAGATATCTAACATAAAATATTGCCTCTAGTAAATCAGAGGTCTTCGAGCCATAACCGCCTGCAGGGTAATAGCCTATTTCTTTTTTTTTTTTCTGTGGCATGAGGTAACCTTATCCACAAGTTAATAATTTGTGTGTCTCTCTGTGAGGACGCAGAGCTGAGTCGAACCCACCGGTTGGTAGCAGGTAAGTTAAACGGTGGACGTGGTCGAGTAACTTATTTAGAGGCGGTTAAAGTTGAGTAAATATCGTGATAAAGGGGGGATTTATCATACAGAGCAGCCAGTAAACCCTTAGTACCTAAAATCTGGTCCGACATGATCTGACAAAGGGAGAAAGGATGCGTCTCATTTCGTGAGCGGTTGTGTTGTGTCCCATTAAACCAGGCTTAGCCAAACTTTTTTGACTCTGGGCCATATACAGAAATATATAAGGAGTCATGGGCCATAATTCCTCATGGGTGGATAATACACTGCCTTTTAACAGCCTCGCCAGCCATCCCATTATAGCCGCCTGGTTATTGCTGAAGCCCCATTGGCTGTGATTCTGTAGAGCTTGTCCCACGGCGGTTCAATATCATCGATTTCAAGGGAAACTGCTTTAAAAAAACTGTCCTTTCCTGTCGCCCTCTTCTGTCTGTGGAGATCCAGCAGCTCCTCTGTTCTGCTAAAAAAACTATGTTGCTTATAATGTGTTTCTACCCAGTCTGGCCTTTTGATAATTAAATTATAATAATTAAGAAGACCGATATGAGTAATGAGCTAAATGCTAATGGCACAACATCAATGTCAGGATGGAAATACCAAATGTCATCACCTATGTCAAAACATTCCCCCTCTGAACCACTTATTTCCACCTCATGGTGGCACTCAAGGTCAGAAAAGACACTGAGGTTAATCGTCTGAAAACCACAAACATATGCACCAAATTTTGAGCTAAATCATCCTGAAAATATTGAAATTTTTTCCCTGGCTGAGTCAAAGGTTTGACCTGCTGGCGCTGCTGGACGGTTCACTAAAGCCTCCAATAGTGCTGAGATATTTCATTGTGGACTGTCAGAGGGACGTTAACCATCCCTGGAGCGATGCCGCCGGTGTGGCTTAAAAAATGATTTGATTTGTGCAGGTAATTTACTGCTCTGCCAAACGTGCAGTTGTGGTGGTTGCCTCTTTTAGACAAGGGCATGCACTGCCTTAATTTCATCAAAAAATGCTGATAGTTCTATCAAATTTAGAGCTAAAAAGAACCTACAGGAAACAGAAGATCAAATGCAACTACTGAAGGAAAATATAGATAGTGTTGTTGCTTCTACAGTATTGGTTTCCTGTCCGTCGAGGACCCGAAATAATGTTTTTTGAAATGCTTTAACTGTCCCTGACAGCTTCTCACTGAGCTTTTCATCCTGTACGAGCGTTTAACGCAGACACACCAACCAATTTAAAGTGTTTTCACACACTCTCTCTCCGCTGTTTATGTATAGTCAGTTAGATTACTTTCTACCTGCTGCCACCTGGTTTGTTGATATCACAAATATGAAAAAAAAGAAAAACCCTGAGTGTTTTTCTTTCATTCTATTTTGTCTCCTACAGTAAATTCCTGAATGTGTGCTGGGATCCCCGTGGCTGTATAGTTATTTTCAGGCACTAACACAGTAAAAAAAAAAAATGTTTAGTTAAACTTGCCGCACATGCCAACGGGGTAATCCCATATTAGCGATGAGACAAAACGAAAAACACACAGAGTGGAGCAAACACAGAAACACTTCAAACTGTGACAGCAACATAATCGCTTAAATAACCACTGGTTTATTTGTCTGCATGGCCTATTTTGATGTAAACTGTGACAACTACCTCAAGCGATGCGACAGACCCAGCCAGTCCCATCTGTTTCCAAACAAGTGCATCAAAGAATGTTCCTCGCATACGCTCGCTCTTTGCATTTATTGCGGTAATGTCACCAAAGCCAAAAAACGAACCCAATGGGCCGCATGCATCCTGCTGACAGCTGGTCCGACATTAATACTGTTTTCATACCTATCCCATTATGCGAAAAGTGTCTAAACGAAGGGCATTGTGAGCATCAGTTTGTACTCAAACTACAGTGTAGTTGACTGTTCATGAATTCAGAGCACTGGCTCAAACTCCTGCTTGTATATTCAGAGTGTGACCTTCTCTTTTCCAAGTGTTCACAATGGCTGAGGAGTATCCTTCAGAGGTGGAGCAGTGTATCACACCTCCTCCGGCTGAGCTTAACAATCGAAGAAAAAAAAAAAAAGAAAAAAAAGGTGCCTCTCCTCCAAGAAAAAGTGCAAAATAACATTTACAAATGAAGACAGGATTGATCCCAGTGGTGAGTCAACATGTTAGAGCAGCACAGAGATGCACAAAGAGGAGAGAAAAAGACAGAGAGGTATTTTAAATGAAGGAAAGTAATTAAATTAAATTAAAAAAGATGTTCATGCATGGCTGTTTTCCATTGCTAACATCTGTTTATGTATAAATATGATTTGGAATTTATTTACGGAGCTGCAAATTATATTTTTTGATCTATGGTCTCTTGTTTGTTTTTGCTTTTATTGTAAATGTAACACATATATTGTGTTGTTTCAGCTGCGTAATTTATGTGCAATAATCTGTGTAAGGCCGTGCACATGTGTAGGTTGTGGATTTATGAATGTTGATGGCTGCCTTCTTGTCTCGTTGTGATGAGAACAGCGACACTGAAATGCCGTGTGGTTTTTATTGTTGCACTTGCACCTGTTTTCAATGCATTCAGGTGCATCGGGAAAATTTAATATCATGTGCTGATCTTGTGAAAATGAATTCATGCATTCAGGAAAACCATGAGTAGTTCTCGCTAACTAGCAAAGAAAAGAGTGGAGCAAAAGGACGGAGATGTTTGCTAACAGCTGCTGCTTTGAGCTCTGGAGGACCGAGTCGGACACGGAGGTGAAACTTCCGGAGTCACACTGAATTTTGTTCTCATTTACGGAGGGAAGAGAGCTCAGAGTTCACTTTGTAAAATTCTGGGATAAAAAAAAGTGGATTCTGGCTTAACACACTGTTTATCCGGGCTTCCTCTGGCTGCCGCCGCCGCCGCCGCCACCGCCGCCGCCACCGCCGCCGCCGGCCTCTGTGCCTCTGAGTTAACCTGCCGAACGAGTCGGACAAAAAAAATGAGAAATCACAGATGATTCTGGTCAAGCTGAACATTAATTTTCAAGAACTCTGAGGTCTGCAACCTCCTGAAAAAAAAATAAAAATAAAAACACACACACATCACGGTCTCTTTTACTTACTAGACCTTAATCTCTCTTCATCCCCTCACTTGTTTATTCAGTGGTCTGTTTCATGCAGGGCAGGTAGCATCCAGATAGCTTTTAACTGGTGAGCCGTGAATAGCTGCCCACTGACTTCGCGGGGAGTCAGCCAGTGAAAGGCTGAAGTGACTTAACCAAAACAAAATAATGAGCTAAAACCAGAAGCGGCCAAGTGTTGCAGAGCGGCAGTGATCACAGCAACAGAACAGGACGGCGACTCGGTGATTCACTGCCGTTATGTCAGCAATATCCTGACCTTAACCTTTTCATATAGCAATTAGCTTATATTTTCACATGCAAAGGATAAAACATGTTCAGCACTGCTTCTTTTTTTTTTTTCATGTGGATCATTTGGACCGTAATATATTTATATTCACAGCCTTTAATCAGTGTTTTGGAAATTGCACTTATTGCACAAGCTTTTAATGAGATTATATTGTTTACTTCATGAACATTATGCCATTAGCCGCTTTCAAAAGACCTCATTTCTTCTTCTTGGTTTTCTGGTTTTGTTCTCTTAAGAGCAACGTTTCCATAACACCAGTAGTTTTACAAGGTATCTCATGTGATGGACATGGATGATCTCATCTGTAACGTGGTCATCAATGGTCCCAGCATGTGTGTCTTAGATAAAAACAACAAATAAAGCATCTACTTCATTTATTTTTTTAGTTATATGCTTTACACTCGTGGGCACTTTATTGTAAACACAAGTGCAGAACATCCCCTCATATTGTTTGGTCAGTGACAGATAATTATGGATTATCATCAAGTGTCCGAGACAAACATTTTTCCCATCCTGTCATTTTGAACAAAAAGTTCTTCCTTCGCCAGCCGACCGCTGCGACAGTGTTGGATTCCTCTCAGAGGAGTGAGGGGTTTAAAAATAGAAACTGTCATCGCTGGTTACTGTGAATGTCCACCATATAAAATAGACAGCTTCTGAGTCTGCAGAGCTCCCTGCAAAGCCCGGCCTCCTCTTTTTTCTTTTTTTTTCTTTTTTTTTTTATCAGGAGAGGAAGTGCATTTTGAATAAATATCATACCTGCCACCACTCATATAGATTTTCTATACTGTTTGAAAAAACTAAGAGTCTTAACTGCTCCGCGTATGAGGCTGTCAGCGCTGACGCCCGCTGGAAAAGGTTCATTCCACTCAGTCACACTTCCTTTTTGTGAGATTGGAAATCAGGCTTGATGAGCTGGCCTTTAGAGGGTTTTTTTATACTTCACTCCGGACTGACTGGTGCAATCTAACAACAGTCGAAACACTGCAGCTCCGTGAAAAAAACCCCTCTATGACTAAATCACAAATACACTGCATGCATAGTAAATCATATGACTTCCTCTTGCATCCCAGCACTGACTCAAGAACAGTAATCTACGAAACATGACCGTGTTATTTACAATAATGCAATGAAAATGTGTTTTAATAGCCTCCATCTGTCATGCTGAGAAAAACAGCACTAAACAGCTCTGGTCTCCTCCCCCCAGGAAGGAAGAGAGAGGCAGAACTGAGGAGAGAAAAACAGAGAGCAAAGTATGAAATGAGAGCAAGAAGAAAGATGAAACTGAACCAACCTGTTGTGTGTGTAAAAAAACACTAGATGCTCAGTTGAAGATGCAGCTTTTATTAAAAGCAAATGAATATTGTTTATCATTCATGTGAATCCCCGGATGCAGGTAATGCAAGTGTTGCGTCAGCGTGTCAAACAGACAGAGAGGGAAAAAAAAAGAAAAGACAGGATGTGTTTTTTTTTTGTTTTGATGCCGAAAAATGATTCAAGACATATTTCAGCTCCTCTGGTGAAACTCAGGCAGGTTTGGAGCCAAATTCAACACGTTATTTACCTCTGAAATGTTCTCTGGTCGGCATCCAAATCCAACAGGGATGCAAAAAAAAAAAAAAAAAAAGAAGAGAGAAAGTGCAGACCGGAATGCTGATTTTCTCATTTTGTTTGAATAGTCAAAGAAATGTTGGCATAAAGTGACTTGATTCACTGGGAGACATAAAAAGAAAATTTTATCTTTCTCCACCGGGGTCCCGCTGAGATAGCAGCAGAGAGTTATAGCAACAGATATATGAACTGAAGGTCACCCTTCAAAGAGCCAAACAGCCTTAAAAAAAAAAAAAATAAACCATCGCAGGACAGAAGGAAGTGCAGCGCATGTAAAACCGCCGTGTTTAGACATGTGACAGTAAATAAGAAGTGTGGGATAAGAGTCCAGGCTGAGAGATATTATATAAATGTGTTTTGAGAAAATTGCCTATAAAACTCTTTCGGGCTGCACTTTACTTATTATGATTTTTTTTTACAGACTGCACAAAAAAAAAAAAAAGAAGAGAGAGAAAAATGATAATGTCACAGCAAAAAAAAGCAGGATGCAGCATTAAATAGATGCCACTGTAACGGAGCGCTGCATTTATTTCCCTCAACCTCTGTACAAATAGATAGACAAGAGATAAGTTGTTGTGGGAGACGATAACGATTCCATACAGGCTCGGTGTCATGGCGTTAAGCGAACCCCCCAACCCCCTCCCCTACACTTCTCCTCAGGGGGGGACAAGTTGAATAATGTACCGTGATCACATTTTCATTAATCTTTTGCATGATTTAAAAGGAGTAAATAAAACATACGTGGAGCAGCGCTGACAGAATTATAAGAGGTGTGTCTGCAGAAACTAATGATGATGTTCTGATTGATTGATTGATGGTCTGAGCGCTGAGCTTTTTTCTTTTTGGGAGGGGTGGGGGGCTTTAGTCTTCAGATTTAGAAGTTTGATGAACTGGAAAATAATATCCTACACTGAAATATTGATTTTTTTTTGCTTCATGTGAGACTGACTTTGCCAGGAGAGACAGTCACATCTGACGCCAAGGTGTGACCCGAACCCCTCCCTGTGGGGGTGTGCAATGGATGTTGACAGGCATCAGCTCCCGAGCGTTGATAGGAGAGCGATAATAATAATATAAAAAAATCAGAAGCGTCCCCCGTGTGGGCTTTATCCTGCTTTCTCCTTATGCAAATCATTAGCTACTGCTTCCTTTGTTGAGCGAGGTTTGTACAGTGTGCTCCTCTGCCTTTATCATTCGCACTGGCAAGCCTGCGGAAATGAAAAGCAATGCAAATATGTCAGGCTTTTAGGAGCCGGCAGATAAAGCTGGGAGACCTTCAGACTGCAACGCTTCATCCGCTTCAGTTTAGCCTTGACCGAGGCATGCAAATTATACCTGAGACGCGGGGAGAGAGTGACGCCGCGAGCTGCACAGGCGCAAAGCTGGGGCTGGAGATAGGCAAATCTGTCCTGAAGCAGGGTTAATTGGCAGAAAATATCTATAGAAAGGTTAAGAAAAGGGGGTTTGTGAAGTCCCAGCAGGAGAAGCACATGTATTAATGCTGTACACAGTCTGAGGCTTCACGGCGAAACGCTTGCGAAGCATCTCGGCCTCTCGTTTTTTTGTCATTTTTTCGCTCCCAGGCAGAGGATGCAACATGCCGCTGACCCAGGTTCAAGGCGCAATTCAGCACCCCGTTTATCAGATCTGTGTCACATTCTCAGTTCTCACCGGGGTTTTTTACGCACCCTTTTGGGAGCCTCCCGTGGTGGTGTGATCCTCATTGTGTCGGTTGGTGTATTGGGCGCTCCCAGGACAGCATCCGTGAGCCAGAACTTTTTGGGTAAATGAGAGCTCGCGGCAAAACTGAAAGGAGTACAAGTAAACAAAGCCTAGATTATCACATCCGCAGAGGACGAGGAGGCATATTAATGACAGAGAAAGCATCTTTTCTGTCCATTTTTTATTGTTTTTTTTTTTGTTTTTTGGGTATTATGCATATCGAAGAAGACACATTTAGCTAAGGAAACATCTTAGCTTGTTTGTTTCATGTGCAGCCTGGAGTTGATTTACACAAAGCTGCAGCATGTTTTTTAAAAAGCCTCAGCTGGCTGTGATCGGCTCAGTCGTGTGCTGCGGTTCATCCAAACACACACACACACACACACACACACACACACACACACACCTGAACCTCCGACTGACTTCTCTCATTTAGCCCCCATTTACGGCTTCCTTTAGCATTGACCTTTGCCGATAGCATCCTGTTGGCAGCCGCTGCTGAGGCCTCACTCCAGCGGATGTGCAGCCGCGCTCCACCTGCCCTGTTCACCTTTATCTGACATTGTCAAAAACCGGAGGGGTGGGGGCTGGGGTGGGCAGGGGTTCCCGGTGGTGGCGGGGGGGGGCGTCATGTGGCCCGACTCCTCCGTGTGGAGTCAGTGGGAAGAGAAGGCTATTAATGTAACTCTGGGGTCAAAGTAAAACAGCGCAGGTTGACCTGATGATTGGTCATGAAGAAAAACCACATCGCTTCATTTCCCGACATGATAGATGGCGGATTTGTATTCCGAGCGAATTCCTTTTGACACATGTTGGAAGGATGGAGGGATGAAGAAACGCAGCGAGGGAGGGAGGGAGGGAGGAAGACGGTGATAAAGACAGCAGGGAGAGTGAGAGGTGGAGGTGGAGGTGGGGGGGAGGTGATAGTACGTAGACGGGGTTCCCCAGTGTGCTCTCACCTGCAGTTTAAGCTCGCTCGTAACAACCCTGCTTGTCTCCCTGAAGTGCAGCGTGCCGGTGACAATATAAGCCACCGGTACTCCACCTGGGATGAAGGTGAAGAGGCAGAAAGGATTTGACAAAACTGAGCCTCAATGGAAATCATTTAACTATGTTTTATTCAGCGCTGCACCAAAAGAAGCTGTAGTTTGGAATTGAACAAAAAAAAAGGTGCATTTGAGGAAATTTATGCATTTTTTTCCCTCTAGTTGAATTTTATTGCTTCTGTGGCTTAATGGAAAGAATAAATCAATGTTTTTTCTTTATTTGTGAGATGGAATTAACTTAATAAATTGATGCTTATTTTGAATTTATGCAAAAATCCTCTTAAAAGGGCAACAAGAAGCGAAAAAGACTAAAAAATTTCCCATGTAATGTCCAGACTGGTGATGTATTGGAAGTGGAACACCAACTGAGCGCAAAATTACTTTTTAATTTTTATTTTTTCAAACTATTTCATCTCTGTGTTTCGTGACAGATTTTATGGCCACAGTGTGGTAAGAAAGAAAGAATAATACCAAAATTAAACGAGAAAATAGACTTTATATCAAAAGAAAAGTTATATTTCAAGAAAAAAAAAGTTGAGATTGTGTTTTTTATGTCTCATATGTGGGATTTTGATGTCTTCAGGTTACAGGTTTCACTCATAAGAAGTTGATCTTATTACCAGAGAAAATGAAAGCAGCTCCATGATGTTCGACTCAGTTAACTGCTCTGAAGTAAAAGCCGGAGTTCAGCAGGGACTCGGTTTCCTCCGCGCAGCTGAGACGAGAGCTCGGTCATGACGTCTGAAGATGATTTAAACTCGGTGGACTTTCTGCAAATGATGTGAAATTCAGCAAAATCCTACCCGTCTCATCGTCTGCTGTACGTTAAGAACAAAGCTTCAGACTCCTCTGTGCGTCCTGAGTTCACTGCGGGCCAAAGATGCCTTCAAGGACGGACAGTGACACAGAACAAAACACTATAAACCAGTTTTTTGTACAGGTGTTTTTTCAGAACTGTCTTCCAGAAGATGTTAAGGTAAGCTCATTTTAAAACGAAAAAACCAAACAGTAAAAAAAGTGAGAAAATAATTCAAACGATACATCAAAGACACTTATTTTTCCTGTTTCTGAGTCACAGAAAAGAAGCAAAAAATATGAGAATAAAGCTGCGTAGGAACAGTCTATATTAAAAATTTGACAACACAAACTGCCTTTAGTACAATTCTGACTCATTCATAAATAAAAAAAATCAAACTCACAAATGTTTAGAGATGTTTTTAATTCAGCATTCGCTTGTTAGAGAATGTTTAGACATTAAACATCGAAGTATAGTACCGAAGGCAAATGAGCACTGAGCTGGCATCATGCGTAATACTTTCACTTAAAGGACAGTTTCTGTTCATTCCTTTAACTTCAACCTTATTTTGTAGGTTTGGTCATCATTTCTAATCACTTAATGTAATCTTTTCACCAACCTAAGCACATGGGACATATGAGATAAACATTATGAACAGTCAGATGATCACAGAAGTTGTAAAAGTTAACGGATGTAGGCGCTAAAAGCTAAATATGTCGCTAATTATGCCTCTTTGAACGGGAAAACTGTGCATGTAACACAGAATCGGTAGTAGCATTGTTATGTAATCTATAGGTTCAAGTACATGGAGAGGATTTTTAAGTGTTTTTCATATTTGCACAATTATCTGCACCTTTTTTTAAAAAAAAATGCATAAGCAGGAGGTTTATGAAGTGCTCTGGACTCACAGGGAGGTGGAGGGCACGATGTGTAGGACGGAGAGTGGAGCGCAGGGTTTGAGTCCAGGTTGTTTTTAGGTTTTGACAACAAAAGACCTTTAATTTATGCCAGAGAAAACTTTTATTGAAGTGTTGGAGTTAGAAGTTATTGAATTTTATTTGTATGATTCACTTTGGTTAAGTTTAAGGAGAGATTTATTTCAGTCAAATGTCAATAAAAAGCTTAAAAAAAGTCATTATTTCAGTTTGTGAGTTAATTTTAATAACCTTTCTTCATGATTCTACGTGGATAAAGTTTTTTTATTTGAAAGTCATGTTGAGTGTCGTTGAATCACCAAATTGAAACATGATCTATTTTTTTGTTTCCCATTTGAATTGTAATATGAGCATCTGTTATTAAAACAAATCTTTTTTTAAATAAAAAATGCACAATGCTCATGCACATGAGTCCTATAGCTTTAACTCTGTGAGTGTGTATGGAGGTGCTGTGATAAGAGATCAGTGTGGAAGGCCTGAGTTGACACTGGAGGTTGAGTCTGTAAACGGTGACAGATGTTTCAGCAGACAGTTTCTAACTGTGATGTTTGCCTGTTGTTTCCTTTCAAATGAAGGTTTTTGCTAAAAACCTTTGCAAGCATGTGACTGTTTGTGTTGTTCATCTCCTCAGACTTCTTCTTTTTCTCATTCTAAGTTACAATAAGTCATAGAAATAAACGCCAAACCTGAAAAATAAGATCCATTTAGCAATAAACAGAACTAATCCTTTGACACCACAGGAAAATAAACAGCACGAACTGCGCCTGACACAATCTCATCTAAAACGTCAACACTGAGTCCTCTTTACAAAAGGGAATATAGGTTTTAATTAGTACAGTAACAGTTCTAATTAGTAGTACAGTACGTTCGTTCAACAGTATTAATATTCAGTGCATGGATAATACCTGTACACATGTAGTGTAAGCAAATGAAATGCATGTCAACATCATCACCATCAAAGGTCACTAGACTCTTGAGAGTAAATCTCATTTGTTAGTGGTTAAGCTTCGCGAAACAGTTCAACGGTTCCGACGTGGCGCTTTTTTCCAGAGGAATCATGTATATTTCATCAGGCTGCTCGAGCAGGAACACACACACACACACACTCATTCCTCTTGTTAAGGTTGAGGGAACAACCTCCATATTGACCATCGTGGCATCGTGGCTCCAGCGGCGTTTTGCATCTCACATGTATTAGAGTACACATTTCAGACATGACATTGAGATTTACATTTAGATGACAGCATCAAAGAACAGTTTACATCATCGTAGTTTTTTTTTTTTTCTTTTGCTGTTGTTGTTGAATGATTTCAAGCTGAAAGCAGGATGTTTAAAATGCTTTAGAATTGGAAGAAAGGAGGGAGAAAAAAAAATCTGTATGTGCCTCAAGGAAATACTTCAAGAACTTAATGCTTCATCTGTGATGAAAGGAGAAGATGTGAATCCATCAGTGGTGGAAGGGCTATGTATATAAAAAAAAAAGGTGAAGGGAAGTAATGTACAATGACCCTCACCTTCACAAGGTTTATTAAATCCACAAAATTCTATGTTCATAGTGGCCCCCACCTACTATGTCAGCACACACTGAAAACTTCTTCTTTTGTCTGCAAGATAGCTGCCAATGTCAATAGTCCATGTTTACAAGCCTGCCAATGCTACTACAACTTAGAATTTAGAAGTTATGAAGTGAAAAACTTTTATTATATTACACACACACACACACGCACACACAGAGTACCAGTGAGTGCTTCTCCTTCTGTACCAGCTCTGACTCAACACGACATAGCTGTCGGGTAAAAACGGTTATTTTACCAAAAATCTCACATTTTTAACGAGTTAAATAAGAGAACAGCTCGTACTCAGTCTGATGACAATGTGTTTTCATATCATTCAGAGTAGTTAAAAAGGGGTTTTATTGGTCTTTTGGGTTAAAAAGACAGACTGTGCAATCTTCATACTGAACTAAAAAAGACATGATAACCATCAAAGATGCGAAGCTTCCACTCCAACAGGGAGTCTGGTTGCTTACGTGCACCCTCGTATCCTGATCATCAAATATTAATGTTTGAATTAAACTCCAAAATATTTACCAAACATTAGCATAAAAACAGAGGGAAAACATGAACTTAGTGTCTTGTCTAATATATGGCAGATAGTATGCATCAGTGCCCGTTAAGTGTAACACAGGCTAAACTATTGTTGTAAGCACCATCTTAATGAGAATCATATTGTCTGTTATTGAGAATTAATTCTGCGGTTTCTCTGTCAGGTGGGTTCACAGCCGATTGCAGTCTTGATGGCTGCAGCACTTTATTTCATCATTTCTTTGCAGAGTTTTGCTTTCGATGTGGAGCCGACTTTTCCAGCTAATGTGAGTTATTTATGAACAACTCTGTGCGCACATTTGTTTTTATGTAGCTGATGGATGACAGCGAATAATGAAACACATATCTGGCATTTACAGCGCACGGCAAAGATAATACTCTCAAAAATGTGGCATCAAGAAGTTTCTTTTTCTTTTCCTCGAATAAATCTGTAATCATTACACGATTTTCCACAGTGCAAATATAGATTCTGTAACGTAGAGCAATTACATCTTTGACTTTTGTTTTCCATATCAGCTTTGCATCCAGTCTGTACGAAACACAACACCTCCTCTACAAAGGCATGGCAAGCTCTTGGAAGCAACTCGTTTTTTTTTCGTGACCGAAAATCGTTTTGCAGCAGTTGCAACAAAACCAAAAAAGAAAAAAAAAAACAAAAAAAACAGAAATTCTTCCTTTCTTTTTTTTTTTTTTTTTTAAAAAGAGAGCACAGATTCAATTATGAGTCACAATAGAAGGTATCGTACATTCACATTGTATGGGATGACAGAGAGGCTGGCAAAGCTAATAAAGTGATGCTAATGTGCTTTGTGATGCGCTGGAACTCCCCAGCTTTCCGCTCTAAAAAGATGGGATCTCTCCCACGGGATCAGATAAAAGATGTCCATCTCTGACTCTGCAGAGCGTGGCAGATTCAACAAAGGCTGCCTCTCAAAGGCATGCTGTCCATGGGTGCTCACACACACACGTACACACAAGTCCCCTCGCATAAAATAGATGTTGCAGAGCACACGCGGCGATGATGAGGTTAAACTGAGGCATATCAGTCTTAACTAAGGCAGCGAGAGGGAACCAGATCAAAACAACCACATGGAACTAATCTGCGGCGGCCTCCGTCACTGCTGCGAGGGCGATGACGCAAAATCCTGAACGTTCAAAGCGTCCTATGGGATGACAGAACCTCAATGAACGCCATGTCTCAGCCTCCTTATTCCACAGGCTAAATCAACAAGATGTCAAGCTCTGGAACGGCGGCAACACCTTCTCATCATATATTCAAATCCCTTGAATTATGAAACAAGTGATTCAAGGCTAAGCTGTGTAGACATCTATAAATACACATCACCTTGCCGTATTTTTTTTTTTATTTTTTATTTTTTCCAAATCACACAGTCAGTGGGAGCTGCCATACCATGAGAATATTCTCTGCTCCCTCCCCACTTGTCCTAGTACCTGCTGCTGCTGCTCCCTCCTTCAGTCTACGGAAGCCCTTTCCTCCAGAGATCACCGCTGCAGAGATCACCCTGTCCCTGCGTCCCCCGTCCCTCTCGCAAGGACGTCCCCTGACCCACATTTCTGGGTCGTCACTGAGCTCATATATAGATCCATCCTCCACGCTGTGCTCCAGAGACTCCAGGGAGGAGTCGGACGCCTCGTCGCCCATCGCCGTTAACGGCCGTCCGGGTAGTCCTGACGTGGAGCGCAGCTTGTACTGCAGCAGAACGCCGCGTCCTTTGCCTTTCCCCTCGCCGTGGTAGGAGCTGGACTGCTGCAGGGACTCCTGAGAGGAGGTGTCGCTGCGGTCCTCGCCGCCGCAGGCAGAGTCCGGGCCATCAATGACGGAGTCCCTCTTGAGCAGGTCGGGAGATAGAGAGCTGGTGGTGGCGACCAGGAAATCCACAGGCCCACAGTGGGCATTCAGGGAGACCATCCCCTTTCCTGTGGGAGGCAGGAGGGACACAATATTTACATCAAATCCAGAGAAACAAACAAAACCAAACAACAAAACAACAGTTCCTGCTCTGGGCTGAGGTCAAATCACTGTCATTCACATCATTTATGCGATTTGTAGTTGGAATTGTACGAGCTGAAAATGGCTTGAACTCACCCCTGGATCAAACTGTACGTCACAAACAGTTAACTGCATTCATTTATCTTTCCTCTGCTGCTGTCAGATTAATAATGGTGGCTACAGCTTGTGGTGTATTTACATAGTTTTCAATAAGCGAGCTTGAATAGAGATGGTCATGAGGTAAGGTTTGTGCAACCGGGAATTTAGCATAATTAACAAACCGCTGCCAGGGAGCTTTTGAATTACTCTGCAAGAATAAATATACAGTGTGACGTGTGTTGCAGGTCTGGTTATATCTGCGATGATTCCAAGAGCCACAAGAAAAATGTGAAGTGTGACCCCAATAATGGGCAGTGCAGAGTAATTTTCTGTCATGAAAAAAGCCTCTTCTCTTTTCTTTTGACCTCTCTAGAGGCTGTTCAATCACAGTCAGCCGCCCCCCTCTGATCCATACCTGTTATTTTGGGGATGCCCTCCAGTTTGGGAACTGGAAGAGTGATAATTACGCCTTGGGCGGTGCCCACCCATAGCAGCCCCTGGCAAATTAGGAGACTCGTGACTCGTATGCTCTTTTGACCTGTAATACATAAAAAGAAAGACAGAGAAAAATAAGAAATAGACAGAAATTGAATTGATTTTGTCTTCACTACCTATTGCTATAGAAGGACAGATATCTTCAACAGATTATGGAGCCTTTTGAAAGTAAAAAAGATAAGTAACTCCTTGCTGACAAAATGATACAACCTTTACAGAGTGGCCTGTTTTTAAGAGAGTGAATTATGAACTTCTATCGATTTTTTTATTACCAGAAGTTTGTTCCAAGTAGCTTTATGAAAGTCCATTCAAAAGCAGGGTTTTCTTTTTGTTTCTGCACTCGGATGACTGAGCTCCACTGTGTAAAGTAATGTTTGTGCAGAATTTGACACTATAAGGCTCTTTTTGCTTTAATCTGCTGGAAATGGAAACTTTCTCAGTGCTTTTTTTGAAAGTCTGACTTTTAGGGGGCGGTTCTTCAGCATGATTTGTGACATCACAAGTAGTATGAGCATCAAATCTGGTCCAAATTGTAATTTATACAAGTCACATATAGACATAACAAATGCATATAAACTGATTAAGAACTTAATGGTAAAGTAGGAGACACTTTGTCTCCAGCAGACAAACTTTAGAGATTATCAAAACTCAGATACACACAGATTTTTCAGCCTTTAATGAGGTTAACAGAGCTAACACATTTTCAAGGATTTTAATGTGGGAATTATCCTTCTTTGTAGACAAACACATCAGACCTACAGTATTTTTTGGAAGCAGACCATTATTTATTTACTGTGTGCTTTAATACATGTCTGAAGGGGGTCTTTAGATGAGCTGTTCAGCCCTAGCATGAGAACAGTAAAAATACTTTTATTGTCGGTTATCACTGTTAGCTTTGGGTAAGGTTTAAGCTGTGTGATCAGTCTGTATTTGACAAGCTTTACACATGCACAGCACAGCCACCTAGGGCTCTGGGTTACATAAGATTATAAAAAATTGGATTTGTCTACTTGCCGCTGACCCAGTTGAAAGAAAAACTCTCATAAAAAAAAAGCTCAAAGTAGGAAACAAGACTCTGTGAACTTGATGTTACACCTTTCTGTTTGAGATCTGAGTGGTTTTTAAAGATTGAGCTTCAAAGTTTTCACCTCCTACTGTACAAACGAAAACTGATATGCAGGGAAGCTCAGTTTTATTGGATAAATAACAAAGATCCTCAGACGTACTTCAGATGCAGGTGTCTTAATACCACCTATATAAGTGAGATCATTTGTGCTCACATTACAGCTAGCTAGGTGTTGTCAATCATTTCGGTTTAGATCAGATTTCTTTTCAGGCCTTTGTGGGCATATTCAGTCAGTGCTGGACCAGTTTAGTCCTTGAACAGCTCCTTTACCTCAAGCACATTTTTTCTTTTCTACAACATTTTTAAACTGTGCGTCAAATTCACCTCATAATTGAATGTAAACATGACTTCAGCTTTTAACAAATCAGAAAGGACCTTTCGCAATTGAGAACAAGTTTTTACTTTGAAGAGTAAGTTTTAATTTTAAAGACATGATAGAAAGAAAAATTATTTTCAATGATAAAATTTCCACATCAATAAGACTTTTTTAAATATATATATAAATAACTACTGCAGTAGCTATTACAGAGAGGCCTGGTGTTAAAAATGATTTTAGACTCGACCTTCAGACATAAAACACTTCCTCATGTCTTTAGGAAACACTGGTATTAAGAAAAGTTATCACAAAGAAAGAATTAAATTGAATTAAAAGAATTTAAAATTTTGATTTCAGGATAAATAATTCTGTCTCAGGGCTCTGCCTCAAACACTATTTTACCTGCACGATGTCAGACTCATCTTTCAAACAAAGCGCTTTGTAGATGTGCATAAGCGGCATAAACTTTATTGCACACTGAAACATTAGACAGCTGTGCATCTGAACTCATTCCAGTTTTGTTATAGAAAGGGCTGTGATTGGTGTGTGACAGATTAGAAGATTTAATCGTCAGGTTGACATAAATCCTGTGATATGCAAGAACTAATGTGATGCTTCATACATTTCTATAAACATTCACATAGTTACTGTAGAAGGTTGACCTGGCTTTAATAAATAACATGCAAACACCAAGTTGATTTAATTGACTGTATGTTGTTTTATTCATGTCGTTAACTCATCAGATCTGACGCATAAAGCAAATTTGTAACGGTGCTTATTGTGGTTTTCTGTTTATGTGTCAAATGATGTAATTCAGGGGGATTTTCTTTTCTCTTATAGAGTGTGAAGGAGTGTGTGGGAATCCTTGAGGGAAGCTTAAGCTTTAAGTTAACTTTTTTTTTTTACATCATGCAACAGAGCAAAATGCAAGAATCGACATTTCTTTTCTGTTGGGAAAATTTTTGGCGTTGCGGATCTGTTTTTGTAGCCGTGCATTTGTGACGGGGAAAACAATAATTGCACGCTCTTATTATACATGCACATCCTTTGTTTCCATTAACAAAAGAGTGAAAAAGCATTGTTTGTTGTGGATTTATTTTTGCATTCCTTCTGTGGTCCCTCAGCTCTTGGCTCCCATTGTGGCCTAGTTATCTATAGAACCATTTACCATAATATCCATGGCAATCATAATTGAATTACACCGGCACTTGTGTGATCACAGCTAAAAGAACGGTGAATTTACATGTGTAGATGTATTTAAATGTTTGTTCTGTGTCATGCTCAGATTATTTTGATGATTTGCCTGAGTGGCCCAAACAGTGGCATTAATGAATTCATCTAACTGTGCAGAGATGAATCATCGCAAAAAAAAAAAGAAGAAGCTGCGGCTGTGTATAGAAGATGGGAAGTGGAGGCAGAGCAGAGGAGGACAATCCCCGAGTAAGAAGCTTCTGCGGTGCATTCAAAGGAGGAAGTGGCAGTAGAGCAGAGGAGGACATTCAGCAAACAGAGAGCAGAAGCCTTTAGGTGGAGACCTTGGAGGGTCACAGCAGTGAGTTAGGCGCCGGAAAAACAGCCTTTATCTCCAAACTGTCTGCCACCTGCTCACATTGCCTCAGAGTCTATTTGTACTTTAGCTAGAGAGCCCAAGTGAGAGAGAGAGAGAGAGAGAGAGACACTCATGGACACCCACTCTCGGGTTGCCATGAAATCTGAAGTTAGTTGGAGGATGTGGGCCAAGGCATTGTCTTTAAGAACAGTGATAAAGAGGGATAATGACAAAGGCACTTGAGATTAAGGAGGTATAGCTTAACCTCGAGCAATCTTGCAGCTCCATTTTTTTTTTTTTTGCAGCAATGCACACACACACACACACACACACAGTCACTCCCGCAGTGTGAAGTGGGTTTATCGTCTGAGTCTGTGTTTGCCTTAAAAAGAAGATGTCTCCGAAGATAAATGTTTTCCCTGTGATATGTCACTGAGGACTTTATTTTGGAATATTATTTTTTCACCCTAAGGACAGAACTATTAAAGGCATTAGTAGAGAAGAGATCAGCAGTTTTCTCTGCCTCAGAAACTTCTCTGTTGTTTACTGCAACTGGAATTCCCTGTTGAGTATAAATCACATTAAGGGGAAAGGATTAGGGGGTATATCATTACTGCATGTCCTAGCATAAGTCAAGAAGGAACCTAAGGGAGAGGGGAGACCCATTGATTGAGAGAAACTATCAGTATTTCATGTGCGGTATCTGTGCATGTAGGTGTCAGGGGATCCTCTTCTCTCTTGTGAGCTCCACAAATCACAACTTAAGTCAAAGATCCTCTTCCTTTTATGGACCCTGAAGACATGAGCAGAGCAACTTTTTCTTTTTTCGCCCTGTAACTCCCCCCCGGGGCTGTGCCTCCAGGCTGCCACCCTCCCGCAAATCTGCTGCATATTTCAAGGGGAAGCACCGGCGCTGGGTGAAAATGACCTCTGGGTCACTGGATTCCCTCGTGATGCGGCAGGAGTCTGTTCTCCTTAAAGGCTCCACTCGAACCGAGAGAGAGAGAGGAACTTTGATCGATGAGAAAAGTTTGGTGTTTTAAACACTTTTTTTTTTTGGGGGGCTTTTTATTCATTCCTCTTTCTTTTCTCTTTTCTTTCTCTCCTCAATTCACAGGAGAAGACCTTTCTGTTTCTCTTTCTTTTTTTTTTTTTGCTTCAATGAGATGAAGAGCTTCCACAGCACTGAGTATTGCTCTAAATACATCAATCACAGTCTAGTGCGACTTAACGTAAAGGACAACATTTTCCAAATCCAGTCGCGTTTATGCCGCTCCCCGGAGCTCCAAATGATCTTCGCATGTACTGTGTGAGCTAAAGCCCCATGTGCCACAGCCGGAGCATGTTTGAGGCAAGCTGACATTTAGTCACACATGCTGTAGTTTTATCCATTAGACAGCTTTAGGTACGCTTCGCCTCGATCTAATTTGTTTACTATAGTTCTTACCTCTCAAAACAAAAAAAAAAGAGGAGAAAAACATTCACACCGTCTGATAAACATTTCATCCATCATGAAAGAAGGCACACAGGAAGTAATGGGCTATTTGTGGCATCCTAAACGGACTGCGATGAGGAGAGAAACGGGGGGTGACAGGATTTTAAAGCAGAGCGGATGAGATGAAACGGTGCATGAGAGGGAGAAAGTGGGACAAAAAAAAAGGAAAATATTAACTCAAAAGGGAGAAAAAAATTGGAGAGATACATGTAGAGAAAAAGAGATAAAATGGGCACGATACCACAGAAGCATGGATGTTTAAAGAAAGGGGAGAGTGTTTCCATGGGAACCCTTAGTATAAGAATCTTCAAGGCTGCCATTTTGCTGCTCCTCAATGACTTTATTTCCTTTTTATTAATCCCTATCTCTCACCCCATGGCTCTATTATGGCTTCGGAGGGGCCTGAGATGGATACTTATTCAGGTCAGCCCCCGGAGTGTGAGACCCAGGGAGCAACTTGGACAAGACAAGAATACCATTCTGGGGAGTATCATCAGCGTTAAATAGAGGCCTCTCATTGCTCTGAAACAATACAGACGAAAATGTGGCCAGTACAAATAAAATGAAGCTTTAAGGCAAAATCTGAGACAATGAATTGTCACAAAGAAAAAACAACTATATTGCTTTTTGGATGCAGAAAATGTGTTTCAGCCGCACTGCAGGATGGAGATTGACCTTTGTGTGTGGAGGTGAGGACCAAGTGCGGTGTGTGTTGAGTGTGTACCTGTGTTCAGCAGCGTCGAGCGTGTCGAGATGTTGATTTCCTGCAGAAGCTCCAGTGTTTCAGTATGAAATAGACGAATGGAGGAGCCCTCGGAGAAAGCCATCCACACGCCTCCGCCAGCACACGCCATGTGTGCCACGCTGACCATCGGGTCTGGATGGACTTCAAATTTCTGTAACGGAAACAAAAATTCTGTTAGAAACCAAGGAAACAATCACCCAAATCATTAACAGTGTAAGTACAACTGATGAAAAACATTTCTTAAACTGAAAGGTCAGCGCTCTCTGGGATAATATCCTAATATCTGAAATCAAAGAGATGTTTTTTTCGTCATTTGTTCTGTGGATTTTCTACGGTTGTAGCCTGAGTGCATTTTAAAATTTTTCAAAAACTGTTTACGTCTAAATTTTAGTTCACCATTTTGTACACAATTTAAGAAAAATCAAAACAATTTTGCTGTTCTCCATCATTTATTAAATGTAATTTTTTCCAAAACTACAAACCACAAATAAAAGCCATGAGAAAGAAAAGAGCACAAAGAAAGAAGATGAGTGAAGACTGAAGAGGCGAGGAAAATTTATTACTTTGATATGATATTAATGTATCAATGTAACACACAAATCACAGCAACAAAGGGAAAGTCAGGGCTGTGCTGACTATCAACCTTCAAAGAAGTCGCACTTGGCTCTCTAAGTTTTATTTCTTATTATTGTGACAGCCGTTTCAAAGTTGCTTTATTAGATTGTTCATTCAGATCAAAACATTATCAGACAACAGTGCTGATTAAACCAAGACACGATGAGGTCAGTAGAAGAAGTCCCCTTGAATCGCACATTTATTTGTTGCTCTCTTCTTGCTCCTCTGTAAATAAAGTCTAAATGTGCCTCCTAATTTTGTAATTTACACAGTCTCTGACACACGGGGCATATTTTTGCATCATTCCCCTGGCTTCTATCTTTTAAGAGCACAATGGAAAAAGAGAGTTTCAGGCACACAGTCTTAATGAGTAGCTTGAAATAAATGCAATGAGCCTTATCATGGCGACACATGCAGCCCCCGCGGTCCAAGGCATGACAAGAGTTGGTTCGGGCATCATCTTGGAACTCGTATCACTGTCATTGCATGAGTTGCATGAGGCTGGGCAATTAGCAAGTGCGAGCAAGTGAGCGAAGATGAGAACGCGCCCCCCCTCCGTACCCGCAACGCAAGTGCACCGGCGGACAGGGATTACCACCTGTTTATGTGCCCTTGCCAGTGGGTCTTCCTTTGTTTGAAATTAGGGAAAAGAGAACGAAGACTTTGATGTGTTTTGCTTTTTTTTCCCTCTCTTTTAATTGACTCCTCAGCAGAGGGTGCCTGCTCCGCCCGGGAAAGGATATGCAATGCATCTCTTAAGTTTTCAAGTGCAGCCATCAAAAAAAAAAAAAATGCAAAAAAAAAATGATATCCATAATTAAAAAGGCAAATTTCACCTTCAATAACCCATTACAATTCAAATGAGTTGACAAGTAAACACAGAGCTCCTGTAGTGTATATGCTGCATAATTATCACATTAATCATTATCAAGCCTAGTGGCTCTAAAAAAGGACGTCCAGCTAATCAATGGCTGACATGCTGTAATTGTTGGATGCCATCTTGCTTACCATATGTTCTAAACCACCTGGAAGGCATTCTGGGAAAACTACACAATAGTCTCATTTGACTGGGAGACACAGAGTGCACGACGAGCGCCTGAAAATGTGATTAAATCACTGATTTAACTATTCCAACACAAAGCTAACAGTGTTTTTTCTTTTTCATGCATATCAAGCCCAAAGTGCAAAACAGCATCTTTCAAATATTCTATCACTGATACAGACCAAACATGTTGAAAGCCCTTCACACAATGTCAAATACGGAATAAGTACAAGCTTCAACTATTGCCTCCAACCAGCAACCTGGTATTAGTCTGCTGAATGCAGCGTTGCTTACAGAGATGTGGTGGCCAGTGAAGCTTGACAGTAGTAATGTGCCCTTTTCCACTCAACTCAGCAGTGTCACACTAACAGCAACATCACTCCTGGAGTCAACCACCAGCAGTGGGAAATAACAGAGGAGCCGGAGCCACAAACACTACAGCTGGTCTGAACAGCTCATTAGTCCTTCATTACGCTCGGTGACAAGGTGTCTTTGTCCTCTGCTGAGTGCTAAGTCCACATCTCCACTCTGAGCGACCGTGAGCGAGTGGAGTGGACATGTGAGTGATAAGATAAAGAAGGTGGAGAGAGAAATTGTAATGGAACGAGGAAGTAACAAGGCCTGCCAGTCAGTATTGATCAGAGCCTGTGTGTCACACGCGAGGGTTGCTCACACGGACCCGACTCAGGCCACAATGAAGCATTTACGTTTGTGAGGCTCCGAAAAAAATGCAGAGATTTGACCTTAAAAACTTGCAGACGGAGCTGAGAAGAGTCTGAAACAGTGACACAGATGTTGGTTTAAACAAACTAACATTTGTGTAAAAAAAATCAAACAAAAAAAAAAAACAAAAAAAACAAGGCACTGCATTATCATCACTTTTAAATCAGCTCCCACTGTGAGACTATCAACAAATTAAAATATAATTTAGTTGCTTGAGGTTTTTTTCATTTTCTCCCCAGTTAAATAGATTCAAATTTGCATTGTGTTCCATCATTCCTGCTGAAACTCAGCTGATTTATGTGGGGATTTTGTAAGTAAATAGGTTTTATCATTTTGCAATTTAACTGATCTGTGACTGTGCTTTTATAAGCTGTGTGGGGGAGGGGGTAGGTTTTTGTTGCAGTACCCCTGTCGGCCACTGACTGACTTGCTCCAAATCATCCAATTTAGTCAGTATTGAGACCAAACCAGGCTTTGCAGCAATGCAGCACAATGTTGGCTCGCATTTTCACTGCTTTTACTTTTTTTTTTGCAAAGGACCTTTTTGTTTAATCTTTTCTGAACCCCTTACAGTTCACGTAGCCGCAGCCTTACCAGACTAACCACTGGGGACTTTTTGATTTCTGAATAGTTTTTCAATGTAAGAAAAATCAAACATATTTCTGAAACTGTAACCTTGTCTTATAAAATCTATTCTCCCTCACATTTTACCAGCACCTGGTAATAATACAACACTGCATTGTTGCATTATTACCTAGCAGCTGCATAATGTGTTTGCATGTTCTTTTCTGAATGAGGGCAGGAGTTAAGCTTCCAGGCTGACATTTGTATTTCAGTCTGAAAATTACAATAACTATTGGATGGATCTTTGCCATTAAATTAAATATTGACAGTCAGGATGAACTGAAAATAAATATGTACAGCCTCACACAGCTGCTAATGTGACTCTAATCTCTCAGTCTTGTTTCTAAGTATTCTCCCTTTATTTAAAGCTCTGCTGTAATATCTAACAGTCAGAACTCTCAAAGGTATCATTTTGAGGCTTTGTGAGCTTGTTATTAGAAATCTGCATCTTAACGCTGATGAAACAGCTTCTAAATCCTCATATTCCTTCAGCCATATTTGTCTCCGTCTTTCCTCGCAGCCATTCTTTTGCTGAGGTTTTGTCAGCAGAATGATTTCCATGTATCCCCACAGGGGCTGAAGTGTACATAATCGAATTGTACAAAGCTGAAACTACACTAATTCTTAAGTGATGATGATCCTTTTGGTTTCTGTTGGAGGCTATTTCTGACCGCGTCGTAAGTATAGCGCCACATTACCCAAAACAGACTGCAGAGGTTATATTTAAATAAGAATGTACCTACAAGTTTTGACAGTGTGGATAAAAAAAAAAAAGACTAAATCAAGCTGTAGGATGCAAGGATCAGTGGAGTCAATGCAGACTACAGTGTCCAGCAAAGTCAAGGAGAAATGATTCAAAAGTGCAGTAAATCTGACAAATTGGTGAACATCACCATGGGGAAACAATGGAAAGAAGTGAAGTGAATAATAGTCCATGACTCTTTAGCCTTGCTCCAAGTCATATCTCTTGCTTGAGGTGCCAAGTATGCTTCTCCAGATCCTGGATATGCACCACAGCCCCTGTGAAGTCAGCCCTCTTGAGTCCACATTAGTGGGAGAGACAAGGTTAGCAAGGAAGTAACCAGAGCTGACCTGTTAAGCTCTGCGGGAGATACACTGAACCAGAACTGTGCCTCTGCTGCGTGGCCGTTCAGCTGATTAAGCGTGTGTCTCTGGAGGACTGGGCTATGGAAAAAAGAGGTGAAGGAATAAAAGGAGACATTCCAAGCTCCGGCTCCTCTCAGTCCCGATTATGAGGATCTGGAGGCAGATTCGGGAAGCAGCTGTCATTGTGTTGATCCAGATTTTTGTCAGCTGCTTCTTTAAATTGGTTGAAACTTTTAAGGGAAAAAAAAACATATGCAAATTCATGTACATATAAACTTTGTGTTTCATTTGATGAAATTTTTTTCTTGTGCATATTTGGTGCATTATGTTTTATGTGCATATGATATTTTGCTGGAGGTCAGCAAAAACATCTGTTATTGCAAATTAAATACATGCATTCGCCACTTTTCTTAATTCTTCCCTTTTTGGAAATGCAGCTCATTTACATTGAAGATGGACAAAATAATGCACAGGCCTATTTTGTGGGCAAATAGATACATGCTTGCATGTTAATTGTCAGTGTTTTTAGTTTGTTTGGCTGTTCAAATTCAGCATCATGTTTTTTATGTCATCAATTTTTATTTATCTAGGGAAGATTTGCTAAGCACATGCTCCTTTCCAGCAAAAAAAAAAACCCAGCCACCCATTTGCACAGCTACGCACACTCACATTTGGAAGCTATAATTAAATGGTAATGGTTTGCAGTTCCTCATCTGAATACCATATTAACATTACCCAGAAGAGTTTGTTTTCTGTCATTCATTATTGTCTGCCACAGCCGGAGAAGTGGCCCCCGTGTGCACCTCTAACGACACACCGTACAGATGAACTCTTTGGAAAAACGACAACACAAAAATGGAAAGCATGACAGAAACAACACCCAGGATTATTTTCTCGAGATAATTCCTGCACCATAACTCAGAGCTCTGCTGCATAATGCCTATTTGTGTGTGTGTGTGTATGTGTGAGAGCTCAAACAAACACAAAGGGTTTGATTCGTTGTCCGTGCTGCAGCCCCCTGGCAGTAAATCTTGATGACATCACAGATTAGGATGCCGGCTCTTTGAGGCTGTGTGCATAAATCTTTTAAGAAAATGAAAGGAGAGAAAAATTTCCTCAAATGCTGCAAAAAAAAAAAAAGAAAAATCCAACAAAACAAATATGAAAACACCTTGTCTAGCAGTTTTACTTATGAACTCATCCATTCAGGCCTTCAGATTATGTTTTAGTGAAGGCTGCGAAATAATATCAGCTGGTGAGGTGGGTGGAGCCGACCTTGCAGGCAGGATGAAAGAAACATAAATTTCCTTGAAGCTCATTCTTCAGCTGGTCATGCAATCCTCTCATTAAGAGCTTTGGAATATTCTTATCTTTTTATTTTCTTTTCAAAATTGCTGAAATTTTGTCAAAACAACATATATTTACACAAGACAAGCATCTCTTTGACAATTCAATGGTTCTTTTGCACTGAAACATCTCTTCCACTCAGAAAACATGTTTTTCTTTTGTTTATATCCCCTAAAATGTCAGGCCTTGATTTTACTGATTTCTATCTTTGAAAAGTTTTTCCCTTGGCAGGTTTTTCTTCGTCTGTCTACTGAAAGGGGTGACTTTGTCTGTGCACTTCCCCAAAAATCTGTGATTCAAATGCAAGTTGGGTTTGGGATGTCACAAATTCGAAAGCCACGTGCAGGCAAAGAAACCTGAAACCTCCGGTGAAGAGCAAAAGTGTCATTTCAGAGAGCCAGCGTTTGCAAAAGCGCAAAAACAAACACTCTGTCAGCAACTGCCAACCGCTAGCTAACAAGCTAACAAGCTAACAAACAACAAAAATAAATAATAGATGCCAACTGCACCTACTATCCTGATGCATCTGCTAGTCACCGATTTTGGTGCACAACGGATTTCCACCTGAGTACCAAACATGTTGAAGCCTCAAACATGAATTAATGAAACTGGCCAGTGTTGTTTTTTCCTCTTCACCAACTGTTAGCCGTCTTGGCACAGACTGCTCTTTCACCGGTGAATTTAGTGAAAGAAGCAGTGGAGGGTGAGGCACAAGGACAATGACTGACAGACCAAGAATTTTCAAAGAATAAATGTACCTCCAGTCCCTTTTCAGAGTCTCATTGGAACCTTTTTTGTGTATGAAAACCTTGTTGAAAATATTAACTGTAAGGTGTTTTGACATATTTCAAATAGTGTCTACATGTAAGTTATTCAAGTTTAGAACATTTCAACACTTCATTTGACTGGTTTGAACTGATGGAGCGAAAGTATCTCTATTAATTACTGATAAGAGTAACAGTTCCTACTGCACTTGAATTTTTGTTCATTTAATCTCAGTTTTCTCCTTAAAAGAGAAACATTATCTTCCGCACAATCTTGAGAATTCACTCAGCTGGTCACAGTTTTCTGATTAAAAATCTTTGTCCGTTTATTTTTCAGTAACAAGGTCCACTGTGACATTATTTTCCCAAGCAGCAATGTAGTTTTTTTTACCTGTGTGGCAAAGCTTGAGATGTCCATGACTGTGACAGAGTTCCCGCAGCTTGCCCACACTGAGTCATCCAACACCAGCAGTGTTCGCACCGGTTCAGAGCCCAGGCTTACGCATCTGCAGGAGTCAGGGTCCCAAAGGTCATCTGGAGAACCAAAACATGAAATCATGAAGAGAAAAAAAAAAAGAAAATAGTGAACAGAAAAGAAATAAGTGCTCAAAATCACAACAGAAAACTCACGTGGATGTGAGAACTCTTAAAATCACAGTCTATTATCACAGCTAGCCCACAATTATATTAATAACTTCTGAACATGTGCCCTGCTTCTTCTTGAACACTGTCACATCGAGCGAGGCAATTAAATTCCATTATTTCCACTTGTACCACAGCAAGTTAGCTTGATGTTTGCTTAAAAAATACTCTTAAAGCTGTCTAACGCTGTTAAGCAATTACTAAAGCATCAGTGGAGAGGGCTCACAGTGAAGCCTCCTTTTCTTTCACTTTAATGACAAAAAACGCAATATGAGAGAATACGCACGACAGGTTGACTAAACAAAGACTGTGGACTTCCATTTGAACACTGTGCAGCACAATGTTTGCACCCTTGCCACCCACATGCTAATAAGTGGTGTACAATTTAATCCACTTCTCAACTTCTTTATTATCAGTTCTCTCTCCCTCGCTGTCTCGCTCCCTCTTTTTTGCTTCATCAGTGCGAAAATGAAGCAGAGCTTTCTTTGAGCCTTAATCACGAAGTACACGACGCAGCTACCACACAAGCACTTTATAAAGTGAATTACATAAGCATTTCCTTTGCTATGCATTAATGAAGCAAAATTAGGAAAGGGAGTGCACCCAGCCATTTAATTAACATTTTGAGTTGTTTATTTCTGCCTTTCATAGCAGAATAGCTTTACAATGCCTTCTGCCTTCCACAGGTTAATTGCTTGGCATGTTATAAAGGTCATTTTTTCACCTTTTCAAAATTCACACTTGTAAATGTCCCCACGGCCCCTCGCGCTAAGCGAGGCCACGCCAAAGCTTCTCCCTCTTTAACGCCGAGGGGGCCCAGCGTGTCGCGCCGAGCCCAACTTCTCCGCCGTGTCTTACAGGATATTTTCATTGTTACTTGACATAATGTGTGATGTGCATATCTCTGTGTGAATAGCTGCAGCACATTCAGGAAGAAACAAAGTGTTTGGTGTATTTATGCACCTTTTGATACAAGTCTAAAGTGAAGCCTCGGCATTTCCTGGCTGCTGCAGACTCGTTTCTAGACAGCAACATGCTAGTCAAGGGCATAAATCTTTAACAGATGCAAGAGAATGCAGAATCCACAAACATTCCCAGGCACCCTCCAGAGCTTTTCTCCTGTCCTTTTTTTTTTTTTATACAAAGCATGAATAGTAATATTTAATCGGCATGCAGCAGCTTGGTGTAATTAATCATCCTTTCTGCTTGGGAGGAGAGAGGAGTGCAGGAGGAAGGCAGGCACACTGACATACTGTGGCCAGGTAAGAAGAGCCGGGTGATAGAGCTATTGTGCTCCCGCCGGCTGTGGAGGCTGCAAACCACTGCTGAGATGGTGTTAAGCCCCCCTGGCCTTGTGCAATGCCTGACTAAACATGGCATGCCATCTAACACATGGTAAAGTGTTATTTTCATACTTAGAGAGGGTGTGAAAATCAGTAGGAATGGGAAGCAAAGCAGAAAGGGAAAGTGATTCTGAGGCAGCCGTTTGAAAGGCAGTGCAAAATTAATCGCTTTTTTTTTTATGAATGCTCTTATCCTGAAAATGGATTTACTGGAACGTTTATCACACATGACGCAAATCACTAATATCCAACGTGATAGATGTTTACGACAGAGCCGCTTTGGAGATTTTATCATGCACGAAAAACTCAAAACTCATTTTTACTAATTATTTTCACTGTAGGAAAAAAATATTGTTGTTGATTAACAACAGACATCAGAAATTAACAATAAAAAAATTTTCAGTCCATTTCATGTCTCATCTCATTAGGAAAACGACTGAAATGCACTTTCATATCTTCAACTCCATCAAAGCAGAAGGAACATAAAAGATTAAATGAGCTCATATCAGTAAACAACCAACAAAAGTATTCAAGATGTTATTTATAGTGACGTTATTAAACACCGGTTGACTAGTTGTCTGTATGTTGCACTAACATATATTTACATATGATGGGAGGCCTCATTTACTGCATCTACAAGGAAGAAACAGTACTTAGAACATGCAAATTTAAATATTTTTATCTTTATTTATATGTTTTGTATTTTAAAATAGTTTGGGCTTATTTCTTTATTATATTGTACCACATTCTACTGGCAGAAATATTATAAAAATGCACCAGTGACAGCTACACTGTCTCACTTTCCCAACGGACCACACACTGAGGACGGCAACATGCAACGAAAACTAACACCATCAGTCTGAAAACAAAGCAACCTTGAAGGCACCTTACCACTGTTACTCCTTCCATAAACCATCAAGGTCCCGTTCCGCAGGCCTGCAAACAGGAAGCGAGCCGAGTGCTTCAGGCACAGCACAGGGCAGCCCTCGGGGTTGTGGAGGGTCAACAGGCATTGTGCTGCAGTGTCCACGCTGCCGTAGACCAGAATGCTGGAAGAACAAAAGCAGCACAAGTCAACATGATAAATGAGTGTCATTTGAAATGACAGAGTGCCTCGTTTTCATGCAGTTGGATTCGACAGTGCACTTTGGAGCAAAGCGTTGTTTATGTGCAGCCACTCTGTCTTTCTCATGTTCGAAATGCCGTCTGAACTTTGCTGCATCTTATTGTCTTCTTCAGAATGACAAATGCACATCGCTCTTTTGTTTCTGTCTGTCTGAGACGAAGCTGACGGTCTCTGAATATGCGAACATTCTGAGGTTTTTTTTTGGTTTTCTTTTGTTGTTGTTTTCTCCTTTCTTTTTTTTTTTTTTCCTGGACAGACATTTACATCGAAAGAGCATGAGTCAGCGTTAAAAAAAAAAAAACCTCCAGAAAAGTGGTAACATAATGGCTGAATCTTAAATCAAAGATTATTCTGTGTTTGAAAACAAAAATCAAGAAGGAGAGAGTGTTTTTTTATTGTAACAACGTCAGGAGACTGAACTTAAACCCATCGTCTGTTAGACACAGTGGGGATCAGAAGGTTTATTGGATTTGAAAATGAAGCTGATCTTAGCAGCAGCAGCAGTATTGACGCCGCGTTTGGGCATCAACTCTGATTTCCTGCTTTGATGAAATATTTACAATCCAGTCTATACTGCTAGGAATCACAGGGGAGCGTAACAAAGGATAATGAAGGATATTATTGTACAACAACAGAAAAAGCATCTGTGTGTTTACCTTTCTGCGAGCACTTTCATGATTTGCACTCGTTCTATAAACACAAAAGCTTCCTCTGTTGTTTACTGTCATATCAGATTCTCACCGCCCATCGTCTGATCCGACACAAATGTTGGCGCCGATCCCTGAGGGGGACTTGTGAACTCCAGCCTCCACTTCCTCATTCGGAGACGGTTCTGGCACGTACTCCAGACAACGGACGGCAGAACCAACCTGCAGGCTCTTCACAGCCCTTGGCATGGGCCTGTTGAGGGAAAATATCTCTATCTGCCCCTGAGAAGCTTCTCCTCCGCCAGCCACCTGTGGGGAGGAAAAAACCACGGTTGGAAAAGGTCGAGACCTCATGTAGCTGCACTGGCTGGCTGAATCATAATGCCACAGGTAATAAACTATTCTGCTCCAACAGAAAAAAAAGGGGGACAGAAGAGCAGAGGGCAGAACCAGGCCAGGTTCCCTCAAATCATGCTTGCAGTGTGTTCAGGATGGTGTGTGTTTTGTTAAAAACACACACCACCTGTCAGCAATTTTGATTTCAAAACAAGTTCAGATCAATTATCCTTTCAGACCCTTTTTGCTTGCAGTCTTCTCTCACTTTTGTTTGAATATCACTTAGAATTTCAAACACATTATGTAATGGATTCACAATGTCATCTCCGGAACATCAAACAATTCTTAAAACGCTGCGATCTTTTCATCACGGAAGAACAGAGAGGCTCTTGCAACTTTCTGAAAGGCTCAGAGTTGCTTAACAATGTCTTTTTTTTTTCATGAGTTTGCAAGATCTGCAAGATTACGATAAAAACGAAAATAATTATCAGTTCATTTAAATGACACTTGATATTAAATGTCCAAGGTCACGGTGAAAAAAGCTGGCGCGCTCGGCACAAATCGAGAAAGCAAACACCAGCACACAAGCAGAGCCTTTGAAAGCTGCCAGCTTTCAAAGGCTCAATTTGGATTGATTGGAAGTTTCTCCCATCCAAGGCCTGTACATGTCTGTCCCATTGTGATAGGAGCACAACAAAAACAAGAAAGCAACCTTCACCAATCAAATCCACCAATCATAACGAGCACCTAAAGTTGAATCATACCCCACGGCGTCAGTGTCTTGATTTCCTGTGAACTACATTTATGTTGGCCTTCATGTAAGCCTGTCAGTGCTGATGCTGAGAAAATGAAGACAGCAGAAGCCCTCCAACCTATCTCTGATGAAATTCCAATTAAGGTGAAATTGCTCCCATTCCCAAATAATTAAAGTATCGCTGTGGGTTTTCAATACAGTTTCATTCATTAGTCCTGTGTGAGGCCGAGTGAATGTCCAGACAAAATGTCCTTCTTGGAAAAGCAGCACGGCTCCTTGCTGCTAGACACCGAAGAATTATTCTCTGTATGAATCACATCGTGTGAATGTGACATGAGCTAAATATAGTCTTTAGCTCTTCTCCTCCACACTCACCCTTATTTGCATGCAATCATTTGTTTGATTTGTATCAGCGTGCAGAATCTGGACAGGAGCGATCCTGTGGGCTCTTGAGAATGAGCCAGAACAAATAATGGTCTGTTGCACAGGGTGAAAAAAAAAAAAGACAGGGAGGACTTATCTTGCAGCAAGGAGTCCAAAAAAAGAAAAAAAAACACTGCTTGAAGTGAGTCTGTGCAACCAAAACTAGAGGCAAGGCCCCGAATTGCACATACCCCTTTACAATTTATACATTCACATGTCCATCTGCACCTCTAAACCCCACATCACCACTATCTCTGGCAACACTTTCTCTTTTTAATTCCACCCTGCCCTCCTTTCCCACTCTCCCTCTCTCCCCCCTGCCTGATATCCAGAGCTAATACTGTGTCCTGACAAAGTCATCACTACTTATTTAGAGGAATAGATATCTGGAGTCGTGCCCTGGACAGATTCCTCCTCTCAGCTTGGGAGAAACAAAAAACTTCCCAAACAGTAAATGCTCTGCCAGCGTTAATTAGATTGCTCTGGATGCAGTGAGTAAGCATGGGAGAGTGGTCATGATAGCACACTCTGCTCAATTGTATTCGCCACATTAAGGAGCCAAAATCATGGATCACCAGATTGCTGATGTACTCTGAAAACGCATGCATTTTTTTTTTTTTAAGTTTCTCATCACTGAAACTTGCTATGATTTCTAACTTTCCAATTATGTGTACAAGGAGAAACACATAACAGGAGAGTTAGCGGTGGAATATTGGGGGGGGGAGTGGGACAAAGAAGGTGAAGGCCAACAGGGAAACACTGGGGTATCAGGCTGATTAGACACAATGTCATTACTCTGATCAAAGCACACAAAAATCCCCATAGCCCATCTCACTTTAACATGATTAGTGTCATCCCTTATTTGACAAGCCTGCCAGGGAGGTAGAACCAACTGGGGGCGGGAACACTCAGTCCCTAATTATTCTTGCTGGCTCCGCAGGCCCTCACTATTATTTTTCTAGTGGATACCAGTTAGTTTTTTGCTTTGATTGTACTGTACGGTTTGTAACACCGGCTGTGCTGGAAGAGGTCAGATGTCTTCGGCGCTAAAGAAGCTACTTGTCCTGTTTGCACGAACAGTTTCCAGAACTTCAGGGTTTGCAACGAATGTATTACTATGTAAATTGTTATGTGGGATTTTAGCTCCCTGCATGATGAAAATTTCCCTTCTGATTCTCAATTGAAGGAGCTTCTAGCCAGATGGCACTGAAGAGTTCCTTACAGATAGCATTTACTATGAAGGAATGTTAGTCTAATAATCGCACAGGGCTCCAGAGTAACTTTTCCATTGGTTGTTCTGGTGCTCGTAGTTTAAAATATGAACAGTGAATTCCATCAAATCGAGAGATGCCATTGTAATTCAGTCAAGATGTGTATTTTGACTGATCACTGGGCAGCACTCCATCTCAGCAAAGCTGCTAATGTTTTTCTTCTCTAAGATTCAAATTGAAAGTCTTTTTTTCTTCGGAGGCAAACCTACTTCTGGAAAATAAGCGTCATGAAAAGATTTTTTGGACTCTTGTCAGACTTCAAATTTTACTTCCACTTGACTTTTTTTTTTTTTTAAACTTGACTCAGTGAAGATTTGACTTTGAAACTGAAAACCTTGAAGTATCAAGTTATGACCTGGTAAAAATCCAAGAAAAATAAAAAAACAAGTGGGTAAATCTTGGATGGTCACACTTACTACATTACTGATCATTAGCACTATTTATCTGAAACAAAAAGAAACTGTTAAATGATGTTTTAATGGTTTGAATTCAGTGACTCGTCCTCAAGGACCTTGAAACTTGACTTGAAACTTGCTCTGCAGACATGATGTGAACTCGTCTTGAATGACGTGAGACTTGACTTGGTCTTGACTTAATCATGTTCGGCTCTTTGCTCTCTGCCTTGCTCCTATGCTTTAAAAATGAATGAATTTTATCGCTGCAGATAACTGCTGGAGCCATTGTTAATAGCTTGCACGAACACGTGGGTGTGAAGGAATTAAAACCTTTAAATGCATCGCTTCACTTTCTTACTGTTCATTTACTTTATGCATTTTCTCACCAGTGTCAGACACTACACGTGGACAAATTACCTTTATCCCTCCAGAACGTGTGGGAGGTTGAGGTGAAGGGCATTTTAGTTATCTGTAATAGTATGAGCTCCAGGAGAAATTGAGGGTCAGAGCAGCCTCTTCACCTCCAAACATTGATATCACAGAGTCCTAAACACTGTACCTGCTCCACAGTATCTCCTTTTCCCCATCTGAGTGAGCATCCAGTCCTCTTTAGAATAGCACTTCCACACAAGCAATTAAGTCTAAGACACTGAGCCACACTCGGCGTCTTGGAGGACCTACACTTGATTTCACCACCTTTTAGACTGAAAGAGGATTATGTGATAAATTGCCCACTATCTCCGGAAAAAGGAGGGGGAACAAAAATTGAAACTTAAAGATTAATGGCAGAATCTTTGCATCATTTTTTTTTTTTTGTCCTGAATTCCCCTCCCTTCTTTCTTGATCCAGATAAATTCCCACAAGCCCGGGGATTGTGATGTGATAGTCTGGCGGCCCGATTTGCCCAATCATCATAAAACACTCTGCAGCAGTTACCTACCACTAACCTTTATACTGTATTATTTTACAGTTTCCTGGCAACATTTTACAGTGAAAAATGGTGCATGTCCCATTCACAGCCTTGAGATAACTTTTTTTTATTCTCTTCTTTTATAATGAAGGAGGGACGAATGCAAGAAGGACATTTAAATAGCCATGGTAATTGTGTCAAAAGCGAGAATTATCAGCCCCTGTAAAATTTGCATTATTTGGCTTGTCATTGGTTTGAGTTTTTTGGCATTCAGTGAAGCATGAGGGTGTGTGTGTATGAATGCATGCATGTGTTTGTGTGTGTGAGTGAGCAACACTTTACTTACCCAGAGGTAGCCTTGAGGTAAGGAGGTGCTCGCTGCAGAGAAGCCCAACAATGCACAGTACACTGGATTGTGGAGAGCAGCTTCAAGCTATGAAAGATATAATAAAAAGGGAATATTTATTTAATTAATTTATTCATTTAATTAATTTATTCTTCTGATACGTGCTCAAAAAATAACTCCTGGCACTAGCTGGGGACTTTTCACCAGATATAAGTGAAATCAACATTCCTGCTGACAACAAAGTGCCTCACCTCTGCCATCTACAAGAACTTTTTTCATGGAGGTTGATGGGTTTCCACCCACATTACAAGCTATAAATAAGTGTATCATAACGCAGGTTTAAAGCATCACCTGCTCAATCACTGCATCTTTTTGTTCACACATACACATATATTTATTTTTCATTGACACAATATCCAAAATAACTCAGGACTCCTTTTTACGATTTTGTATCATTTGCCGTGAAGCCACAGTAAATTCCCATTTTCACAGACGTGTGCAAACACTGTATCTGAAACAGTCATTTAACATGTCCAATGCTAAAAAAATGATATAAACAAACACCAGACTTACACCACAATGCTCATATTAGTAGATAACCTGCAGGTATTAAATTTTAAATTACTTTCTGCTACCAATGCCAAGATCAAAAGACAAACACTAAAAACAATGTTTGATGTTTTAGTTATTATTGGAGGCAAAAATTAGGGTTTTGACCTAGTTTTAGCCCAACAATTCTAAATTTCATGTAATTAGGTATGTTTTGTGCTTAGATTTGGAGTTGGGCTGGTTCTAGTTATAGTAACTGTTTGCTCACAAGGGTCCCAAAGATTGAAGTCCTGCACTAAGGAAGTTGTCTGACTTTATTATCAATAACAAGAGTCAAAATTATACTAAAAGGAAAAAGAAATCCATATTCCTTTGACATATAGCAGATTTGTTTGCCTGAAATGGAGTGATGGAGGTTGACATTTACAGCATAGAGCCTGTGGCTAATGCATCAAACCCCCTGTGGTGAAAGCTGCTCTTCTAACCAGCAGTCCGTCTGGTAGGAAAATGAATATTTTGGTGTATGACCGCTAAGGGTGGGCCAAGTGACAGACAGAACTGCTAATTGGGTGTTGTTGGGGTGGTGGTGGTGGGTGAGAGCAGGTGAGTTGGTGTGTTTGGGAAAAGGAGGAGGAAGTGAAGAAGGGGTCAGCGATTAGCACCGCACGTCTTTAACTGTCGTCCTCTACGGCGGCGAGCATCAATCACAGGTAATTTATCGCCTCCCCTGGCCAGGACACTCCCCCTTTTTTCCTCTCTTGTTTGTGCGTGTGTGTGTGTGTTTGTAAACGCTAAACAAAAAAAACAGGATAGTGGCCAGATCACCGCTCTCCCCGTCTGCACTGAGAGGCTATTCCTCCACTTTCCCCCCAAGTGTTCGTCTCCACCCATTCAAATTCGCTGCACAGATGCATTGCTTGTCCTCTCTATCAATCTCTCAGTCCCACTTTCCAATTTTTCTTTCCCATCTTTTTTTATGTCTCCTCTTTTTCCTCTGTCTTTTTTTCCGACTCTCTCCTTCTGCTAGCCCTTCGTGAAATGTCTTTTGATTGGTAATTAAACGGCAGACATAATAGGTGTCCATATGGAAGCCCTGTGGTGAAGAGAGAGTGCGGCAGTGGACCAGAGCGCTA
Organism: Acanthurus leucopareius; assembly: GCA_029814765.1. Lineage (NCBI taxonomy): Eukaryota > Metazoa > Chordata > Actinopteri > Acanthuriformes > Acanthuridae > Acanthurus > Acanthurus leucopareius. Next base: position 4,771,749 of record JAQMCX010000028.1, on the reverse strand, counting down.
TAACGGACGTTGCTGGTGGTTTGATGGTGGTTGGATTTTATCAGCAACCAGAGACTGGCAGGCATCGCAGGGCCAATCTTCCCAGGCCTAGATTGCTTTGTATGTTAGCGCTCTCCAGAGTAAGTCTGGCAATACCAGTGGGAACTACCCACTCTATTAGAACTGCCCCAACGCAGCTTCATGAGGTATTCAAAGGCAGAAATTTGCACTGGGATCGTTTAGATAAGGAGACGATGTGTAAATGGAGAAGCTCGTTCCTTAATGAAATATCGACCATTTTCAAAATTTGACATTTATACTTTTGGAAATTGATGACAAGAACAGAGAGTAAATCTCATTTCAGAATATTTTACAAATCATTAGCAATTTGCTGATTACATCCTAGTATGCTTATAAACTTTAAACAGCATTTTGCTTATATGACAACTTCTTAAATTCCTCATGCAACAATTAGCATTTTTAACTTGGAGTGAAACAACATTTTATATGAAAATGGCTCACAGGGTTGAAGCACACAAGGATACCAAAGGGAATGGAGATTGTGTTCCCATTAAAGTGCAGGCAGCGACTGTGATCAATACAGTAAACCACCGGTCCACTTATTGAACTTCTTTAAACAGCCAATTCAAAGAGCCTGGGAGAGCATAACAACAAAGACTGTGAAATCATTTCTACCTGTGAATGTGCAAATTATATCGACAGCCACAGAGAACATGTGGCTCTTCAGAAATGACAATATCAGTAGTGATCCCAATGCTAATAAGGTATCAGCGAGGCACTATTTAAAAATCAATGAGATCCAAGCTTTCTCCAAGTCAATTGTCGGTCTCGTTTACAGCATGGTCTGTGTGTGCGTGTGAGCATGTGTGTGTGTCTGCAGTATGAAGTAGAAGAAGCTAACGCTATTCCCAAATGTGGAGGCAGAGATGAGAGAGGAAGGGGAGTGTGTGAGCCGGCTGGGGGAGGTTTGATGGGAGCACTTGGGGGAGCGTTGGGAAGAAAGGGAAGAAATGGGCAGGTGAGCTAATTAAAGCGAGATTTGTTGATGTGATGAGAGGGCGGCCTCCCAGCTGCTGGTTACCGATGACCCAGTGGTCGACAGAGGGTCCGCCCCACCCATTACCCCAAGAGGGCGCTGGCCCATATGCTGGTTGCAGGTGGCTATGGTTATCAGAAGAACATCCATGTCCTCTCTGGAAGGTAAAATGCGTGTAATTATACATATTACCGCGGGATGGAATTGATGGGATCGTTTATTGTGGATGTCTTCCATCTGCTGTGATCATTTTTTGCCTTGTTTCACATGACTACAGCTTTTGGTTCTGTATGTCAACAAATGAAGTTGTGCTATTTATTGGTATTGGTCTGAAATGACAAGGTAAAGTTTTAATGAATCATGCTCTTGGCTGTCAGACTGTCAGAGCAGCGTCCCCTTGGTGGAGGATGACTTCCCCAAATCCAATTAACGTTGTTTTACCTCCCCAAGGCTACTCAGGTGCACTGTTTTTCCTTACAGCAATATTCCTCTGTAAACAGTGTGAAATGTGGGGTATTCACCACACATCTGATTTGTGACAACTGCTATCCAATAAGGGTCTGTGCATCATATCCACCACGGGCCGATAATGTTATCAATGACAAGACACAGTGCAGCCAGCATTACATTGTTTGGCTTCCACCAAGTTTATGTAATGGACTCTCTTTATTGGAAAGAATGCTCTGTAGTTATTTATGAAATACCGCATGAAGGGAAACTCCTGAGCACACATTTCTGGAGTGTTCAAAGGAAAAAACGAGTTTGCTAATACTACATATTGCACTATCTAGCCTGCTGAAAATCAAATAACATATATTATCTCCATAAACGGCATGCATATAGAGAACTGGGTGATGTATATTAGACCCAAGGAGAAGAAAATACGCCTGTACCTTTTTTCTAATTCCATAGTCACAGCGCCTTCCCCCAATTCCACATACCAACAATCTTTTACACGCACTAACAAGCACTAATAGAAAACTTCCACTGTTTATTAACTCGTAATTGACTGGTGCTGGCGCTCCCTCCTCACCGCAACCCCTCTGCCTAAGGCTACAGGCAGGACGGCCGCAGACTGAATTGCCAGTCAGCCTAAAATTACTTACATCCAGTGCACTGCTACAGGTAATGAACACTAAACAAGGTGCTAACATGAGAAATTTTGCAAAGTTACTGCTCAGGTTATCAAGAATGCAGGCTCAGATTAAGAGTGGCATTTCCTCTTTGCTAAAACGGAAAAGGATGCAGAGTTTTCTTAACAATGTTTGGTTTTGGTTTGACCTTTTTATGTCAGCAAAGGTTGTGTAACTCAAATAGGTATGTCTGATATGGGGCATGCTCAGCCTCTATAATTTCACTCTCTGCAGCTGGTTACAGTCTAAACAACTGATTTCTAACCTTAAACTAAAATTCCTTCTGATCTGCTAATAAACTACAACTCAGCTTGCATATAAGTTGGTATGCGGCGGAAAAATGCAAATTAAAAACAAAGTGCTATTATTTTCAAATTCTTTGTTATATATTTAATTGGATATGGCACAAATACAAGATATTTAATGTTAAAACTGATTAACTTGATTGTTTTTTTGTAAATATAAACCCATTCTGAACTTAATGACCACAATAACTCACAAACAAATTGAGACACAGTAAAACAAAATACCCTGTAAAAGCTGTGAAATGCACAAATAACACCTGTTTGGAATATTCTCCAGGTAAACAGGTCAATTTGTGACAGGCAATAATGTGATTGGGTATTAAAGGGGCATCATCCAATTTTGTCAGTGGAAGAATGAATATCTTGTATTTGTACTGCATTCAATGACACACTGGTTGAAAAATATTTATAAATCATTGTATTCTGTGAAGGTACAATACAGGTTCAGTACTTCTGCCTCTGAAAAAGGCATGTCAACTCAAATGAGACCTTAATTGCAGACCAAACTATGTTTCAATGATACACCTGGAAGCCATTCTCAACCTGAGTCTTCCCAATTTAAGGGCTGCAATTTTTAATGGTTCACAAGCCAAAAAGGTTGGAAACGACTGCTCTACAGTGTGTAATGAAGTTGGATTTCACGCACTTGCATCATCATTATTTTGCACCCTGACTGACAGATGTAGTGTGCATTAAGGTAATTTCTGACAAATATCAAAGACAGCGCGTTCAATTATAGGGGTTTTTTTTAGCAAAAAGCAGTGAACATGCTGTGGCAACATTTTTTTTTTTTGGTTCCCCCTGTGGGAATTTTTCAGTGCACAGTACAATGCATACATATTACACTCTGTATGTTTAGCTGAAACTAAAAAAAGAAAAGCATCCATAATAATAGTCCTGTAAAAAATCCCATATTACATTTACACAATTTATGTTTAAATTATTTTAGAGAGGTGTCAATTCAACTGTTTTTGATGTCGGAGGCTGTTGAATCGTATCATATTTCATTAACGGGTGTCATCGTATTACGTTGTCCTTCTATTTACATCAATAAAATAAATAAGCTAAATAACAGAAACTCAGTTGATGAACTTTGCAAATTAATATTCCTTGGATTAGGGTCCTAACGTCCTCTATGGCAGATTCATTTGATCTCGATGGATTAGCTTAGTTATATTTATTTTTATTTGTGTTTGAGTAGTGTTGAGTGTGTGGATTGTAAGTATACAGGTAAATATGAGTACTTTAAGTGTGTTATTGCATAATTATAGTTTCATTTTACAGTGATGTGTATTTGATATCACGATTACATTTGTTCCTTTATGGTTTGTATTGTAGTGTTATATACGTTTTTATTGTCAATTGAAAATAGTGTTGACCTCGGGATGAATAGCTGTTGCTACACAAAGGCTAATGGGCATCTAATGCAACAAACAAACGGACTAACAATAAAATAAAGTGTATTCTCAAAAAAGATGCATCCAGAAACTTAAAGTATACACATAACATGCTACTTAAGCCCACACATTAACTCCAATGAAATGCACACTCTAATGACACAACAATAGGAGGACAGCAAAATGCTGTTTGCCCATTATCTGTTTTCCAATACATATCTAATGAAGCTAATACAAAAGGACAGGAGGATCAAAGTTGAAACTTGCTGTTCATGTTATGATTTCATGAGCTGGATGTCACCCTGTGATTTAAATTCCTGCAGCATATACAAGCAGAGATCAAAGGGCCAACCACCTGCTGTGCTAGCAGGCCTGCGTTACGTTCGCAATATTCAAAGTCATTTGAAGACAATAAGATTAAACCATCTGCACGCGAGGGCTGAGTAGACAGTCTGAGTTTTAACTCTTGATAGGCCCGTGTCCGGCCCGCTGGAGGTGTTCAGGACTCGTGGCGAAAGCATATGGCTATCAGCTTATTATTAAAACCGGCTCGGGACATTTCCTTCAATTTAATAACCACTGTCTGTACAGTAACGATTCCCTGTCTCCCCTGGCTATGCCACAGATCATATCAGCAATAAGTGGAATGAAGTTGGAGAGTGGTTATGCATATCAGTGCTCAGAGCCACAGCCTGACATTGGTAGGACATCACAAACTCATATTCATGACTCGACTGAGATTTTCTTCCTCGTGTCCTTCACCGCTCCTAGCTGAACGATTGCAACACACCCAACAAATGTGATGTAAATTCACTGTGTCGCTATGCCCCCTCTCCGCTCACACACATATACACACACACACACACGTACACACACTCAGATCCACACACCGCTGACTCCTGCGGCCATGGCAGTTCCAACTCTGGATGAAAGCAGTGTACTGCCCCTGCATTAATGGGTTCAAAAGAGGACTACGGGCCAAAACTTCTCTGTGTAGTCAATCACTTCCTCCATCTTCCCTTCCCTTGTGCCAGAGACAGGAGACATCCGAAAAAAAGCGCCGAGGCAAGCTTTGGATGAGCGATCTTTACCCACCTCAAAGACACAAACTGACACAACTGTTTGTCAACATGGGGTCCGAGATGAAAACCTGGGCACAAGAGTGAACAAGGCTTTCTATAATCCTTAATATCAGATGGCAGGAAACGCAGAACAAAGGATGCTCCTTCGCCAGCTCAGACTCAACCATGTGGCGGGTGCATCCACTTTTGCCAAGGAAGCTCTGCACATCAAGAGGCACCTCCCAAATTTGAATCTGCCCCCTTACAATCCTTGCATTCTAATTCAATGGTGGCCTGTTTGGCACGACATGAGACGAACACAAATCACAATTGTTTCACAAATACTAATCTGGTTACTCAACCATAGCACTTTAAGGCTCTTTGTTGCAAGTCTGTATTTTTAATATTTGAAAGGAAATGTTTTGTGTTTCATACTCGATTTAAGTGCTTTGAAAAACTTAAAAACCCAAGAGTTGGCATTTCATAACAGGTCCAAAAAAGCGAGGAGGTCCACACATTAGTTTCAATACGCAGCAATTAAACTGTTTAAAAACACTTTCTAAATCACATGTAAGTTCACATTTGCACCTACTCTAAAAGAGAGCAGTGGATAGTGACAACCTGCCCTTAACTCTCCTAACACTGGCCAACAACAATAAATTAAGCAGCATTCAGAGTGGTAGTTGTCCATGTCTTGAAAGCAAGTAGGAAGACTAATTAGCAGAACAGAGGATGGGGCGAGAACATATCACTGCAACAGACAGGATTGGTTTGTTACAATAGGAAATCAAAGAGCAGAGAGGGCTTTCTTCCCTTTTCCTTTTGAGTTAATGCAGTTTTTTTTTTTTTTTTTCCTATCGTCCTCTCCACATTGATGTATAATCACAGAGGAAGAATGTGACCGAATTAGCACATTTAGCAGATCTGCAGGATTTCCCTTCTGGGTACATAATTTGTTCCTGCATGCTATCTTGACAAGTACAGAGTGAGCAGAAAACCCAGGGCCAGAGAAGGAGGACTCTACTCTGAGGCATTGCTAGAGTGTCTATGATTCCCTGTAATTAGTATGTTAACTGTCACAGCAACAGATCAGGCCCTGTGCAAATGACCCGGCTGTCGAGCAGTGGGTGTGTCATCTCTGCTCATATACATATATAAATATATCCAGGCGCTGCACTGCCCTCTATGGGCAAGAAGTACAATGACACCAAATTGAAGCCTGGCTCATGTGGTGTAAAGCCTGTAACTACTATGTAATTACCATGTAAATTTTCATAAGGAGACCAAACTTACATCCATTAAATAAATCTATTTAACACATCTTAACTGTGAAAACCGGATTCAGTGGTTACAAAACCACCTTGATCCCATCATTACAGCGGCAAATTAAAAATCCCAAATCCTTTTCACCGTCCCTGTTCCAGCTGTTTAGTAAATTAATTAAAAGCTTAGGTATACATGATGTAATGATGACACGACTACATTAGCATGCTGATGCTAACACAGCCCCTTGGGTGTTTGCACTATTTATGTCAATACACCTCTCTTCATTTTAATACGTACACAGCAGCAACTTTGCTGCCTATTGTGCCCGCAAGCACAACCAGTATTGCTGTCCTAGCCAATATACATTTACAGGGAGGAAGACTGTGGTGTTGGTAATCTTGGTTTTCATTTAAGATAAAACACCTTTGTGCTCTAGTTATCAACATCATCTACTATTAAAAAAACACATCCACTAAGCTCTAAAACACCTTGTGTCTTTGAGTAAATATTTTAGCCTTCACATTTATTTCACAGGTGCTTATGATTGCAGTTCTTGCATCTGTGTTTGCTGCTGACGTAGGACTTTAACTTATTGCAAAGGAAGGCAGCACGGTCGTCAGCTGCTGCTTTTTTGCTTGAAAGTACCTCCGCACCATTACTTGGGTTCAATAAACTTGACTGCTGATGCTGCTTTGCACTGGCAGAGTAGAGATCCAGATCTACAAAGAAGAAAGCCTGACCTCTGTACACTCCTGTTGTATTAGCCGAGATGTAGGAAACTGTCACAACTCCCTCAGAGTTGTTCTCTGAGAATGCCAAAGTTTGACTTCTGCCCTGACCTTAGCGAGAGGTCCTCTTTGATCGCCAGTGTTAAGCAGTCAGAGCTTGTGCGCTGTCACTGCCCCCTGTATTTGTGACAGTGACAAGCTTGGAGTGTCTGCAGTTGGGTTTTTTCTTGAGCCTGGCTGCGTTGACCAGAGGGGCCAAGGAGTATCAGATCCAGCGACAGGTCTGCTGTGATCCAGCTTCACACAGAGATATTAGATTGACACTTCCTCCTGCAATCTCATATTCTGCATGCCGAACGCTTGCCTGCCACCTCCGAACTCAGAGGATGAGCAGCACTTGTCTGTATGTGTGAAGAGGAGCTGGGATACGTTTTAAAAGCTGCTATGTCTTACCCTCTGGCTAAATTAAACACCTAACATATCGGCTGCTGTAACACTACGCTTCCGCGGTAATCAGTCAAAGTGATTGAAATGCGCTCTACAAACGTAAAAACAGGCCTGTCTTCAATTTACCCTACATTTTTTAAAGAGAGCGTGCATGGGCCTTTCACACAGTCATAAAGTGTCCATATTTGTTTAAACTTAAAGTGCTGATGTACAGGAAATGACTCTGGCTTATTGGCAGTTCAGTTTGGGAGCATTGATCATCCTGTTGGCATTTATTTTGCAATACCAGCAGGCAGTTGCTTAGTAACTTCATCTCTCAGCCTTCTATAGTCTTAGAGGTTGTAAACTTACTAATATTACACAAAACTTGGGGAAAGAGTTGATATGCTGGGATCAAAACCTGAAGACACAATCCAAAACTGAAAGCTCAGAGTCCTGTTTTGAATATGATTTACACATTTTGATGGTGTGCTGCAGGTGTAGCCAGTAGAAGGGTGGATTCTGTGATGCATCCACTGCACAAACAGCCTTCAGTCTGGCTGAAGTGTATGAGTGGCTTTATTATTTACAGGATATGAAGAAAGTTATTTTTCTCTAAGTGTGATTCTCAGCGCATTTCAACAAACACGGTCCATAAAATAAAAATTCATCAAGAGACACTGAATTCCATCCTAAATACAATCTCTGCATATGTTCAGAAAACATGCTTCATACCGTGAGGTAGTCTCCAAAGTCTTACATGTCAACCTTGCACCGAAAGTAAACATCATGCAGAAACTAATGTTCTGTTCATGAACGAGGTATTTTGTGGATTTATAGGGAAGCAAACATAGCAAACATGTCTCCTAGATTCAGAAGCTGGTGGGTGGCCAGAGATGGCATACTGGCAAAAAGATTTGAGCATCGTTTGTGGGAATGATGATGATGAAGCCAAAACAACCCAAATTGAGAAACGGAGCATAGCACCGTCAGCACTGTTGGTCATCAAAACGGCTCATTTGACCGTGATGGTTACAGAAAAGCTTGTATACTGTAGATTATCCAAAATCTCAAATAAGCCAAGAAAAGCAATCTTGATGAGGATCAGGTCTGAGGGAGAGAATGGTGTGCTCTCTCTCCAATCACGCTCAAGCTTGTGCATCCCACTGTTTGTGTTTTTCTTGATGCCAGAAGGATGTTACTGCAGAGTTAGGAAGGGAACTGCTACGCCTGGTGGATATGGTGTTAGAGCAAGCTTTTAATTCATGCTGTGGCATCTATTCTCAGCAAATAGAGAGACTGCTGATATCTGCTACTCTGAAAGGCAGCGAACGACCTCCAAGAAAAACGGAGTAAAAGCATTACATAAGGCGTCAATTTGATTATTTCACGTAAACAAATGCATGTGTTAAAAAATAGACTAGAAATGTATTATTAAAATCGATGATAATTATGGCAATAAATTATAATAATAAACCATCAAAAAGGCCAGGAAAAGGCCACCATTTTAAACAGTCCTTTTCCTTTTTAATCTATATTTCATAACCTAATATCTTATCTATGGTGTGCCACACACATTCCCACACACACACAGACAAACAGGGTCTTTCTTCATCTTGGTGGAAAGAGCTTGGAGTCATTATGTTCATAAATCAAGTGGAATGCTATGAATGCAGCCATGAAAGCCATGAACACAGTGTGTTTTCTGCTACCAGGGACGTCACTCCAACGAACTAATTTTCTGTACAAGCAGTCACTTTCATGCAGCCAGCTGAATGTGCAGTGCTGCTCTCTTATCACTCCATCAGCGGGGAAGATGGATGACACAGCAACTGAGAGCGACGTGCACAACATGACCCCAAAAGCACCAGCTAGTCATGTAAACAAGCACAGACACCAGTGACCTGGTACAGTGTGATTTCTCCGCATGACAAAGGCAGAAATGACCTATAACACGTTTAATGGGTTTTCAAGACTGACTCACACTCCCTCCAAATAAAAAAAAAAAAGACATACATAAGTGCATAAATAATAATTGCGGTGATCTGTGCCATCTATGTAAACTTGTGGAGGGGAATTAGGGCTGAGATGTGGCCAGGCTTTGCGGTTTTTCTGAGCTGAGACACAGAAGCTAATCCTCTCAGAAAAAGAGAAAGGAAGCTAACCCTGATGCAGCTCAAACCCTTTTCCAGTTTGTCATTCCGCACTTCAAAGCATACATGATGAAATCCCCCAAGGTATTATGAGAGCTCTGGCATAGCAGCCATCCTCAACCCTGTCCTAGCCTAATGCCTCATAAACGGAGTCTGCTAACATGTCCCTTTACTATTTTCGAAAGTCTTTGTAGCCTCGGATCTTTAAGAACCTTTTAGAGTTGCAGAGGAAGAGGTGTTTTCCTACTGGAGGAGATATGAGCCGTTTGTGAATCATTATGCAGCCAAGGGATTCCTGTCCCTTCACCATAAAATACTGCTCACATACAGTATGCACAATTCTTTGAGGATGTTTAGATCAGGATAGGAGCCCGGCATTGATCTTCTTCAGAGCTTTGCTGAATGAACGATTATAGAGAAATACAGAGCACAGGGAAAATAGATGTCCTAGATAGAGACAGGCAAGTAATTTAAACCCTTCTGGTCCCACTGCACCATGTGACGCCATCAAATGTTGTTTTACAGCTTGCTGAGCTGTCATATTATTGGGTTTCATAAATATATCCATTATTGGTCTCCAGGCGTCAGACTAACACATCCTGCTGAACAGAACTGCAAGAAACAGATGAAACTCTGTCGGGCTCATACAGTCAAACAGGGAGATAAAAGGAACACTGTATGTTGTCCAGCTTTGATACGTTTCAGGTAATACGTACCTGTGGTAGCTTCTGAACAATCCATGCCAGCAAAATGCCTCTGTTAAGGTTTTTAGTGGAAAAAGTGAATATTATTCCCAGAACTGTCTGCTGGAACAGTGAGTTGATGTGCAAAATAAAAGGCAAAGTGTTGATTTTAAAACTGCAACTATTACTATAACTTGAACTCAGGGTGGCATCTTTAAATTGCTTGTTTTTTTTAAGACCTGTAACTTCAAACCCCATAATATTCAATTTGCAATAACCAAGCAGTAAATTCTGACATTTAGAAAAGAAATAGCCAGCTCAAGTTCAGCATTTCTTTCTCGACAAATGACTTAAACAATTAATTAATGATCAAAATGTTTGGAAACTTATTTGAACTTGTTAAATTTTTCAGCCAAAGATTCAATCAAAGAGCTTTGCTGATATTAAATCTTTTCATCTAAAATTATTTGGCATCAACTCTGTTGATGGACCGACATCATGCAGCAACATGCTGCTCGTGCAGAAAATGGTATTAATCGTTCCATTTAACAGCTGATTCTACTGCACAGAAATCTTGTTCAGCTGTTACTCTGCTATAGTTTCTCCCATTAATCCCTTAACCCAACTACCCCACACCCTCCATTTGGGAAACTGCCAAATCTGCTCTGTTTCATCTTTCAAAATGGCAGAGAGGGCACCGAAACGGAGCGTGCGCTGACTCTTTAAACAACAAGGACCAGCAGAATGTGGCTTGTCTATCAAGGAGGATCGTGCCTGACTCTGTGTGTGTGTGTGTGTGAGAGAGAGAGAGACAGATAGAGTGAAAGAGAAAGAGAAAGTTAAAGAGATAAATTGAGAGGACTCAGTCTCTCCCTGCTGTTTTCACTCAGCAGACTTGTGATGAGGTTTATCTCTGGTGCCCATCAAGTTCACCCAGTACCCCTCTCCAGCTCCCACCAAGTGGACCAGAGCGCACGAGGCTGCACACAGGCAGCAGAGGGTTGAGCTCCCTAAGGTGACCTGTGCGTGTTGTTCATGCTACGCTGCTTCAGAACTTTATTTTCTGTAGGAAATGGCTTCGGCCCCTTTGGCCACATCTCTTTTAATCTGGGATTTCTTTTTTTTTTCTTTTTTTTGCCTCCTTTTCTTCATCCTTTCTACTCACTGTAACTCAGACTGCCAAGAGAAGCTGCAAGAGCTGGTGAAAGAGATGCTGCGGAGCTTTGGCACAGAGAAGGGGTGTGTGTCCCAGAGGCAGCGGCTGAGGCAAAGATGGAGACACAGGGAGAGAGAGGGGGGCCGCTGCTGAGTTAAGCCCCTAATCATAGTCTGCTCTGCATGAAGGACTTAAAGTCACTCCATTTAATGCTACCTTCTCTTTAGTCAAAAAAGGAAAAGAAATACTACTGCTTACCTCTTCGGCTTTCTGATACCAAAGGCCCCTACTCCTATCGCATACACATTCTTGTGATGCACAGAAGTGCAAAGCCATAGCAGGCAGTCAAACAAATGCAGAGAAAAATGCAACTCGAGCACATACTTAGAGGCAGGGCGACACGTATGAGCATGTACTTGCAAACACAGCAATGAAAGCATAGACGTTTCCCTTTCTAAACTCTCACTTAAACCTTAAATAACTCGAGCAACCAGCACGGTTCTCTTCACAGCAGCGTCTAATGTAAAAAACTTACATGCCCAGCTTGATAATTCCCAGAAAACAGAGCCAAACAATTTCGTGGGAAACCATATTTGTGTTGAAACGCTGCCATGCCCTTCACTTCATGTGCTCAGGTGCTTCATTTGTTTTGCGGAGAATATGAGCAGATCCTCAGAGACCGCAGGGTCCCACTGGCTCTAAATATATTAATTGACTTGGCTCCACTTCCAGTCAGGTGTAACACACTTCTGCAGAACGCTCCTGACTGTCTGCTGAGATCTTTTGGGAAATCCCTCCCCCCCAACCTCCCCCACTGTGTCAAAGGTACATTTCTGCACTGCTGGATGCTGTTTTCCACTCACCTTCCTCTCTCGTCCGCATGGCTAATAGACTATGGGTTGGTGTATAGGTCTTAATCTAATGTTGGAACATTGATTTATGCTTGGGTGTCCTACAGCCATTAAGATAATTGCATGATGGCTTTATAACATCCTCCCCTGGTGGCCATGGTAATTTGGCTCCCCCCACCACATACCTCGCTCGGTAAGACCCATAACCACATTATAACAATAGGAAATGTGGTTGGAAATACTATCTTTCAGCCCCTGCAAATTGATTTCATACCATTTCCACTGACTTATAAAACCCTTTTAGTCTATCTCTCACCTGTGCCGACTATTTGATCTATCGGAGGCTTCTAGGTCTTAACAGCTTGTATTGATCGAAATTCTTCAGCAGGCATCTTCAGGGGATGCTCTCATGTCACCTTGTAATTCCAACAGTCTAGGTATTTTTTGAGTGAGATCATCGCTGAGACAATGTATTTTTAGCTGTTAGGTCAAGGCAAGCGGGCTTTGATTGCTTTCTATGGGAAATGACTGTGTTAAATGGCACTATGATGTCTTTACACAAAATCTGCATTAAAATAAGGATCCCATCCCCACCACGGACGAGCGGCTGCTTCAAAGGAGAAGTTAGCGTCAGTGAAAGTCAAACGGCCTTGACAGATTGATCCGATGGGAGCCACTTTGCTTCCCGAGTATAAACACTGACAGTTTATAAACACCGAACACGTCAATTTTTTTGCATCTTAAGTGCAAATTATGAGCTCTGAAAGATGCAGTGATGGGAATGTTTAACGTGACAGCAACAGGAAGACGATCCAGCTTAAATCTATTTAATCTTAAATCTTTCACTTAAATCTATTTTTCCTGAATATTTCATTATTATTAATACCAGTATCAGTGGTATTAGTGTAATGCATCAAAATAAATGACACCAAATACAGAGAATCAAAAAGCCGCCTTCCATCATATTTAAGTCATTTTTGCTTCCTCACTGAGGCTTTTTTTTTATACTGAGACAACACACAATTAATTATTATGATGTTACATCTATATTTCTTATATATGGTGGAAACTGTTTATAGTGGATATATTTATCATATCTATCCAGGTCAAGCTAATCAATTTAAGAATAAGATTTCTGTTTCTGAATTTCTTTCCCCTTTTTTCTCATGAAACTGACTGTTTTTGCTAGTCACCAATTTTAATTACTGATTCAAGATACAGTAAAGGTTTTCTCTCACCGAGGAATCACTCAAGGGGCCATTATCGATACATTTTATGAGGTTGACCTTAACCACAGGCGTGTTGCCCTCACGCATTAGTTTTCTGTCTCCATCACTGGCAGCCGTCACTGTCTCTTGTGTCTGAGTCGACTGCAGGAGGCAGGAAGCAGCCTGAGGAACACAAAGTTTGGCTCCTGCATCTGGTTGGCTTATTATTGACAGTTTTTCATCAGGGTCAAGGAGACGTCGTGTTTGACTGAGTGAAAATTACTTTCACTTTCCAAACGTAAAGTCAGTGTGTGGGCAATGTTTACAGACAGTCCTGTGTGGTTATTTTATAACTACGTTAAATAGTTTTTCCATCAAAGCAACAAAACGTTGCTGCATCACAAAATACAAAAACATCGCAATTCTGCACTTTAACATTATATATAATTTGATTTTTTGATTCATCCATAAAAACGCATCCTCACCTATGTCCTGTATTTACTAAATTATAGACCGTCTTTACCGACATATGGTCCATTCTAACTCGTCTTACATTGATCATTAATAGTAAATTACTGCCATTAAATCCTCTTCCTGAAAGTGTGATGAATAGCACCTGCCATCCATCAAATGCAGGTGATTTTTTAGTAGCAGCCAGTGAATTTGCTCAACCTGTCAGCCATGGTGGCCTCGAATACAAGCAGCTTAGCAGACCCATTTGTTGAATCAGACTCTCCTGATTTTACTCGGATACTTTGAAGAGAACAATGTGGCTTTACATCACAGGGTTTGAGAGGTCTATAGAGGAAACCTCCCGGGGGGGAGACGCAGTCAGAGGATGTGAAGGTCACGAAACAATATTATAATCAGAAGTTGATAAAGAAACAACAATGAAGAGAATTTCTGTTTTCACATGTCATCAAATCCTTCAGATGCCAATCAGGGAACAAACAGTTTCACTTTTTGGATTTAAAACCTAAAATTGGAAACCATAAAAGACCACAAATCTGCCAAATGTCACTTCCTGGTGAGAAAGAAAGTACTAAATATGTGTGTGTGTCCTTGTGTTTGCACTATGTGTGCGTTTGAGAGAGAGTGAGAATGTCAGCATTTCCCTTAAAATATCAAATATTTACCTTGTCTAAGAAAATAGCCTTTTGCTTAAATACTGTAGACTTTGTTTTATTATTTTTACATGCAGCTACACACTGCTGGCATAAAATGGCTGGTAGATTTTGTAACTCTCCAACTGTGCCCTTTTATGTGTGACAGTGTGTGTGTAAAGTCTGATAGGTCGCTGCGTTGACTGACACGAGCCTTTGTTTGGAAAGCTTGTGCTTCATTTTGCATTGATTTTATATTACACGACATGCAAATACTGAGCTTATGAATACAAATAACCTCCATTAAAAACACGTACTTACTGAATGAGAGCCAATCAGATTCAGACTGTTTGAAACTTATAAATATTTGCTAAACCTTTTCTCTTCAAAATAAGATCTTTGTCTTGTAATAATGGCGACAGATTTACCTTTCTCTCTGGTGACTTTGTGGCAAACACAGGCATGTGACAGGCGAGCAGCGGACACCATAACGGCGCCATCGTCTTCCCTTCGTCCTCTCCACATAACCAGCCTGGTGAATTCTCCTCTCCTGAAATACAGACAGACTTTTTTTTATTTCTTCTCACAAAGGTGTGGTAATGATTTAATGTTGTAGTTTATCAGCTTGTTTTGTTGTTGTACTCAGTGACAGCATGCATCTCACCCTCACAGTTGAGCCCAGCTACAAACTCTCCCTCCAGGCTACGTCAAAGAAAATCAGAGAGACATTTCTCTCCCTCAGGTATGTAATATGAATGGTGCTATTAGCATGTGAATATTATAATCAGCCAGAGGCTTATTCCCTGTTGTAGGAGGCGAGGCCATGTACTGCCAACACAGGGTCTCAACAGTGATTAAACCTGCACTTAATCAACAGTGAGAGTCAGCCCCAGCAGGAAAAAATGCAACTGCTGGATTTGAGTTATAATAATGGATTTTGGTGTGTGCGTGTGCACCATCTCAGCGCTCACAGACGTGAGCCTTACAACAGGTGCACCTCTGACAAGGCAAATCTGCCAGTGTTCTCCCATTATGTCATTTTGTAATCATAAATTTCAATTTACAGAAACTAAATTGGGCATGAAATTTAACAGCTTGCTAAAATTTGTTTTCTGGTTTGTTTGCATATGTTACCTTGGAAGAAGGTAACATTTTCAATCCGTGGTTGGTGTTATCACATATGCATTGGACTCATCTGCATTAGTGAATGTCGACGGCAGAGTTCGTCTGACAAGAGTATTGTTTACTTCGTCTTTCTGTGGCAAACAGACAGAGGCGCAATTAAAAGGCCAATTAGATGAGCTCACACTGACACACGGCACCAAGGCTGCAACATCGCCTTCATTTCTCTGTTCAGGCCACACACATACATCACTTCACTGATGCTCGACATGAACTTGTTTCTTTATTTTCTCTTCCTACTCGAGTAAATCTTTAAAAAAATCTACAAATGTCTCCAACGAACAAGCTTGTTTATACAGAGCAAGAAGGGATAAACATGTTCAAGGACAGGGATGGAGCTCTTTTTTTAAAATATATTCATATTCAGTTCAAGAATACAAAGGCGAGGATAAGTGTCTTGTGTTATTACATAAATTATATCTGTTTTCTGTCTTTTGAGGACAACAGTGATACGCTCATTCATATACTCTGTGTTTTCAACAGTGGAAAAAGCCAATAAATCTCTCAGGTTGTGATATGTGAAGTAAAAATATGATCAAGCCGAGCAGAAACCAGCCAGAAGAAGATGCTGATACCTCAGAGCAAAGAAGTGCAGTTCCTTGAATGGCCACTTGAGGCTGACTACATAAGAGAGTCATAGTCATGCCTCTTATCAAAATGCTCAACTTTATGGCAAAAATAAACATGTTTACAGTCCAGGACAAAAATGTTTTTGCTCTCTTTAACTCAATTTTCATACATTCCAACTGAATGGGGATGATTTTCAAATAACTCACATGTTTAAATTTTACTAAGGATTAAAGTTATACATAATTAAGGACCTGGTCACTTTGATTGACAGTAGCCTCTGACTGTCTAATAAACATCACACAGTCATTAGTAGCAAAGCATTTGCTCTCCAGCTCCACCTTCTGTTCCTCAACCTCCACAAAAATAAGATGACAATAATCATAATAGTAAGCTGGAGGCTTCAAAAGAGTGACTCACACAAATGAATGGCATCACACTGGCTCTGTTTAATAATTAACATTCTGTCAATGAGATAAGCCTGTAACATGCGTTCTTGATTTTTATATATATACTATTATATGTTTAACAAGTTGTAACAGAGAGATGTGATCTTACTTTGCGAAAATACAATAGAGAAAATCTAATATATAAATTTTCAGGGTTTTTTTGTTTTTTTAAATAGTGAAATCTCAGTTTATATTTAAAAACAATGAATTTTTTTAGGAAATGTTATGATCCGATGATGCTTTCTGTGAAAGAAACAATTCAAGTATAATTCTTCCGTTTAACTACATCACCTTTCGCTCAATAGTGCCACACTGCTATGAGCAAGGTTGCTGTTAAGACTGGGTTCAATAATTATGAGGTTTTAAATCATTTAGTCGTTTGTATTTCATCTTGAATCGTGGAGTGCTCTTTAATAATTAATTTTTTTTCCGCGTGGGGGGATGGTGTTGGCCTGTGGGCTGACTATCCCTCAGCGAGCCCCTGCAAGGATACAGAGAGGTGTGAGGTCACTTATTAAAAGACTTTAATTGAGGGCAGATTGCTGCAGGGTGGGGCAGCAGGTCTAGTGGTTTCCTTTACCCCAGAGTAATCATCAACTTTCTTTAGCTAATTATTAGATTAGCATAAATAATGTTCCGTTTGAGTAAGCTGACTTCTTTTGCTGAATGTGGCAAGCAGCAAAAATTAGTCTAGTTAGATGAGCGATACACAGAGAGATAGAAATGCACAAAAGAGAGAATGACTGGGGTTCGCTCAAAGGACAGAAAGAGAAAGTGAGAGCGAGAGAACACAAATTAGCCTTAACCTTCAGTCTTCGCCATGAAGTAATGATGATGAATAACGGTGAACAAATGATAAGCACAGACCTAAATTGAAAACGGCACCAAATCGGGACACAGAGGCCACTCACCTCAACACATACAGACACTCACACTCACACACACACACACACACGCACACACACACACACACACGCACACACACACTCACACACACGCACACAGAGTTACACTGCATTTACAAAATGATTTCCTCCTAAGCATAGAGAAAACAAAAAAACACAACAGATGTTGCTGCAGCTTTTCACATCTTCATTTTTTGAGTTTTTATATTTGTTTTGATAAACAGCAGAAAATAAGGGAGAAAAAAAAACTTTATATTTTTTGCTCCGAGCCAATAATACAGGTTTATTTTTGGCTTAAAGTCGGTATATGTAAAATACTGCCAGAATACATTAATCTTTAACTTAAGTGACCGAATCACTGAGAAAAAAGCATTTCATATGTTTTTATTTCATGTGTTTATTCTGTTTCCCCTGGCGCACAGCCCTGCGGTTTCTGCCTCCAAATACATTCAAGTCATGTTGGATGTACCATAAATAGGACTTACTGAGTAGAAGAACAAAAAAACATTCATGTCAGCCTCATAATGGTGATTATAAGTAGTGGCAGTGGACATGTAATTTACCGTGGCTCCCAATATATACCAATTAGTGTCAAAAAGCGGAAGTGTGTTGACATGGGCAGTAAACCATAGCAAAACCACTAATGCCAACAGTCCGATATAATACAAATCAAAACCATGAGTTATACAGATTTCTAATAATACAATGAACTGGTTGGTATGTATGTCAGCAGCCAATTAGTCAAACGTAAAGGCTTGGAACGTGGACTCCACATACACTGTAAAACTTATTCTATATGATAAAGCCTTTGTCTGCTAAGAAATATACATCACACTGTCACACAAGCGAAAAGACATGCATGCCAAGGCACATATTAAGTTAAACAGGATGTAAAAGTTCAGTTAGTATGTGCATAGTGCTCTAATTACATGCTCAGCTTGCCCTTTTTTTTCTCTTGGCTCACAGTGTGGAGAGCGGTGGGCTTTTACAGAACAAGCTGCCACCTGATCGGGCAGCGAGTGCACATATTAAACCAATAATAAGATGGTTCTGTTCCATTACAGAGCCATGTTCGTGCTCTTAGAACTGAATTAACATCCACTTCTAACTTGCATTTCCAGTATCTAATAAAACTGGGATATTATTTTGATCCTGGATCTGCAGCTGCAGCGTGGACTGCAGACAGCCAGATTAGAGCGTGATGTCCAACTAGGAATACTTTGTAAAAATAGAAAGTATAATTTACTGAAAACGAGGGCACATATTTGTGTTGAAACACATCAGTAACATTAGAAATTTGAGCAATGTGATGTGATTTTTAGTTTATTTATTGTTTGACCATCTAGTAGCTAAACCAGATAAGCTAAGACAGCTGCACCTGACACTTCCACAAACAGTAAGATGTGACACCTGATCACCTTGTTTCAGTTTAAAGCATAAAGAAGTGGAGATAAATAGCTTTAAATACTGCTAATACTAGTGTATGATGTGGAAGTACCAATAAAAACTTGATCAAATATTCTGAAGAGAGACAGACCTAAATATCATCAGATCCAGAGCTGCTCTACCTGTAACATTATAAATGTAATTTCTGCCACTAGAGGTCTCTCTATCAAATTAATTAAAACAAATACGCAGTTAAATTATGCAGTGAAGTAGCATGGGATTACGCGATTTGTTTATTACATTGTTAAACAGCCTCCAGATGATGTTAAGTATTCAAGTATTATTCACACTACGTTCAGTCATGTTTGCCCGCTCACTTCCTGACTGGTGGTACTGAACGTTAGCGACAGGCGGCCAAACTGAGCAAACTGTTACCATGAATTAAATGAAAGACTTCTCTGATTTTGCATTTTGTTGGAATCATTTAGATAAAAAGGTACACAACTAAACAAAATGTATTCAGTAGGTGTATTCATGTTGAGACATTTTAATGTGAAAATGTTAAAGTCTGTTTAAATAAAAAAAATCTAACAATATGCAGCTTTAATAACTATCCATATTAAAAACATCATTTTAAGTCAGTTCAAGTAAACACATTTTAAATGTAAAATGTGTGAAGGGTTGGATTAGAGAACCAGAATTTATAAAAACAAGAGTTACAAATTGTAACCACAGACTTAAAGTGCATTAACATAAACAGTCCCTTATGATCTGCAGTTTATCTGCATGCAGAGCGAGTCAGATTTGTACTTAGCTCAGCAAAGCAGAACTACATTCACACACAAATGAAGCTCTTGTGATGATAAAACACAGATAAACGCAAGAAAAAGTGTTATTACATTACAACATTGTGCTACTTGCGACTATCGCAACATCACGCCTTGTGTTTCTTTTAAAAAAAATGAGAGAGGATGTTGAGTTCGGCTGCGCTGCAGTTTATTTATCTACAGTGTTAATTAACAGCAATCTCTATTAATGACGAGGCTCTGCATGCTAAAGGTTAAAGTCAGTTCTATCTACTGTGTACTCGGTCTCAGCTACTGTACGATAACTGTGTATAACAACATCATTTGTGAAGGTGTAGGGTCGGAATACTAAGTAGGCAGATTTAGTTTCTCCATTTCCTTATTCCAATCATGCTTTTGTTTCAAGTCTTTTGCTGATGAAGATTAATTTGCAGAGCATGGCGCTCTATCAACCCCAGTGACACAAAGGGCAGAGATATAAACTAATTAAATACACCAGTGCAATTGATATTTCCCATGGATCAATGCAAGTGTGGGATCTGTTAATTAAATCCGTGATAATGTTTACTTATCATAAACATTTCCCATGTTTGAGCACAGAGAGATAGGGAGATAATCTTTGTTGTCTGACAGATTAATTTTAGGGCTAAGGGAAAATCCTTCTAGCACATACAAAAGTGAACGTCTTTTTTTTGTGTGTGTGTGTGTGTGTATATGAGTGGGAGGCTTCTATTGAATGTTTATATTCAAAGTCTTATCAAAAGAAATCGTTCCAGCTTCTTTATTGCGTGGATATACTTTAACAGCACAAAACAAAAAACAAGATAAGAGCTTCACGTGAGGCAAAGCTGGTGTGTTTGGAGCAGATATACATAGAAATCAGTCGGCACGGCAACAACGCAGCAGTCTGAATCCACCAGCTAATGAAGGTAAAGCCTTCGCAGTCTTTCCCCCCTCCAAAAAAGCCCCATGCAGCAGGGGGAATTTTACATTCTCGCCCCCCTTTTGCTTGTCTCCTGTGCCGTATACATCGGCATGGCACAGGTTATCACACAGTGGATTAAGAAGGCGTGTCGGAGTGTTCGCCAGAACCTCCAAGCCGCACTCCACTCATCTATTGATCCGCGTGCGAGGGGAAAAAGAGAAAGACCGCCACACTTAGCAGTGTAACCACAGGCAACAGCCCCCTGCCTGCCCTCTGTTCCCTGCAGTGGGACTGATTGCTTGTCTCAATCATCCTTTCACCCCCCCTCCTTGCCACACTCAAGCACCCCCTCCCTTCCCTCTTTACACACATACACACACACACCCACACACGCACACACACACACACAAACACACTCCTAACACCCTCAACATGTCTCTCTCTGCACATATTCATTCCTTGGCTTGTGTCTCCAGCGTCTTAGCAGCAATCTCTCATGATTTGACGGCCTCTTACTCTCCTTGTGAGAGCCATCAAAGTCTGCAGCCTTAACCCTGTCTGAAAGGGCTGGGACTTCATGGTAGGAAGCAATTAATTCTGCAGTGAGAAAGTCCATTAATTAGGCAACGCTTCTGGCTATTTCACGAAGACCCTTCAGAAACAGTAGGGCCACTCAGAGAGGCATAAAAGATGCAGTGGCACACCAGGTTATTAATGGACCCCGGGGCTCCTGGCGAAGCACCACCATGGGGTAATTCTCACTTTCTATTTCAAGGCCTCATAACTACACCACATCCACTCAGAAAGTGACAAATGCTGTTTACTGGGAATGTATCTTATCGGGCTTGGCTGCCATATTATATCATGCAAAGCCTGACTACCTGAGCAGCTTCAACATCCTGCCAAGGTCCAACGATCTCCACTTAAACTTTTTTTTTCTCAAAAGCCGCCACTAACTATTGGCCGCAACATTTTATGGAACCGGAAAAAGGCTTCCAAGAGCACATCATAGCATTAACAAGGCATTGTTAATGGGCAATATTGATAGAAATTTAATTCAGCATGCAGGAATGTCTATAAAAGAGCCGCTGTGGCACAGGGAAGGCTTCAAAGTACAGCAGTGGGATATCGCAGTGATCCCTCCGAATGGAGGTAACAGGATAAACATGGTGTGAAGATGGGTCTGGGAAAATGAGTTTTGTGATGTCTAATCACTCACTAAATCATGCATGAGAACATTAGCGATTTGTGGTGTCCACCATTCAGGGACATTTCGGAGCACGGCACCCATTTCAAACTAAACAAGAGCATGGTTCGGTGCGTTTGAAATGCTGAATCAACTGTAGGTCTCCCCTGAGCGCGGGGCAGGCCTGCCTCCGCCTGCAATGACGAGGGAGCCTCAGTGACAGTACGCCATCCGTGAAATTAAATCAACAACTCGCTTATTGTAATTACATTTGGTTAAATAGGAAGGCAAAGTGTGGGTGTAATACAATTAACATGTAATTGTCATCCTGACCAGGTTGGTGCTGATCTATTTTCCCAAAGGGAATCAATGATATCTATCAACTCGCCCCCACCCCCCCAGTCTCTAACATTTGTTTGCGAATGAACGATTCTGTAAGTGCCAGCGTGTCACCTTGCTGCTTTGGACATCAGTATTATTTGTTATCTAATATATATATATATATATATATATGATTACAGTAACACAGTTCTGTCTTACTTTTTAAAATCTTAATTAATTTAATCGCATATTCTAAAATGTTAATGTCACTATACTTCTTACTTATTTAATTTTAATTGAATAATTTAAGTATAAAAGACCTTGATGTTAAATAAAGTGGAACTGCATACATTATTTCTCTATGGAAATAATGAAAACAAAAGATGTACTTTGATGATGTCGTGAAGTAACGTGGCATCATGGGATTTGTTTATGTCATTGTTAAACAGCGTACATTGCAGATTTAAATCTATCTGACTGTTTCAGGCAAAAATGTATACAGACGACGTAACATATTAAAGTTTGACGTCTTTCCAACTTCCTTCCTCGCTTTTTGATTGGTGTTATTCTGGAAGTTAGAAACAGGAAAAAAAAAGGAAACACACTGTGTCCTTGAATAAAACTTGAGATTCCCTGCTCACTTTGGTTGAGGTACATAACTAAAAAAAATATTATGAAGTGCATTTAAACATTTTAGTGTTGAAATGTTACACATAATACATTAATTTTAATCACTAAATCCTGGTTTGAAATATGTTATCGGCGATTATTGGTCAAATAAAAAACACTGTTAGAGTTTAATGTTAAAAGTGAAAAGCTATGGTAATGAAGGACATTAGAAATAAGTGAAACTCTGCATTCAGTCTCCAACTTTAAAAATTTTCTGCAGCAGATTCAGTTTTAATGCATAAAAAAAACAACTTTTCTAAGCATGAATGTAACATGTAGTGCAGTTTCCTTCAAATGTCATCACCCTGACTTATTTACATTAGAAATTATGCACATCACAGACACACTAAGTTTTTTAAAAGCCAACGTTCACCCGACTATAGAGGGAAAGAAGCCATTAAAAAAGAACTGACAGATAAACTTTGAACAGGCAGGTCATTATTTTCATACATTTAGAAAAAAAGTTTTCTCACTCAGTCCAAGTAACCAAGCTGTATTTGTATGTGTGTGTGTGTGTGTGTGTGTGTGTATGCGTTATGACCTCCCTGCTCTTACTAGCTAATCACAATTAACATTTCCATTAGCCTCAGTTTGTTAGGCTATGTGAGATTGCAAAGGTAGAGGATTGATGTTGTGTGGGCTGACGTCTATGAATATGTATAGAAATTCATTAGCCATTCAAGAGGAAGGTAAAAAGTGAGAAGGCCTTGGATGATTACCTTGAAAAGAAAAAAAAACAGTACAATAGATTACAACCTTTTTTTTCTGTCTTTGCTATTCAAAGTTGCATTCCAATCAGTGTTATCTCTACATTTATGGTTGTGGCTAGTGAGAACTGCAGGGGTTTAACAAATGCAGCAGTATTTGTTAGATAATATGACGGTTACCACTATTGCTGCTTAGCAAAAGGAGAAGAAATAGAGTGAAACAACAAGGCTGCATTACCAGATAGAGATTCATTTGGTGTAAATGTTCTTAGACTTAAAGGAGACACCTTAAAAATGTCTAAATACTTGCTGTCAATCATTTTAACAAATGATGAGTGAATCAATATCAGAGTGAAGCATGTCTTCTGGTTGAAAGATGTTTTTATTCTCTCCGCACCCACACTGCACAAATCTCAGTCTTGAGTTTGATATATAGAAATCATCTAATTCTTTGATGTCTTGACTGCAGCGGGGATTTCTCTGTAATGTATCCCCTCCCATTTCACTCCACTTTTCCCTAAAAGCCCTCTTCTGAATTTCTCCCCTAGTTCTTATTTTATGTCATGTCCTTCCTCTGCTATTTATTACATTTTCTCACACCTCAGAGCTTGTTTTCCCTTCACTTGGCTGCCGGTCATACTGGTGATGGAGAAATCGAAGCTTTTTTTTTTTTACTGTTGTTCTCATGGTAACTTGCCATGGACAGCAGGGTTGGCTAAAGGCCTAAAACCTTCCAACCCTGGACGGGTCCATTGAAACTTTCTGGACTCAAAGAAAGGCAAAGATTTCATCTTTATCTTAACACACTGGAGTATTATGTCTGCAACAAGCGCTCGAGGCTACGGGGTTGTAGGATGGCATGACAAAGAGAGACTGGTGCTGACAGCTGTACCATTATAGAGTCAGTAAAATATGACTGAATGTGATTGAAAGCAACGGCAATATTTACATTTTTATAGCATTTTATCTTTTGTCTTGGGAGTGTTCGCGTGCATTCCTCAGGTGTAAGATCCTAAGGACGCAAGAAATTTCAATAAATGTTTATTTGGCAGGGGTTTTTTTTCTGTCTCCCAAGCGCATGCCAAATAAATTAGAATGTCACACTTTCAATCTTCCTCTGTTCATTTTACCCTCCTCGACTCTCACTTGATATTCATGGTCTCCATAAACATTATTGCAGCACGGGGGCTCTTGGTCCATAAGAAAGCTATGGATAACTTGCATGATTTGGCTTTGAATATCACCCATGTCCACACAGCCAGCCATAGGGAAGCACAGCTATGCCGCTGGCCTCATCAGTACGCCTGCTGTGTTGCTGATAAAGGTGTGAGCAACGAGGGAAGGCTGGGGATGCTGCGCTTCACTGCAGCCACAGAATTCTTTGCTCTCAGCCTGATGTTTTTGATGCTACTCTGACACAAACCACATACAGCAAGCTCTACTAGAGAGGCTGCAGATGTTATTGCGTCCTTCATGCGCCTCTATACCCGGACTGTGAAAGGTAGACCAGAAGTATAGGAAATGAATCCAGTGTGTTCTTTCCATGTTGTCCTTAACAGAATCTGCAAGGATGGAGACTCTTAAGATGCAAAAGAAACACCTCAGGAAAACTTCTGTGGACCGCAAACTTCGAGACCTGCACTCAACCTAAGTGTCATTGATCCTCTCAGGGCTATGTTTGGGTAATGAAAAACATTTTCAACTGTATTAAATCTGTGTTGAATGTCTCTGGCCAATCATCTAAGCAAGATATGTACTTAAGCAACTACTCAAACAACCAATTACTACTCCTGGATCCTTGGATGCTTTTCATGCTCTCTTAAATGTGAGAGGCCACAATAAAAAAATAAAAAAACTGCAGCTACACACAACTGCAGTGTTTAGGGACATAGTGAATACACACAAACTCAGAATAAAGTGTGCAGAATAAGAAAGAGTGCTCAAGGCGATGCGGGAAGAGGGAAAAGGATGAGGGAAACGGGACTGGGGTTGGTGAGTGGGCTGAATATATGTGCCATCATGGCCAAATAAGCAGATTAAAGTCCTCTGTAGCGCCGTCTCTGTTTTTTGCCACTGGATGACAGCACACATTGATGAAGCCCAGAGAGGAAGACCTCCTATATGACATCGTGTTCAGACTGCACAGCCGGCTTAGGCCTGAACAAGGCAGGGGTTGGAGGAAAGGGGTTAGGAAGATAAAAAAGAACTGTGCTGCTCCCTGCTGGGCAGGCTCTGGCCATTATTCTACTCCACGAACACTGACCGCTGTCGAGTCTCCACAGTCAATCGGATATCCAGAATTTGAAAGAAGAAGAAGACTTAGCCTTACAGGCGATTTGCAGAAGACAATTTAAAGGAATCTAAATGGTTTTTCAAAATGCATGAAGTCCTGTGGCAACATGATCCTTCCTGAATAATCAGTAATGCTTATTTTCACAGTAAATAGATGGTAATTTAGAACAAGTTATTAATTTAACATTGTTCAAACAGCTTCCTTTTTTCCTCAGCACATAAACTTTTGATAACCCTGTTGAGAGTCTCCTTTTTTTCCTCCGATTATATAAGTGCTAACACCATTTGTGCACTTAGCCAATAGAAAGTGAAGCAAACACAGATGGTGTGTCTGAGCCACCGACTTAAAACATTGTTATTACATTTCATTGCATTACATCATCCTGTTTAAATAGAAATGACATAGTAATCCTTTCCGTGTGTGTATCCTTTATGTGGGTGTGTGTGGGTGTGTGTGTGTGTGTGTGTGTTTGTGTGTAATTTTGCTTACGCAGGGCGATCTTTGCCAAGTGCAGACGGTTGACCCAGGAGATCTTACTAAGGGGGTTGGGAGTGTTGAGGACCACCATGAAACTGACAGGACGTCCCGACCTGAAAGAGAACAAACGTTACATGAGAACAAACACAGACAGGCTCAAGTTCATGCACCCATCAGTTTTTCAAAAGGAAACTTCACTGAACTGCACAGAATGTTAACATGACTGCTGCTTTAGTCCCTTTTTTTGTCATTTTATCATTCGATCAGGTGAGTTTTTGTTGCGGTGACATGAATTGTGATCCTGGGTTTGCTTGGTTTTGACACAGAACAGAGGGGCTGCAGCAAACGTTCACTGTGAAATCCTGTGTTGTGTTTTTGTGTGATTGTGTCTGTGTTTTTTGCAATCCTTTCAACCTAGAAATTACATTACATATCTCCTCAGTCTTTTGAAAGGATGTTCTCAAAAACGTAGCCACTGTATGGATTGTGTTTACAACCCCTTTTTTTTTTAAAGAACATTATGTACCACAGTGGATTTGTCGGGAGGTTGTCGGGTGGAGGGCAGGCATACCAAGTGCAGCAGTTGGAGCACAGACTTGATTTTCACATTCTGAGGTCTGTGGGTTGGTTTAGCTTACAAAAAGGCACATTTGGTTGAGGCAAGGCAAAGATCCAGATTTTGGTAAAATGTTGATCAGATTCAGGTCACTGTGGACTCACCATAATCTTTTCTAACCTTAATCATGAGCTTTGAGTGCCTGAACGCAACCATGAAGAATTTCAATGCCGCACAAGCAGATACTGCATGGCAAGGAGATTGAATATTCTAGCGTCAAATAAATGACATATTTTATCAAAAGAATATTTTTGCATATGGGTTTAATCAAAATTTTTGCAACTTGTCGGATACTTAACTCAACAAAATGTTCTCGTTATGTTAAAATGTAATGCAGCTCAAGCAGTATGAAATGTCCTTCAACACCTAACAAAAATATCAATTTAATATTTATTTCTGCTCAAATTTCTTACAATTCAAAGTAAAGAATCAAAGGCTGTGAACACAAAAGGCTCATTTGTCTCAAATTTTGAGAAAATTTGGGAAAAAATTGTGTTTGTGAGCACTTAAAGATAATCCATCCACCTGACAGGTGAGGTCTATCGAAATGCAAATAAAACAGTGTAATTATTTCACAGGTGTACCTCTGGGTAGTCACAATAAAAGGTCCTTGTAAACTAATGTGAGCATTTGCCACGTCAGGTAAATTACAACAACAAACTGAATTCAGCCAAAGCTCAAGGTGCAGACCAAGAGCATGAAGGTGAGCTGCCTTTGGGTGGCTGTTGCATCAGTCTTGGCGGATGGTCTCAGGCAATCGACAAGGTAAACAAGCTGCATGTGGAGGTTCTGGCTCGGTTACATGTTATTTGCAGTTTTGGAGCCATTTAAATGTATTGCAGAGTTCCAGAAAACCACACTGACAGCTCATGGTAGTAAAATGAACATTCAATTCAGGGCCAACAGCTCTGGTGGACAGTCCTGCTGCCAGCATGCCAACTGCATTCTGCCTTTTGTGATAAATCTGCACATTTAGAGTGGCCTTTTATTGGCCCACCTGTGCAATAATCATGCTGTTTGATCAGCATCTTAATAACCCACACCTGTCAGATTGTAAGATTATCTCTAAAAAGGAGACGTGCTCTCTAACAGGGATTTAAACAAATCTGTTAACAAAATTTGAGAGAAATTCACCTTCAGTGTGCAAAGAACAAGTCTTTGATTTTTTTTTATTCAATTCATGAAAAATGCAGAAAACAGAGGTGTTGCATTTTAATTTTGTTGCGCGTATCTGCCATGCAAATTAGTTTGCAACAGCAAATACACTCACAAGACTGATTTTTTCTGAAGTCTACCTGATGAACTTAAACACAACCTTAGTGACACATTCTAATTCCAGGAATATCTTTTACATAATATAACCCTTCATTTGAAAAACACTGAAATAATGCTGAAGTCTCATTGATCTTTAAGGATGTACCTTTTTAATCCAGATGCATGTCTATAAACCAGGTAAAGGTTTTGAGATTGTAATTTGTATCAGTGTTTTAATCTGTTTCAAAATGCTGGTGTGAGACTCAGAGTTCAAAGTTAGGCTGTAAAAAAAAAACAAAGTGACAGTGACAGTAGCTTTTCCATCCCCTCTTTCCTCATCCTGAACATCTGGTGGAATTTACAGGGGGTTTTCCATCGCAAAACAGCAGAGAGGTGCAGTGCTTCACATTTAAAACAGTCCAAACTTTTTTTTTTGACATACTCTCTAAATGTGTTCGATAAAAAAAGAGGAAAACAGAAAGTCAAAGAAACAGAGCGCCAACAAAGGAAAACATTTTCTGTCATTTCACGGGAATTTAAGTTTAATACATCAAGATATTTTTTTTTCTTTCTGCCAGAACAGCTGCTTGCCTGCTTGTAGTTTTACAGCGGTTCAGTCCTGTAAGCTGAGGCTTTATGATTTCAGCCTGCACGCCAACATTCAGGGCAAGTTGCAATGACCACAAAGCCCGGTCACAGTAAATTGCTTCTAGGTGTGCTTGGAAGCTCAAAAATGCCACTAATGTGTGGGCTCGGCTGGGATCAGGCTCAACCAGTACAGGCTCTAATCAGTGAGGGCTTTTAGGTGCCAATTCAAGCTCCAACACAGTACGAGACCAGATCTTAGATGTGAGTGTGTGTGTGTGCGTGTGTTTGTGTGTGAGGGAGATAAAAAAAAAAAAGAGCGAAAGGAATAAAGAAAGAAACCAGATGGAGTATAAGAGGTCAGGTTATATAATGAGAGAAATCTTTTAAAACATTCTGTTTTGAGACCACATCAGGATTTACAAGCCAATGTCCTTCTTAACAGTGTCTTATAATAGCTTTGAAGGTTTTTCAAGGTTGAGTGTCTCGTTGAACTTTGAAGGCTTATGCAACTGTTGAAAGAAGTAAGTCTACTTTTTTCTACTTTTTAAAAAAATATATGTAAAAAAACTTGCTATCTTTGTGCTGTTTTGTGTAGTGAAAAACAATTTTCATGTCCCTGCTTGAAAAAACAGATAATATTTTGAGAGAATTTTTTAACTGTTTTAATGAAAGAAAGAAGGAGAACACACAAATGGACAGAGGTAGCATGGGATTTTGGTGAAAGAGTGATATCGGAAGTTTTCATGAAGGATTTTCACCTTGAAAAAGGGTCGCTGATGGATTTCATTGTAAAAGCAATGGGGTCAATGTGACTAAACGTGCCATCCAGCTGAAAAGGAGCTGCAAACTGTTAAAGCCTGCAGGAACGCTGTGGAACAAACCTTTTTTAACTTAATACAGTATCCTTGTACACCAGGAAAACAAACTTTGTGATTACTGTTGGTGAAGGCATTTTAAGCGTAATAAATGAAAACAGGATCACCTAACTAAAAGTTCTCAAGAGTCAGATGTTGTGTCTCATGAACTCCACTGACTAATGTCTGCACATCTGTGCGTGCATTAAGGAAGCATCTTTTATAGCTTAACAACATTTTAAAAACGTCCTGTTTTCCTCTTCAGGGTAAATCATGTGAATATTAAGTTTTCTTAAAGCCTTGTTACATGTCAGATCACTTATTTTTATGCTGAAATTTGCATTTTGCCTCCGTCCCTGTGTGGTAATTTATGTGATTTTTACAAGCTGTTAATATGTTGTCAGTTTTTTACAGATGTGTGTAAGTGCATATTTGTTTGTGGTTCTTATGCAGAATCAGAGACGGCACGGCTTGTTTCACATTAAAATGCAGAAAAATAAAAGAAAACAATAAATTTGATTTGTTTGACAACAAAAACAAAATAAAAACAAGATTGCAAATGATAATGCAAAAATAATCTAAAATATGTATAACCATTGCCAATGCGGTTTTTGTTGCTCAGTGCCTTTAGGCAATTTTTTTTTAAAGAAGTAAAATATTAAAGAAATAGGTGCCAGTGGAGTTTGTTTAAAGAGCATAAAGTTAAATTTAATCTTATTTGCTTCTATTGAACTGCTGACTCATAAAAACAGATGTGAGTATTAAACTAAATAATTTAACACATTTCCCTTAAATGATGAGGGAGGCCTTTGAGCCAGGTGGTTATAAATACATATTTAGTCAGATTTAAAGATGAAGCCTACTTAATTTCTAATCTGGTTCCTTCTCCCTGTTTAAGTTTTGTTACTGTGTGATGCTGGTAACACCACAAAATGTAGTTTCACTGAGACACGTACAGCCACAGGGACTGAAATGCAACATTAAAATTTAAGATTAATAATCCAGGAAACTAAAGTGTTTAAACAGCATGTTTATACTGTTGAAGTACTATTTCAAAAAAGTTATGGCTTTCACACCGTATAACAGACACCAGGAGTTTATCTATCCTTGATTTCAATGTGTCTCTGTCAATCACACCCCAGTCACATTTTTTGTTTAAGGAAATGTTGCATTTTAAATTTAATAGAATGGCTTCAATTTCAAGGTGATACATTTTTAACTAATTACTATTCATGTCTCATTTTAGATTAGTTTCCATCAAATCTGTGTCATTACATGTGGAGGAAAGAAACTTGCACAGACGACTTTTGAGTTGGCAGCCGTTAAAACTCTCACTAAGCTCACCACAAGCCACAAGGTGTTGTGTCTACTTTATCTTCCTCAGGTCTTTTTCTCAAGTTGAAACAGCTGCAAATTGTATCCTGCCAATACTGAGTTACATAGCATGAGGTAAACAAATAAATGTCAGTCAAACGGTGTTTATGTAGCCTGATTTTTTCGTGACTGCCAAACCTTCGGTACTCAGGTGTGTGAGACAGATTTTGTTTATGTCTCGGTCCACAGAGCCAAGCAGGGGCTCAAGTCCTGTGATGACGCACGCTGGGAGATAACATTCGTGGTGGCACATCAAGAGCTAATTAAGTCATTTTTTAATTTTTGCAAAGATGCCTAAACATGATTATTTTTGTCATTGCTAACAGTACAGGTCAGTGTGTCAGAATCCCATATTGAGCAGCTGATTTTTATCAAAAAGTTTCAAAATCCTAATTTCCGTTTTATGATCACATAACTTTCTACTGATGGAAAACTTCCACCAGGCATGTCTTTTTATCATACAAGCTGTTTTTTTTTAAGAAGTGAAAAAGCAGAGAGACATTCAAGATACCCAAAGAAAGAAAAGCCCCTGAATAAAAATGCACACAAAAACATGCTGTAAAACATACTGAACTTGGATAAAGCTCGATTCATAATCCAGCAACAAACCAGATATCTGCAAATCTTTGATGCCACATCTAAAAAATCAAGGTCACCTGCATTTCAGGTGATACAAAGATTGAAAAAACCAAGAGAAAACCATGAGGAGTTCTTATGAGAGTGATTTAAGGGGGTTGCAAGAGCTAATAAAAAACACACCTAAAGTCAATACTCAAGTCAATACCAAAATGAGCCCCGAAATGCAAGGTCTCTGCCTGAGCGGAGTGTTTTTAAGTGGATTTTCTCTTTGCGGGCTCAGCTAAGAACCAATGACTTTAAACCAACACACTGCTTTTAATAAACACAGGATGGATTTTACACCTGCTCCTGCAGAAGATGTGCAATATGTACAATGTAGGGAAAAATACAAACTCATCCTCCTGTTGTATGGAAACGTTCTCTATTTAGTCAGATTTTTGTCAGCTTGTTAGAGGAAGTCACACCGTTCTTTAAAAATACTTCATGCTCACTCCTGTCAACTGGAATAAAATAACTTGTTAATGCTGAGCCATCTGAGGTAAAACTGGCAGCATTTGCCCTGAGTTAGCAATGACTCAGCTTGTGTCTATCCATTGAAGGGGGCACTCTGTTGTCGGGATTGATCAGGCTTTATTGGAACTACAAATAAGCTGTCTGGCTAAGGATGAGACATCTTTTTAAAGCACTAAGCAGCTTTCCAAAATAATGGCCCTGCTTCAGTCACCTGTGCGGCTATTCAGCAGTGATTCTGAGGCGATGAGAGACAGAAAAAGAGAGTGCAAGAGAGCACCAGAGAAGAAGAGGGGGATGGATTGGTGGTGGTGGTGATGGGGTGGGGGGGTTGGGGTTTCAGGCACACATAAGGAAGACAATTTCACATTCAGACATCATTAGAAGGTAATAGAGTGGAGAACAGCGCACAGCTTCTGTCATACCTGCTGCTGCCCGCTGCAAATTCATTTTCATTTCATAGAGGGAGGGAGGAAACGGCAGAGAGACACACACACACACGCATGCAGACAGACAGGCAGAAGAAGATAGAGAGAGAAAGAGAAAAAGCAAGAGAGCAAGAGAGAGAGAGAGACTGCAGACAGCAACAGAATAAAGCAACTAAGATCTCAAACTTCCTTGACATGTTGAAAAAGTGGCGCTTTCACACAGAGGTGTAATTCATACCTTTCGCTGCTTAAATATAGCAGGGGCAATTTGCCGAAAGACAGAAGGGGGAGACGGTGTGTGACGAGAATACATCTACTCACTTGGCTGGATTCCTAAAGCAACACTTCATGCCCACACGGACTCAAACATGCTAACCTGAGCACAGTCTGCGATTCTTCCTCCTGCCCGCTGATTGACAGCCGCAGTGCAGGTGTGGTGCACTGCCAGAATGGAGAACTAGACTCGGGTATACTGGCAGAGGAGAGATGAGGAGAGCTGAGAGGTAAGGAGAGTCAGAAAAGGGAGGGGAGGGGAGGGGAGAAAAAAAAGGAGAGGGCAGAGTTGGGAGGGGAGGGGAGACAAAGGGGGAGCGAAGCGAGGAGCCGGCCTCGGCTGATTTATGGGAGCAGGTCAGTGCCGAAGCACACGTGTGACAGTAATGCACAAGGACGGGACAGATGTAGGAGTGAGTGCTGAGTGGCAGCCTGTCATGCACCCATCCTTCAGTTCACCTCCACCCATCAGAAAAACAAACAGCCAGAGAGAAAGTCTGCTCTGCAAATAGTGAGATGAGTTAAAGGACATGGTTCGGTCTCCCTACAGGAGTTTCTGACAATCAGTCAAGGAATAATCTTACAAGACATGGACCTAAAGTGGGCTCAGACAGGACTGCATGGAGAAAAAAAAAAGAAGAAGAGTGGAAATGAGCAGACATGGGATTCTCTGCAGGAGGAACAAAACTTAGCCTGGAAATAACCGAGAGATCCGGAGTTCCTGGTAAGATTAGAGATCAGTCAATCAGTTGCGTCGGAGCATTTCCATAAACACACACAGCCAGCACAGCAGCTGTTTGCATAAATAAAGTGAGGTAAGAACCGGTGTCTGAATGCATGTTTAGACGGCTATATCCAGAGTAACTGTCGTACGCAGTCGGCCTCCCCCCCCGCCGTCACTGAATGAGTCACTTATAGCAATTTAACACACTATTCCTGTATGTGACTCAAGATAATGAACATGACATGCTGTCAGCCCGGGTTGACCTTTCACTCTGTAGCTCACCAGTAAACACTTGGTTGTCACCAGTCTGCACCTTTTGTAACGTAAACATCCATGCTAACCCATCGAATTATACCAGACCTTTCCATAAATCTATTTGCCATATTAAGTGTTTATGCTGCAGATGGCTATCAGAGGGCAGCGGCCGGGTGTTTGTGTGGGATTTCTCTTCTTAACACGCTCACTTCTAGAGAAGTTAATGCAGCAACGTACATTAATCGTGAGTTATCATCTCTGTGATTGAGTATTTAGTGCTTCAGCATTAATTCATTTGGACACCTTTTGGAAAAAAAAAAGCTCACTCAAATTTGTTTTGGCAGCAACACGGACTTTAACACTACAGCTGACCCTTTTACTTCATAGAAGAGAGAGAAAAAGAAGAAGAAGAATTCCTCACATTACACTGAGGTCTT
The DNA here is from genome assembly GCA_029814765.1 of Acanthurus leucopareius. Lineage (NCBI taxonomy): Eukaryota > Metazoa > Chordata > Actinopteri > Acanthuriformes > Acanthuridae > Acanthurus > Acanthurus leucopareius. The sequence goes on along the minus strand of JAQMCX010000028.1, from coordinate 4,737,478 downwards.
AGGTCCACTGGTTGGTGCTTAAGCCTCAGAAACAGCAAGTTGTCTCCAGATAAATGAGGCTAATACAGTTAAAAAGAGCTTGTGGTGCATTTACATATCATTATACACTTCAGAGCAAAGATGTGATGGATGTTAAAGGAAGACTCCTTCATCTTCAGAAGAACACTTTAATGTCTTACTGAGAGACAGTTGGGGAGACATAGTTCGTTTTTGTGAGACAAGTCTAGGTCAGAGTGTTCCTTTAAACAATCGATTCAGAAAACAGAGAATAAAAAATAAGAGTATCCAGAATAACAAGGACACCGTTTCTGAAAAGACACGATGCTGCTGATTTTTTTGTCATTTTTCACTGCAGTGAACACCTCAAATCAAATTCCATTAACCTCCATTGAATTGAGGTGGAAGTGAAAATCTGAGAGGTCGATATCTCAAAGTCTGGACAAATAAAACTGAAACTGGAAGGCTGCATGCCAAGAGTAGTAAGCAAGAAGCCCCGAGTCTCTAAACTCCGCAGCCTAAGTTGGATGGACAACCCTTTAGGAGGGATCCTGCCATGCGCATCCACAGCACAACACCTCCCCTCATGCACATGGAGCGATCAGAGAATCCCCTGTGCTGTCCAAACACTGAGATAAGGTCATTACGAGTCTCCAGAGCCTCTTTGGGACTCGTCTGCTTGGACAAAACTTCCAGCCAGAATGAACTGGGGATTCAGCCTGAATCAGTCACACGACTGAGGATGTTAAGGTCTGCCACTTGCCTTGCAGGTAGCTTGCACAGCTTTCATAAAAAGGGGGGCCGGCAAAAAAAAAAAAGAAAAGAGGGGGCTTCAGGCTTACAATGCTTTTCCTTCATCCGTGGTGGTGGTGGGAATGGTGGCAGAAGCAACAAACACATTTGGTTTAAGTATGAAATTTGAACTTTGTATCTGTCGCTTGCCAGCATGGCCTCTGCATCTATGCCTGTGGTTTCTCCAGCAGACGCAGTAAAAAAGGATGTTAATGAACTGCTGTCACACGTAGGCTGGTGCCTTTGAGGCAGCAGTCAGGATTCTCTCCACGTACTCAGTCTGTTTGCAGTGTGGAGGCTGTGATGTGCTGCCTGACTGCAGAGAGTCGCTTGCGGCCAGACAGGAGGCGACCAACTCAGTACAGGGGGTCCCTGCTGCGGTCCCACTCACTCACCAGCAGAGCAAAGGCTCAACTCTGCGTGCGAATCTGTTTATGTGTGTTTCTGGCCCTGTTTGTGTGTGTGTGTGTGTGTGTGCTTCTTCATCCGAGATGCTTGCTTTTCCTATGTGGAGCTGCATTTGTAAGCAAAAAGCATGAATGTATGTATGTATGTAACACTCACACACAGAGTGAAGGAGCATTGTTTTTATTTTTAGGAATAAAACTGAGACGGATAACAAGGGAAAACCAATGTATGTCTGAATGCAATTGTGTGGATGCGGATGTGTTTGTGTTGTGTGAGAGACGGAGTCTGTCTGCCCGCTGCTCTCCCCTGCAATCTGCCACTGCTGCACCCTGGGTAGTGTCAGAATGGTTTGGGCACCCGCTGTGCCACCTGTCACCCCCAGCCCCAAGGCTCACTGCCGGTCCAGCCACCCGACACCGAGGCCCAGCCTCAATTAGATTGCTATCACACAACCAAGATTGGTTCTTTTTTTTTTTTTTCCTAAAGGAGATTTCGCTCTTTCGGCTGACACTGTTATCTTTTACCTCTCCTTGAAAAACTCTTTGGCTATCTTCTCAAGTATGATTACAGTGCAGGTCTTCCTTAAATTATTGAAGTTTTTAAACACAAATCGACAGCTTGGACATATGTAGGGGTGGGAAATCTCCTTGTCAGTGCAGTTGCTAATGACGTTATCACAAGAACTCAGCAAATAGGGTACCCCTTGAAGGGGAATTCAGGGACTCTCTTGTAAGCATGACATCTGGCTCCACCAAACATCTGAGTAAGCAGATTGGCCCTGCAGGCCTGGTGTGACAGCCGACGAGGAAGCTGGGAGATGTGGGAGAACTGATCTGCACAGCTCCACTGCTCAAGCTGTCACTTTAGCTTGGCTTGGCACAGTTAGATTCTCCCTGGCTCTGAAGCATTAGGCCCACTCTTCTGACTGCCACTGCCCTGCCGGCACGGAGCCAAGTCTTTCATGGGGGAGGTCGATCCTCACTTTCACTCCTTCTTTCTTCCTCTCCTGCTCCTGCTTGGTCTCTCTCAGCAGGGCTCCGGCTTCTCTATTGCAACCTTTCTCTTTTTGTCCTCCCCTGCCTCTTTTTATTTTTTCATCCTATCCCCACCAGAAGCCACGAAATGGGATCCATTATAATCTGTCATTATTTGCTATTCCCAGTTCCTATGCAGCACTCTGAGCTCTCCTTGCCATCTTTGTTCCTCTTTAAGGAGGCATCCAGTCACTCAGCCGTAACTCCGCCCATCGAGGGTCCACGTTAACAAGGCAAGACTACCACTTTGACGTCCTTAATTGAACAAGGTAAACTGTTATGGGTTTCATATCGGCTCAGCTGCACAACAGTTTCTGGGCTGTTAAAGTAAAAGTTACCAGCAGTCACTTTTGCATTTTAAGTAATCTGTTTAAAAAGACACATATTTACATAAAAACCCAACTGTAAAGGTTGTTAACTGACTTATTGCAGTTTGCTCTTGTGCTGTACACCAGGGTCTCATATAACCAGGAGATGAAGTACAGCGATGTACTGCAGGAGCATAAACTACTTTGCCAAATGATAAATGTTTGGCTCCTCAGCACAGACACTGAAAACATAAGGTAATTTCAGAGAAGTTATGCACTGAGGTCCATTGTTAGGTACAGAACTAGGCAAAAAAAAAAAAAAAAAAAAGTGCGACAATTAAATCCTGCAAAAGGAACATTTTGTGGAGGCTGTTCATTATTTCATCCAAGTGCAGAAGGAAATGAATAATTTGAGTTGGGTAATTACCCGACTCACACAAAATAAACTGTTCTCGCCTCTAATTTGCAAAGAGTCAGGGTGTCCTGTTGGCCCAGTGATCTTAGAGCAGATACAGAAAATTCTGTTGGGAACTTTTCAAATCAGTTACCAACATAGGAAAACGTTTGGTGTTACTGCCACTCCACTTTTTCTGTTATTCTTGTCTTTGCTTTTGCTGCTGTGGTCACTTATGTTCTCAGAGATGCAGCTTCAAGTGTGTTTTTACTGAGAGCACATCTGTATGTGAGGTACTACTTACTTGTCTGGCCTGCCAGGCACCTGCAGGCGTAAGCGACATTTGTTAGCGCTCTGGATCTGTTCTTCTTTGAGGCGAATAAGCCTCTGCAGAGCCAGACACCAGTCCTGGGCCACAGTGGTGTTCAGGTTCTTTTGATGGAAAAAACACACACAGTTAAAAACTTGTTTCTCAGCCTATATTCACACCATCCAGAGAGGTGCTGTGAGGATGTTCTCTCAATTTGATTTGCATGCACACGAGCGTCTGCTCACAAAAAAAAAAAAAAAAAAATGCTGTGTATTATTTGAAGCCGCACGGTTGTGGCATTTTTATCCCCCCTCAATGTAACGTTGAATGTACTTCAACACCGGCATCCATTCTACAGTAAAACCCGGCGCCTCAAGTCAAACAGAATCAAATCAATTTTCTGAAGTCAATGAGCTGTGCAGAAGTATTTCGTCTATTTGTTCGGCGGACAATATTATAACTGGGTGGAAAGTGAAAATCAGTCATTTAGTGCCAGGCCAATATCACTCCTCCTGAGGACATTGTGCTCATTAAGTGCAGGGAGGCAAAGGTGCCACCATTAGCCTGAGAGGCTCTTCGGTGATTGCTGGAGTATATCTCCCTGACTGTGTTTTGTAGTGTATGGTACTTTCACTGTGTTAATGGCAGACTACTGGGAAGTGTCCTGATTTTGACGCTACAGGAGGGGCGCCGCTGTTTCTTTTTTGCAACATAGCAAATCTGACACTTCTATCTGGCATATCAGAGGGAACATCTCATACCCACCATTGTGGCAGAGTGGATGAGGAGATAGACGGGGGGCGGGGGGGGGCTTTCGTGCTTTTATAAATTCATGATTCAAGACGCAGATGACATTGCTCTTTGATCACATTTTAAACAACTAGGATTCTTTTGCCATTTCTTAAAGAGGGAACAGCAGAGAGAGATTTCCTCAAATGATTAGCCTGTACCATTCAAACTTGATGTCTTGCTTTGCACTGCATCTTAAATTAACTGTGCATACAATTTTGTCCTCGCTGCTCTTGTGATTTTTTTAGTGCGTTATCGGGGCTGAAGAGCTATTTTGAGCCAAGCTCACAGCTCACATACAGATTCCATATTTCATATATTATTCATACACACATTTTGATATTCTAGGCAATATTTTGTAAGAGCTGGTTTATAAGTATTTTTTTGATACTGAAAGAAGGTTTTGGAAGAGAGAGTGGCATGTTTGAAAGTCATCCGTGGCCAATTTGAGCTTTTGAAGAAAACCTTGACAGGGGTGTGAGAAATGTAACAAACAGCGGCCTCAGTGGTTCGCCTACAGAGTCGGGGTTTGAGAGAAACCTACGCATGACATCTCGCCTTTCAGCTGACTTTGTTGCATCGCATATGTTAGATGATATACATTCTGTGAGACAGTCCAGCTACTGAAAAACTGTAACATAAAGTGACACGTACCTGGTACATCCCCTGCAGCGTGCCCACTAGGAGAGTCACCTCCTCCACGACAGAAAGGTCATGTTGCAGCTCCTGCAGCTCCTGGTAAAGCCGTGGAGGACCCAGGATTGCTTTACCTATAAGGCGGGCAACAAAGCGAAGCTGAAGAGTGTGTGATATCACAAACATATTGCAGATTTTTTTATGGTACAAAGCAAGCAGTACACCTAGTCTGTATATTTCCAAAACAGCACGAAATGAAAGAATTGAAATGTCCATCAAAGTTTCACAGAGCTCAAGGTGATGTTTTCAGATTCCCTGTTTTGTCTGACCAGCAGTCCAACAAACGAGGTATTCACTCTGATAAAACGGTGAAATTTCTCATCTTTAGCAACCAGATACAGTAAATGTTAAATATACATTTATGGCAAATAAATAGATTTATTATAATTTACTTTTTTGTCAGTAAACTAATGATTTCAAATATATGATCTCAAAGACATTTATATAATAAACACTTATGGGATATGGACTAACTATTCTAAAGAAGACATGAAATATGAATGAATGCTCAAGGTTAAAGTGTTGTGCGCACAAAAGGAAAACAACGCCACTGCCTCCAAAAAAACTAGTCGAAGTGCAAAAAAGAAAAGTTGCCTTTGCTGAAACTCCAGTGGCACTAATAAAAGAGGTTCGAAGTGTGGATGGATCGATCTTCATTATTTGTTGAACTACAGAGAGTGAATTTATGAGTAAAAACAATCAGATGGAGAAACTGTTATTTGGAGCTATGATGCCCTTTTGCCGGCCAAAAGGAATGCAGGTGTCTCATTAGACGCAAAATTCAGCATCGATTTAAAGCCCGCTACCTTCAAAGTCTCTCTCTCTCCTACTGCCGCGAATCGATAGCTGTGTCTCCTCCTGTCTGCCGTCCTCCGTCCTAGCTCCCCTGGCCCACATCTTCCCAGCAGTGTGCTCTATGAGAGCTGCCTAATTAAATGCTGCAGGTAGAATTTGCTCCAGACCTCCACTGTCACCGCTGCCACATAAAAAAGTAGTAGAAGAGCTGAGCCGGTAGGCGGGCTCACTGAGGCATGCTCCTCCGAGGGGGGGCCCCGGCTCATTGTGTCTATCCACGTGCAAAAACGGTGAGCTCGTAAGAGGGGGGAGGGAACGAGAAAAAGGAGAGTGGTGAGCTGGGATTGTTCATTTAAAGAGCTTCATTGTAGCTTTTGGGGGTTTAATGGGATCTTTGTCACGGGCAGCCAGTGACATCTGTCATCTGTGCGAGGAAATCAATAGGTGAGACATCTGAATATAAAGAGTGTGCTGCAAGCCGAGAGAACAATGTCTTCCTGCCCTCTCCAAAGGGACTGCCTGGACCCCTGTACAAGATCGTTAAGTCCTTTGGGGCTTGCTGTTGGCTACAGCCCGAGAGGTGAATGTGCTGAGTTGTAATCCAGCGTAATCCCGTTGGTGAGGCAGGATATGGTTTTCACACTCAGACGGGGCTATCCATACGGACCGCCAGGCACGTAGCTGGCTGGCGTGGAAGGCCAGAGCCCGGAGGGGTCCATCCCAGCTTCCTCTGGAATAAGTCAGCAATCTAACACTCAGCTGCTGTGCCAGTGACGCTGGCCAGTGGATTTAAAGACAATGCAGCTTCCACACCTGCATCAAAACGCTGTGATCCGCAGCCAAAGCCCAATGGTACACTCTGACGAAAAAAATCTGCATTACTGGCAGCAGGTCAAAAGAGAGAGGAGCAGCAATAAGGGAGGGTAATGGGGGGAGAATGAAAGCAAGACAGCGTGAGAGTAAACAACTGGAAAACTGCCTTAAAAAAAAAAAAAAACAGCAAATACATTGAGGGCTTTCTGTGTGTTGATGGAACAGACAGAGGCAGGGACAGCTTGACAGATACATAAAAAAGAGACAAAGGTAGAAAGAAAGAGAGACGGACCTGCATTTCCCTAAAGGGCAGGGGTTTTTTTTTCAATAAAGAGGGGCACCAGGGTCTGCAGAAGATGAAAAATGACCCCATTTTGAGCCATTTTGAGGCAACGCAGGATTTAGACTAGACACCGCTGAATGACATCACAAGGGATGCGACTATAAATAGATGGGACAGCCTGTCTGAATGAAAATTTGTGAATTGGCCCCACAGATGTTCGGGGAGTTTTCTGGATAGACATGATTAAGGTGACCGCACCGTGTCGAAAAGAGGGGGGAAAAAAAAAAAAAGGAGAGACAATGTCAGAGTCAGAAACCAGCACCCTGTGTGGGGCGAAACATCTGCAGAGCGAGACCCGAGCAAAGGAAGGGAGAGAGCTGCACTGAGGGTTTTTACCTTAAATGATCCCCAAAACCTTGCAGCAAAGTTGGGAGTATGCATATACACCACCTGACCTAAAAGTAAAAACCTAATCCGGTGAGAATCTAGACCGGCTCTCAAAAACAGGTGCCGCATGACACGAGCGGCTCTGAAGAAGACGCCATTAATATTTAAGTCATGGAGCTGCAACTTTAAAAAGCCTGTGTACCATTACATCCTGATAAGGCTTTGTATCTCCCTTTCTCCCATGGTGCATTTATCAGGGATCTCGTCAGGCTCTGTATACACCAGAGTTTAGTGAGGGGTGGTGGGAGAACCAGTGTCTCAACCACCGATTCCTATCTACTGGCTCTCTAATTGGGCCTAGAAAGGGAGGGAATAATCTCTGCAGATTGATGACTCCACTCTAGACGTGTTTGTGGTCTATCAGAGAGTGAAATGAGACTATGGGGATGCTGCAGCGGGGGCCTCTGTATACCCCCACATCTCTTTCCAAGATAAAACACCCCAGGCAGACGAGAACAAGTGACCGTCATCACTATCCTCCTCGCAAACGCTTCCTCAGTCAGAGCGACAAGCAACACGGACACGTTTCCAGCAGAACACTCGAGAACAGACACAGATTAGCTTTGCTGAGTCACAAAAGAGGGCTGAGACTAAAAAAAGTCAGTCAAAGTGATGAGATTAACTAAAGGGTGACGCATGAGGAGGTGAAGGAGTGAGTCAGGGTTCACATCTCATTTGTTTTTTTTTACCTGAAGTGCAGATGCCGCTCGACCGCTTGGCCCCGCCCTGCTGGAAGAACGTGTCTTTGCATTGAGAGCCCTCCTGCCCCACCTCCACCACTTGCACCTGCTGCAGGGGGGCGCTCCACTTCATGGTGTACTTAGGGCCAACAGGGACCAGGCTGCTGATATCTGGAGGCCCTCTGGTGGAGACAGGAAGACACAAACAAAACAACAAAAAAACATTAGAGGGTGGAGTTTAGAAGAAAAACAAAGTGAGAGAAATCCCCCTCCTGTTCCCTCCATGCTAGCAGCACTCCATCCAGCACTCCAAAGGAGGACACGCTCTCTGACATGTCACGACGAACACTCGGGAGCACGAATTAGAACCTGTGTGATCAACCCAAGTTCCCCGCCAAAATTGCACTCCTGGCTGTGAGGAGGAGTTCATTATTATTCATGTATTCCTGTAATCATGAATACAATCAACATTGTGATCGGTTTGTCGAGATCCTGGAGGGCAGACAAAGTCAACTTCGAAACACTCGAGTTGAATGAGACGTAGAGCGATAATTACTTTGAAGGCTGAAGAAGAGGGCTTTAAGCGACATCTCTGACAGGAGCTTTGCAAAATATACAAAATCCCTTTTCCCCGTTTACTTCTCGAGAAATGGTAAGGAAGAGAGAGAGAGAGAGAGAGAGAGAGAGAGAGAGGGAGAGATGTGATCAATGGTGCTGTCACATAAGATAAATTGGAAAGAAACCAAAAAATGTTTTATGTCAGTAATCTAGGACTCCTGTAGCTGTAGTTAGGCATTCTACCATTTGTTTAAAGCTGATAAAGCTCCCTGCAACTCCAGATAGTGCTAAAACCTCTAGCAGCCATTTCTCTTTCCCGTGCAGTTTGCCAAAATATTCTTGAAAAACCGAGGCCATCACATTTAGAGTCCTGTGCCACTAATAGCTATTTCTCGGAGTTGTGCAGTTTAGCAGACTCGCCTTTGCCTTTATTGAACTTCATGCTGGAAGTATGAATTATGAAAGCATTAGCAAAGTGTTTCTGAATGCAAGGGCATTTAAGCTGGACTTGTTCTACAAGAGGGACTTACTTGACATTTATGTTGGCGCAGATGAGCACATCATCAAAGAGGAAGACCTTTCTCTCCTTCGACTTCAGGACTTGTCCCCGCTCGCCGTACACAGTCTCGATGAGCGTCTCACAAAGGACCAGTGACCCCTGCTCGGAGTTCAGTTGCTAAAAGGGACACAGCAATCAGATCAGAGGCGGAGAGTCAGTCCTCCAGAGTTCAGTGCCTGGAGGACACAGAAGTCAGACTTGGAGGAGCAGATGTCTCATCAGGGATTAGCAACACATTCATGCCGCTGAAGGTCATTAAATGTGTGTATGTGTGTGTACTTATACACACATAAAAGGCACACACATATCTCTCGCCACTTTGTGCAGCAAGCTAAGCAAAAGAGATATTGCATATTTGCAGTGCACGTTTACAGTAAGGGACCCAAAGACATCTGGTGGCTACAGGAGCTGTCAGAGAGTTTTATTTTATTTATTTATTTATCTCTTTCAGACACAGTTGTTAATGCTTCCAACGCTTCAGATCATTCTTTGTCCTTTTGTTTGTTCCATACTATCCACCGGTCTAAACTGGCTTAGCTTATGTGCTCTGGGACACACAATCCTTTCAACCACAACAAGGCAACTACACATGGATATAAATGCATGAATGGTTTCCTGCATGGACACCTTTGCACACATGTATCCTACACACACACACACGCACAAACACAGCTTAAGAATTCAATAACAGATGCAATTTATGCAACAGTGGCTGGCGCATGCTGGGCTTTCCAGCCATCCATATGTTTGGCAAAGGAAAATAACAACAGAAAGCATTTTTTTTATCACTTTGGTCCAGCTTCTTTAATGAACGCTTCAATCAATACTTTAAGTTTTATGCATGCTGCGTCAATCTAAGGCAGGCGCATCGCAATCTTAAACTTAGACTTAAACCACTTTACAGCAAAGCAGCAGTTGAAGTTAAAACATAAAGTCAGCTGATACTCTGATGTTTGTGTTTGTTCAAAAAGAGCACATTTTGTGAAATAATGGATCGCTCTGCTGTTTCCATCCTACGACTTAGCAAAAAAAAAAAAAAAACGCATCTCACCAAATGTCTCCGAGGAGGATTCCTATCTGCAGGCAATCTGTGGCTGCTTTGGGCCGTGGCTCAGAGAGCACACAGAATGAGTCATTAGTCCGAGTGGGACTGCCTTCTGATGGCCACAAAGCTGTGGCTCCCTCAAGAGGTCGGCGGCTATAAGAATATACCCTTAAAGTCTTCAAGCATCAGTAGTCACGGAGGGCAATGCACCTTCATGGCTGCATGTGCGAGTGGGAACCCGCGTGTGTGTGTGTGTGTGGGGGTATGTGAATGTGTGCAGAACCCATTCTCACTCACATTGTTATCTGTCCTATTTCGGCGACTTAGATACTTTGAGACAAAGAATGAATATTTCATTGGATGGTTATGGGGGCAATAGAGGAGACTGTTTCCTATTGGAATTCTGCAGTGTCACCGCAGCAAATGGAATTCTGTGTGGAGTGGAGGAGATTGGCCGAATCAGCTCATCTCAGAGTCCTGGAAAGCAAGGGCTGATAGAGAGAAATAAAGCAAGGGGGGAGGGGGAGGGGGGGCAGAGGGGGGCAAGAGACAAAAGGAAGACAGAGGAAGATGCAGTCACACTAGAGAAAGAGAGGAGTGTGTAAGTGAAGTGAGAGTAAGCAAGAGAGTAAGCAAGGGAGTGCAAGAGGGGAAGAGACGGGAGGTAAAGTGGAAAGAGAGAGAGAGAGAGCAACAGGGTGAAAGAGATAGCTCTCTTACAGTTTCCAATTAAATGTCTCATTTACCCCCTAATTCTTCTTATTCAGAGCAGCATTTGTTCAGATTTGCAGCGGCAGAACTGTAATTTCAGTGTGGTAATGGAGAGGCAACGCCTCTGCCTTTGCATTTGGTACTGTTTAGGGATGATAATGGGCATCATTTCTAGGAGATAATTTCTCTAAATAAAAATGCCTCCCTAGATTAATGTGTGGGAAAGTGATATAAGCGATTGCTATATGCTAGTTTAATTTATATGTATTTGGCTCACAGTGATAACAACGCAGAGGAGTTAAAGGGCTCACAGGCTGGCTCGCAGTTGATTTGATTGAGGCATGTGTGCATGTGTGCATGTGTGCATGTGTGTGTGTGTGAGTGTGTGTGTGTGTGTGTGCATGTGTGTGCATGAGTATAAGAGGGTTGCATGTGCATCCAGTCACCTTACTGAGCAGGCGATCACTGACGCTGCGGGCTAGTTGCTGAGTCTCTGCAATCTGGTCGGCTACTCGTTTCTGTTCATTCAGCTTCTCAGCCAGCATCTCCAGCTCTGTGAGCGCGAGCTGCAGGGGCAGGCGGTCCACGTGGCCTTTCGGTGTATTCTTGAGCATGTCCTGGGAAAGGTCACAGGGAAAGTTTCTGGTGAAGACGCTAAGGTTGAAACCAGTCTCAAACTTTCCACAATACTCTGCAGAGTCTAACAAAATAGTCTTTTCTGGTTGGAAGTGTCGTCTTCGCCTTGAAAAAGTTCAAATCTGGGTCAAATGCGCTCTTTGACTGCAGTTGTGACACTGTCACAGATTCCAGGGGATTTGGGTAACTGTGTAAACCAAACTGATGTTCAAAGAGTTTATGTAAACTTTGTTAAGCTTATTGTATCACAGTGTATACAAACAATTAAAGTCTGTGAAACTGTGGGCTCCGTGGCTTGCATCTCTGTATCTGCCGTGCCTCTATGACCCAGTGAAAGCTCGGTTTTTGTCTCGATAAGCATCTCTCAGATGAGCCCCAGAGCCTTGAGCTTTGACGCCCCTGTAATGTATGATTTCATACAAACACTTCCTCTTTGGAGTACTGAGTTTAGGCTGGAAAGAAAATGCCTGATTCTCATTCATAACTTATCTTTTGAATACATGGATAATCAATGCCTACTGAGGGATGAAACGAGCGACTGCAGAACCAGCAAATCAAGCTCGAATTCAAATCTTTGCTCAGAATAGAAAATGAAAGAGCTGGGATGTAAATGCAGAAATAAAAAACCTGATGTGGCTAGCTGCTTTTTTGAGCTCTAGCTTACCTCGGTGTGAATGTATGTGAGGTACAACTTCTTACGTTTAAATTTAAAATCGATTCTGAGGCCTCGCTCGCTTTGCATCTTTATTAGCGTCTGTGCAGCTGAGCCTTTAATTTGACTCTAGTTTCTCATATTGGAAGTGTTTTAACTTCTGAGACATGTAGGGAATCTTTAAAACAAACGAAATGATTAACCGTTTAACAAAACAACATTTCGTACCTGCAGAAGCAAAATGAACTGAGGGAATCGCTGGATGGGTTTAACCATCAGGCCATAAAGAGTGATCCGGTCGACGCTAGAGGCCTGCTTCTTCTGGAAAACAAAAAAATAGAGAGGAAGAAAAAATTAAACAGGACGTAAAGCTGAAAAAAAATATTCCTGCAGAGAAAGACCATGAAGAGGAAATTATGCTAACCCTACTTTAAGAGGAGCTTGTCAGAATCCTCTATAGACCATGTGTAGGCGTGTGAGTGGGTGAATAAGGTATGAAAATCAGGGTCTCTTAGTCATATGAAAGGATGAAAGAGGAGATTTTTTTTTTTTTGAGTGTGTTATGTCTCATGTATTAATGTGGGCGTAGGTCAGGAGAAGTTATCGTTTTTTGGCTCAGTGTAAAGTCTGCGCCGCGATAACACCACCGGTAAAGAAAGGCAAATCACTGGATACATTTAATAGACGATGAGGTGATAAAAGATCTGTGAGACGGAGCCGAAAAAAAAGAGGAAAAGTGTTGGAACTCAGGAGATCTGACATCGTCTATTAAACAGTGCGGTGACTGACATAAGACCTGTTTCCTTTCTGCTTCAAGAACACTTGTTTTTTATATAAAAGTAAAGGATTTTTTTAAATTTTTGCCTTTGAGGATAGTGCACTTGGATTAAAACCAGATAATATCAATTAAATTTTGAATTTAGATAAAAATCAATTGAAGTGATATTCTCGAGCAGCATCTACTTTTTGGTCGTAAAATTCATTTTATTAGACGTTCAGTTACTGATCATCACATCCTGAACATCAACAGATTACATGATAAAATTTAAATCACTTTCAAGGCAAAGTATTGGGTCAGTTATCTTTTAAATTTTGATGTTGAACTCACTGATTCTCATTCTGAATTCTCATTAAAAATGTTGATATCTTACTTAAAAAACTGCATGTAGAATTATTTGATTAACCTGATTGGAGCTCAGTGGTGGAACAGCCTGACTGACTTCACACAAAAACTGAACACAGGCAGACAAAAACTCCTCAGCAAAGCAGCCTGACCAGAGACATTCTCACTGGTGAACAGACTTAAGAGCTCCAGTTCACTGTGCAAGAAAAAAAATCAATCTTCTTTGCATATCAGTGTGAGAGAGTTGAGTAAAAGGGAGCCTTGGCTGTAGCATTAGCAGAAGCAAAGCGTTAGCTTGCCGTGAATTCTCCATCATTTCATGTTGTATTTCAATTTGCTGGTTTGTAAATGTGGGTCAAAGCAGTCACATTGTGGCTCTTCGGGCCTAAATTTCTGACACAACCCGTCTTTGGTTGGCAAAGCTCTATGGCGGCCATTGGGGGATTTGCCTCACAGTGTGACTGAATACTCTGTTTTTGATTAAAAAATCCAAAGATTTCAACCTATTTCTTCGCCTTCTGGGTCAGCCCAAGATCTCCCACTGTGAACAGGCCTCGAGAGGAAAGGCCCCTGGTAACTATAGTGACAAACCAGCCAAGCAAGACACTTTATACACAGAAGTCACTCGCAGAAGACACCAGTGGATAACGATCGGCACTCATCCAACAATTAATTTACAGGTGAGGACAGGATGACAGTAAGATTAAAGATGCACTTTTGATTTGCTGAATATAATGTTTAGCATGGTAACCTGTCTGCTTGCAGAAAGCCACCTGAGACTGATGCTGCACGTGCAGGGAAAAGGAAGGTCATTTTTTCTCAACGTTTCCTTGAAGCTTATGACAAACTGTCAAAAATGAGCCAACAAGAAGCAGCAGGTAAACTCGTGTAGTCTATTCAAACAACAAGAAACAGTCACAGCTGCAGGTGATGGAGACAGAAACGAATGCATGAGGGGGAAAACACCTGTGGTTGAAGCCGCCCTCATCAAGTGGATTGATAATGGTCTCTTAAGAGGCCCCTTAGTGAGGGAGAAGCTGTACTGTATGATGAAAGAGTCAGAAAATTCAGTTCAAAATGAAGCTACATGTTTTAATTACTTGTGTATATTTGTGCAAGGACATATACAAATGTCTGCAAGAGTTTAATCTGCACGAGTTAATGGAGGAAAAAAATGATTACAATCTGTTTGAAGTGATTAATTTGGCTGCAACAGATGTGATCAACCAGGAAATTCCATGAAAAGTCTGAGAAGCACCAGATAAAATCTTCACACCACACATGACCAGACCTAGATTTTACTAAAAGTAATGAAAAACTTCCCTGCTTCATGCACTGAAAATGCTTGAGTGGTGTCAGGTAGAAAGGCATTTCTGAATAAGAGGGGTTTTAAGGAGAAGCTCCCTATCTCTCTTTTGGAGGGAAGTCATGTTCACTCAAATCTACCAAATACAGAGGATGTTTAAAACCACAGTGCTGCCTGCGATGGTGTCAATGCAGAAGTTCACCTGCCTGATCTCTCAGAACACGACCTGAATTTTCTCAGTCGATAGAAAGGTCTCGTCTGTTGTGATCAGAGATAAGGAGTAATAAGAAACACCAAACTGAGTCATGTTTCCATCAGCTGGTGGAGCCTCGACGAACAGCAAGAACATTTGGACTCAAATATTTAATCAGCCCTCTGTCTATTGAAGTGGACAGTACACCAGGAAGTGCAGCCGGGAGCGTTTATCTGATGCATGAGGGCTGAGGAAACTCTTGAGAAGTTCAGACTGCAGTTTCTTCAGGGGTCCACTTGGTTCCCTGTAATCAAAACTGAAGCCAGTGCGGCCAAATTGTATTCAGTCTAATTGTGATAAGGTAGAGTTGTGCTGTCAAGTCTTGGATCTGTGTGCCTGAAACCAAAATTTATCAACTCCGATCGTGTGTTTTGTTTTTTTTTTAAGAACCATTACAGGAGAAAAATGTGTATCCTGAGGCGAGACAGAAGGTGAAGTGCAGGGTAAAAATTACACTGCTGCTTCTTTCAGCTGCAGCCGCTTGTTAATTGGAGGCAGATTCTGTTGCTGCAAATGTTGGTTGGTTTTTTTGAAACATAAATATGCCCGGTACGAATCTCTTGTGTAAAAAAGAAGGATTATGTTTCACTTCTCCACACAGGCTGGAGCGTCAGCATCAGACACACCTCAGCAGGTAGAGCAGCACCAAAAATTACAAGGCAGGGAGGCAGGTTTCCTTTGACCACTAATGAGTCATGTTTTTCTCTGAGTTACTGAGTAAAAGTGGATTGTAGTACATCTGGAAGTTAGAGCTGACTGGCTGAGCAAGAAGCAGCAAATGTGTGCTTCACTGTGCTGTTCTGCAGTGGAAAGTGGTCAAGTTTTAAGATCCCATTAGTGGGAGAAACTTGTGTGAAACAGAGCAGGTTGGGATTTTTTTTTAACTCAACACAGAAAAAATGGAGCAGATTTGTTAGCAACTTCTTACAGTGTAATCACAGAGGCTTGTGACCAGCTCATCTTATGAACAAATAACAATGTAAAAGAAATACATCTGGATGTGATTTACCAGGAACATTTGAATCTGCTCCGTGAGAAACATCCTTGGAAATGTCATGTCCCTCTCTAAGTAGAGCTGAATATGTTACCAGGCAATCTTAGCAGCACAGTAAGAGGCTTCAGCATTTACTGATATGCTGGAACTGATGGAGCTGTCCCTTTTGCTAAATTTGTTTCGATGTCAAGTGAAGGGAAAATGGGAGAGACTGTATATGTCATTGGACCTGTCAAGTGGACATCTCCCCTCACAGCTGCTGTGAGCTAAATTAGGGCCAATGACACTTTCAGCAGGTTCAAAGAGTCCTGCCATCCACGCACCGGCTCACACCACTGAACTGGATAATGCTGTGCTACACTGTGCAAAGGCTGACTGATAAGTTTGTGGCCTGAGGCAGAAGGGAATGAGTTATAGAGCTTTTGTTACATGCATATGTAGTTTGAATCTTAAAACTTAAAAAGTTTTTTAACTTTTATGATATTTCTGTTTTGGGTGATTGAAATTTACAAGTCTGCACTGTCAGAAAATGGACATTATGAGCCTTGGTGCAGTCATCCCGTACCTCCCTCTCAGGGGCTCATTCAAGGACGTCCGTGAGGACATTTTGGAAACATAAGGTGACTTTCCTCTTCCTTACAGCATGTTGAACTGTTTAATGCTGAACTCAAACAAGAGAGAGATGACTGCACAGCGACTAACGTTGCTATTTTATCTGACAGAGCTGATGTAATTATCCAAGACAGAAATACCATAAAGGTGATTAACTTCAAACTTCCTGCATAATTACTCAAACATTTCAACTAAACATGCATGAAACAAAAGCTATACAACGCATCTTCTTCTGCCAAAAGGCCAAGAACTTATCAATCACACTTTGTATTTACATACACAACTTCCAAACGTCTTTATGGATCTCAATAACAATAATCCTAAGAGACAGAATGATTTTGTGACTCTGTGTATTTCCAAAATTTCTGTTTTAATATAATTTTTTCTGACAAACTACTGAGTGTTGCTTGAATAAATGTAAATATAAATTCATCATTTCACCCACATTGTTTTATTTTATCACAGAACTTACACTGACTTCCACTAAATGCACTGCAAATGCAGCTCTTGTGTTAAATTATAATATCTGCAAAGCAAACTGTAGTCAATCTCTGAATTTAATAGCCCCTATCCTGGTGAAGATTTCCCTTGCGTGCTTGGTCATGTGCATGCCGTCACTGCCTGCAGAATATTTTAAAGAAAACATAATGAAGTATGTCATTGATTCAGTGTATTTTCTCGTCTGTGTCTAACCAGTTTAGTACTTGGTTTGTGAGTGAGCGCTGCAACAGGCAGTGTGAGAGCGAGAGGAATCTTTCAGCAGAGAGAAAAGGACACATGTTATCCAGAGTTACATGCAGGGCTGTCAGCTGTGTGATCTGGTTCTGTAAATCAGCCTTGCAGCTCAATGATCCAGGTCATACTCATGCATGAATGCTAGGCGCGCGGGGAATTGTTAAACTCAGCACATTTAAATTATTTCTTGGCACCCTCCGTGCACCCTGGCACTATTTTTCCTTGTTCATGATCCCTAATTAATATTTGAAACATTCAGTAAACTGAAAAACACATCTTGATTGTGTGGTTGTCCAAAACTGCCAAATGTCCACTTTTTATTTCAAATATATCTGGAAACCTTGTGTGTTTTAATTTTTCTGCTTTTTAATGTGAATCAGCCTGCGTTCTGGTTGAGTTCTTTATTCACTGAATATTTCTTTTTGTGTTTTACACTAAAACTCAGAAGATTTTTCAAGATAAACTAAAAATTCTACAAATGCAGAGAGAAAGATAGAAATATATGTCTATTAATGACAAACTCTGAGAGTAATTATGAGTTTAAAACATGAAGTGATCTGATTGTTACCTGGAAAACTCAAGTTGAAACTCACACAGTCGGGTTAAATAGAACTTAAATCCAACTACTGCCTTAAAAAATGTGGGATTTCCAAATCAAAATATATGAAGAATACTTCATCTTTGGTATTTACTTTGTTGAGCTGTTTACTTACATTATCCTAAATGTTTCTTACAATGTTAAAACCCAGAGGAATCCATAATTTTATTCAGGCTGACGCTCCATTTCAAGTCAAATCTTGTACATTAGTAAATGTAATTAAAATGTAACATAGATAAAATTTTAATACATTACGGTCAGATATATTATCTTTGGTGACAGTGACTATTTAACACTAAAATGAACAAAATCCCATCATCCCCTAGCATCAATAATTACATATTGCTGCATTTAAGTGAATATTAAACAGTGGACAACACATTTGCAGAGAATCAGGACACACTTTTAAACTGAACCCAAAGAAAACAACAACACCGAAGTTGTTCAAATTTTTTAAACATTGAATTATTTGTTTCTCTCTTTGAAGACCTGAGCAGTATGTGTTTTTGAAGCATTTAGCTATGGGGCTTTGCTACATTCAGCATCTGCTAAACGCTGCAGAGGAAAACAAACAGCGCAATTTGAACACCGAAGGGATGAAAAACATTTAAAAACTACATTGCATTCGTGGGTTAAAGCTCACCTTTAAGAATTCCAGGAAAGCTGGCTTGGACATGCACGCCTTTTTAATGAGCGCCATGGCATTGGTGAAGTTGTTCACATAATCACTGTATACATCCAGCACCATGGACTTGGAAAACTGCGGAAACAGAAAACAGGCGTAATTATGTGAATTTGTAACAACAGCCCTACAATCAGAGGGTCTAGTGCTCTCCCACGTTTGTTATTTTGCCTTGACACCGGCCTCCACAAACACTGTCATGTAATTTCTTCTGACATCTTGAACGTCTGGCCAGCCATCCTGTTTGCAGGGCAACCTGTTAGTCATTTCAATGTAAAGAGAGGCTAGAAAATGGCTCCTTTAAGTATAGTGCTTAAAAAAAAATTGGTTTGTTTACCATCCCAGTTACAGCAACACCCTTCACGAGCCATTTAAGAGGTTTGGCAAAGAGGAATAAGGTAGCAGAGTGTGAGAGTGTGTGTGTGCGTGTGTGTGTGTGTGTGTGAGTGTGTGAGAGGGGGTGTGTCTGTTGTGCAGCAGACATTTATTCTCTCTCCTCAATTAAATCCACACCAGGCAGCCGATAGTGGCAGTTTGAAGAGTGGTGGGGAATTAGCAAATCGCATGAAGGAATTAACCCTCTTTGCTCGCACCCTCCTTCAAGAAGCTGCCTCTCAGATATTACTTCAAGCCCCGCAGGTACAGATACACTACCAGATAAAAAAAAAAAGGGGGCAGCTCAAGGAGGAGCACACAGTTCCAGCACTTTACTTTGCCAGTGTGGCCTCATTTGTGGGTAGGTCTTAGGATATCAATGGAGCAACACCATAATGGCCAACAGAGAAGGAGTGGGTCGAATAAGCCCCTCTAATAGGCAAATAATGAGCGGACCTTATGGATGAGCACACTGCCGAGACTCACAACAGAAAACTCACACTGAACTCCATTATTCTAGTGCCAAAATGTGTAAACATGTATCCCAGAGATCACTGACTGCAGTGGAGATATTCATCACAACTGTAATTGATTCTATGTTTGGGGTAAACTATTCCTGTTTGCTCTGTCTGAAACCTGTAGCTCATTATTACTCCGGTAGCTGCGATTGTGATATAAAGTATTTTAGATAGAAATGCCAAAAAAAATACGAGCGCTGTACCTAGAATACGAAACCTTTGATTGCATATCAACCGAGTGCAACAGAAACAAACAAAGAAAGCACAAACACAAGCGCACACATACTGTATAAGGCAGCAAATAAGCTTCCAGTGTAAGCCTATAAAGACACTAAAAACATGCACATGCACGCACACTAACCGAGGCGACAAATAAGTCTCCGATTTTCTCGCTGCTGTCCCATTCGGCCACACGTGACGCCAGTGCAATCTGAAACATGGAGTGGCACTGTGTGATCTCCCTGATTCGGTAAAATATGGGCCGGATCTTCTTTGGACTCAGGATGCGTGGATCAGCCTCCATCAATGGTCTGTGGTATTCCTGGTGAGATTGTGAGAGAAAATTGGGTTTTTTATTTGTTGTTGATATGTGCATATGTATGTGTGTGTGTGCGTGTGTGGGCGGGCAGGCGCTTAAGATGAATCAGCGGTCCACCTTCTTTAAGCATCTCTTCGTCTCAGTAGCATAAAAAGACAACTGAGAGGAAGCAGACAAATATCCTTATGAATCGAGGAAAATGAGGAAATGTAGTCACGGTGCCTGGAAGCACATCAATCTAACAGATTCACCCATAAAACAGCATTTGCCAAGAGCAAACATGTTCAGAACTCAAGGTGACTTGCAATCATAAAAGCCGGAATAATAATGGCAAAAAAAAAAAAAAACACAGTTCCCAGCAGAGTAACAGATGCAAAAGCAACACAGAGAAAGAGGCAGTGATTGATTCTTCAGTCAGAACTCATAGGCATATTAGCATAGCCTACAGTAATGAGTTGACAGGCTCCTCTTGGACAATATTCTCTGTGGACGCCAGTAAACATAACTTCTTTGACTGTGGACGCACTGAAGTATAGATAATATAGTTCACATGCCAGACATGAAAGATGAAAACCCCATTTGACACCAAAAATTTAATCTATTTGCATGAGTAACGGTGGTGCTAATTTTTGTTGATGTTTTTTCAGTTCCTATCTCCACAAATCCATCATGGCGAATGAATCATCGACTGAAGGAACATGGGCAGGCGGCAAAACATGAACAAGTTTCCAATCTGTTCTACAGCAAAAAGGAAAGTTACAACCCTCGATGTCTAATTGTGCTTGTGGCCTTTCATCTTTTTTATATTATCTGTCTGGAGACACTGCATTTACCACTTGGCTGGACTCTCTGAATATCAAGAGAGATTTCAAAAGAGCTAAACCTCCCAAAGTATCACACGCAATCATGTCTCTCAACAACAAAGGCAGCTCATTGTATCTTGACAGTGAAGGATCTTGGCTGGTATGCGGCAGCCATTGATTACTGCTGATTTCATTTCAGTAGGTGCTCGTCTTATTTTCTGGGATGAGGAGATAACAGGTCCTCTTTTTCCCCACTAAAGAGATATTAAAGAGGAGAAGCTGCGCCTCAACCTGTGCAAGTCTCTCTCTCGCTCTCATAGCATCAGTACAATGCCATAAAAATGAGAGTGGCTGTTTTATCAGGATTATTTATGCTGAGACACCTCTGTAATTTGATGGATATCGCCGCATCTCTTTTTAGTGTAATTCATAACAGCTAAATGGTGAAGATATTGCATGTGGCAGAGGAGGACAACGGGGACCGAGCAGCTCACCTGCAAGATTCTCCTGAGAGACTCCAGGTAGCTCCGCTCGCTCTGAATGATGGAGCCCAGGATATGGCGTCTGACAACCTGCGTGGAACACAAACCAGTCAGGAAATTTAGCTCTAACGGGACATGATGGGGCTGCGGTGTGCAGTATGCTTTCGGTTAAGCTCGGCGCAGGTTGATGGACTGCACTATAATCATGCGTTTGTCACAGGAGGAAAAAAAGACTCAGAGAGGAGTAGGTCTGTTTGAACAAGGCCGTTATCAGAGTGCTGAATCATTTGACTTGCTGTGACATGAAGGCAGCTGTTCTGGCTGCTATAAAACACACTGCTTTTCCAATCAGGATAAACACAAGAGATAAAAACACGTACAAGTACAAATAAAACCGTCTTTTAATGACAGCTTAGAGAGTTATCTCAAGGTCACTGCATACAGAATGCCTTCACATTAATGCCAGATGTCAAGTGCTGTACGTGTTTTTACATATGCAGGGCTACATTTCTTTAAAAAAAAAAAAAAACATAAGAAAGGTTTGCATAAAGTGTCAGGCGCACCTGGTGGCTGGTCAGCCCCTCTGGCATCGGGCTCAGCTGTGGAGGAGGATGCTTCTCCTCTGACACAGCAACATCCAGGTATCCTGCATCATCCTCCTCTTCTGCAGACATTCAGACACAGGGAAGGAGAAAGATACAGAAAGGTTAAAAAGAGAGAGTGTCTCAGCATGTGTGTGTTAGTGTGTGTGTGTCTGTGTGCGTGTGTGTGTGTGTGATAGAGATAGAGAGGGAACAACAGAAAGGCAGCCTTCAGATCTCACTGCAGCTGGAGACACACTGTGACACACTAAGTATATTACCTCTAAAATATGAAGAGACTTCTATACTCTCTGAAAAAGAGACAGAGGTAGGAAGAGCAATGGTGGAAGAAGTGAGAGAGAGAGGGGGGGGGAGAGAGAGAAGAGGTGGAGGAGGACTTTGGAAAAAAAAAAAACTTTCAAAACAATACTGTATCTCTGTAGGAGTAAAGGAGGCACACAGAAGTCTGTCTGCAAAAACATGAACCAACATATTCTCACTGCTGCATTGGCACAAAGACATTCGACAGTCTCAAAAGAAAGGAAGAAAAAAAAAAATCCCCACTTCACCCATAACCATAAAGACATAGACACCAGAAGCTTCCACCGTTCCAATTAAAGACTTTGGAATGATAACAGAGGATTGGTGGAAAGGAAATATAATGCCATGCAGATTTCCCTCGATCAACACCTAAAAATAGCAGCACTGGCCTCTTTACCTCTTTGTGATGGCTCGCAGATTTGTTTGAGGCGTGGGTTTCATATCTGTGCTTTATGAAGCTGCTTGATACTCCATTAAGGGATGCTAATCTCTCTCTATTGTTAAGCTAGGGCTCCCTATAACGCAATCTGTATCCTGCCACATGAGTTACTTCTTCCTTCTCCTTCACAGACATCAAAACTTTACTCGACCGCATCGTCCGTCTTAAAACTGAGGAAGCCTGTCTGTTTTATTTATTACAGTTATAATCAGTTAGATCTTTCTTTTTCACAGTGCTTTCATTTCCCCCTGAAGGGATTGTATAAAGAAAAAGTAAGACTTTCTACTTTGACTGCCTCGAACACTACTTTGACTGGCCGAGCTTTGCACACAAGCAACTGCCGATAATTCAAAGAGGCAACTGTAAGGAGTTACAAAACCCAAACTTCATGACCAATACTTTAAAAATAGCATAACTTTCATCCAAAAAAGCAAGCTGACCGACATTTACAAACTTTTTAGACTCCCCTGCATTACCCAAATGATCTTTTCTCTGCAGGAAGGAAACTTTTCGCATGACGGCTATTTTGGTCTTTTCAAGTCCATCCTTTGTTCCGCTCCTCGCCGCCTTCATGAGCTGCTGAACCTGGTTGGAAGAAGCAGAACAGAAACAGCGAACGAGCATTAGAGCGCTGGTGAAGTGCCACGCTGTGGAGATTTGATAACCTACAATGCTCCTCTGGAGAGAGATGCAGAAAAGTGGCGCTCGGTGTGCTCATCATGAATCTCACCATCTGCGACTCCCTGTGGGTCGCTGTGCTGCCTCTAATCAGGGAGTCTATGAGCATATCATGAGAGATTATGGTAACAGAGTGAGCTCCACAACAGAGTGACATGGCTGCACCGCTCTGCTCTGCGTGGGAGAATTCAGTTGACCACAGACTCCACCCTGCGCATCACAGAGGCCATGCAACCAGACTCCACAGACCAAGAATACACCCAGGGTGGCAATATTTTTAAATGATTCTACTTCGGGAAAGTAGGTCATTAATTGGGGGCAAGTTGCACTGGTGTTGATGAGAGTAAATACGCCGAATATAATTTAATAATTGATGTGTCCCAAAAATGCGTCTTGATATTAAACCAGGCAAGAAAAGAGAGAGAGAGAGAGAGGGGCTGATGGGGAGTTTCACAGCAGACTCACAGTCTAAAAGGAAAGCTGGGAAGGATGGTGCACAGAGTCAGTTAAGCCTTTGAGTCAGCTGAGCATATAACACAGCACATTTCAGCTCTGGGTGATCATCAATCCTAATGGCAAACATCTAGCAGAGTGATTCGAGCTCTGCCAAGAAATAGTGTGACATTAGCCGTGTTCTCTTGCAGCTGGAGGTGTACCTTGATGTCATAGTTGTGCTTGCCAGACAGCTTGGTGGCCAGTTCACGTTTGGTCTTGGCACATCGATCCCTCAGCCGACGCACTTCGGGGGAGAGCTACAGATGTTGGACAGGGACAGGCGAAGCATGGTGGGGGCCAAGGATGTGTTAAGCCGAGGGAGGTGGGAGGCAGGGGGCGGAGGAAAAGAAAGTGGGGGAGAGGAAATAGAGATGGGATATGGAGGCAAAGTGATCAAGGCAAAACAAGCTACATAACATCAGGAATCAATCAGAAGCATAGAGAGTGACAGCCTGGAGCTCTGCTCCGGTCAAAGGCGTTATGCTGTATGAGACTAATGGACACTGATTTATCGAAAGGTGAGGGGAGGGGTGCAGGCAGTCTAGGGCAAATATTAAAGAAGCAAACTCTGTCACGGCTCTCCCATGCTGCTCGATTTAACCAGTGAACTGAGAAGGGGGAGAACTTCAGGTGCACTTTGTGAAAAATTAATCGGGCGAGACTAATTAAAAACAATGTGTTTTTGATGAAGGCTGCGCTAGCCGAAAAAGTGTTGCCGGCCCCCTAATAGTCAAGGTTTCTACATTAATTGTTAGACTAAAGCAGCTGAATCCTTTCTTTTGTTCATTGGCCTGGGACAAGCCTGCCGAGAGAACTGTGGGGGATTTTCACACCAAACCATCCTGTAATTACCTGAGCAACTCATTTTCCATCCCAATACAACAAACACGGATCTCCCTTGTTTCCCAAAGCATTGATTTAACTCAGGATTTGCTTGGATTACAATGGAATTATAGCTGTGCATAAACACCTTCAGTATGTAAAAATATGCAAAGGTGGGTAAGAAATCTATACATTAATAATGATTCAACTCAGCAAAATAGTTTTTGAATGACACCGAAGATCCCCTGTGCCTGCATCGGTGCATGCACGTTAAAGGCTGGTGAGGCATTAAGGAAAATGCAGCACAATGTGAATGTGCACACAGTGCCATCATGTGGAAGGCCGACACTGTGTCGCCGTGGCAGCACACACACTGATGAGCAGAGACAGAGAGGAGGCAAGGAGATCTGAGGGTTTTTTTAAAACTGAAATGCCTCTTGTTTACTTTCATCCCACAATGAAAGTATAAAACCCGGACGGTCTGTTATATATTTTTTATTTGCTTTACAGTTTCCTTCCAGTTACATGCATTAATAAACACCTGCACTTGAGCAGCAAGGGCTGAAATATTCTTCTTGATTATTTTTTAAGTCTTGGAAACAAACCAAAGCAACCTGGCCAGTCATATGTGAGATAAATACACACATCACACACGCATTCATACACACACACAAGCACACACACTGGTGCTACCTTGCTCCGTGTTGGTAGTTTGGTCTCGTTATCAGACTGTTCATCATAGCTTTCAAACTCACTGGAGCTCCATCCATTGTCTGCACCCAGAGGACCGGTGTCTCTCTGAACATCTTCATATATCATATCTGCCAAACACACGACAAGATAATAAACACCTGAAGCCGTACGGCGAGATTCATGTAAACAAACATAATTCTGTCGCAGCTTCAAACCTTCATCAGGAGAGAGGGGGTCTTCTGCTGGAACGTCGTCATAGATCACCTCTGAAGCGTCCGCTGTGTGTTGCTCAGCTTCAGCCACACGCACAGCTGGCAAAGAGAATCAGCAGCATCAAAGTAAACAAACATTGTTTTTAAATGGCAAAGAGACCGTTTCCTCTCTTTTATCCTTTTTTTCCTCCCATTTCTGTTTGATAGTCTCACCTCCTGTCGTTAGATCATTCTTTTACAATTCTTCTCCTAAAACAACACACTCAAAGACATGCACACACACACACACGCACAGCTTCAAACTACATCGCCTGAATCCTTTTGGCAACACAGAATAGATAAAAGAGGCCGGATCTTCAGGCCCTACAGAATTTACACAGCCTTTTGGAATACTTACATACTTATTGTATAATCTGCATTTTAAGGGCTTCTTCCTGAGGGAGATCTGGCACATCGCTGGTACACGTTACCATAACGGCTTTGTTCGCATGACGCAACGCGATTGTCTCCATCTTGTTTGAGCTATTGACCCGTTCTATCTCCACGCTTGGCAGGATTTGTCATTAACTGCTTTGAAAGTGTTTCAGCCTAATTTAGCTCAGTGAGCTTTATTGATTTGGTTTTAAACTGTGATTTGTCTACAGCACTTTCTACTAAGCTCCGAACAGCAACAATCAGTGTTTTCAATTAATCTGATTTGAGATGCGTATTCTGTCATGGATTATTCAGCGGAGTTCAGTCTAAAATTCGAAATAACCTTGGACAGAATCCAGAGGATGAACAAAGAGCAACTGTTTTGCTACAAAAGAGGATTAGCGACACAAATGTTCTTTATATCTCGCTCACTTCCCTACACTTGTGCATTCAGAAAGGATTCCGAATAGAGAAGAAAACAACTGGATTTGGGCTATCAGCCTGAGTATCAGCATATCTGCAAAGTGACTGGGCCTCTTGGGAACATCCCTTTTTATTTCAAACATAGTAAACTCAAAGTTCTTCAGTGTGTTTTCTTACTTTTATTTAACTTTTCTCTGCAGCAACACAATGACACTCCAATAAACTCATGCATAGTTCACATTGACACTGCAGGCAATCAAAAAAAAACACTGCCAAATGTCCTAGTTGTTAAAAATGTGGAAAAAAAGACATAAAAAAAATAGCAAAGCATTTCAAATCAATGTCAGATAATAACATCACAATGTGCCATGACCAACAACCGTGGAGTGAGGGGACATGATTGCTTCTACAAACAGGAAATGCTTAATTATTCATAATGAGCCATATAAAGTGCATTTGGTAAAAAGTGAGACACAGTAAACAGGCTGGATTTCAGTTTCACCAAATTCAAAAATAAACATTTTTTTGCCCTCCACAGCAGGTTCATACATATGCAAAGCACTTGCTGGAGTCTGGTGTAAGAAAACTAAAAGTAAAAAGTGTCAAATACATAAACACCAATGTGGCACTGAAGTAAATTTCTCATTAAGATCAGTGTAAAAATAATATTCATGTATCATTTGTTATGATTTTAAAAATGTAGGAGAGAGATTTCATATCATTTCATAACTCAATCAGTCTAAATACACTGCACACGTTCAAAATGATAGCAGAGGCTTGTGTGTGTGTGTGTGTGAAAACACATCAGAAGGATGGGATGCAAAATAAAATGTCGAGCAGCATTGCAGGGCTTCTTTACATCTCCCATTTCTGAGCCACCTTCAAATAACAGCAGCACTGCTGACTGAGTCGAAATCCAAAAGCAATTTTCCCTCATGGAAATGGTTCTCTATTGATCCTCATCCTGAATTAATTGGATTCATGTCATGTCTGTGTAGAAATCAAATCATGGCAGAGAATATGTGTGCGTTAGCCAGTGTGTATTGTGTCAGTATGTGTCTGACTGGGATGTGTGTTTGTGCACACGGATGTGTCGGTACATATATGTGCATCTGGCTGCTTCCAGCTTGGAAATCGATGAATCATAAGATGACCGTCGGCCTGTAATATGGTGCCGCTGTCACCTTTGATCAAGGTCAAGAGATGCAATGTGCAACAATGACAAAATACTTGAACACAATTCATATTGCCGGTGTCATTATGGTGTGGTCCACAGTGCTGTTTACACAACACTGGAGGTCCACTCGGTTTTCTAACCAATCTTTTCGTGATGTGGACACTGTAAGTTGAATAAGCCTAAATCCCAAGGCAAGCTTAGGTTTAATCTTATCGGGCTGAAATTGAACCCTTGATCTACAATCTAAGGTGCATCACTTCCCTGTCGATATAACTTAGTTCTGTACCTTCAGAGGCGTCCCTGGTGTTGCAGCTTTCCTTGCTGATTCCTTTGCTGAGGTGTCCTGAATTAGCCGACGTCCCCTCAGATGTCGGGGTTTCAGGAAGTTGCCGGAGCTCCTCACAAGGAGTCGGGGTCCCGGGCTCGGCTGCTGCTGCTGCTGCTGCAGAGGCCCTGAAAGGAACCGCAATGTTAGCAAAGTCAAAGTAAGACTGAGTGCTGTGTTCTTGATTACGAGTTAATTTCTGTGGGAGGAAGGGGAGGCAAAGTGGCTGTAGGAGGGGGCTGAAATAGTTGCTTGCTATCCAAGCATGCAAGTGTACACTCCCTCAAGCCTGACAGGACACATACTGCTGCTGTCAAACTATTGTGATATTTTTGAGGTAAATTTCTTTTGGATGAAGAAAAACTATTTGTCCATATGGTCAGCTGTGCATTTTTACATCCATCACAGATGCTGTGTTTTGTCTCCTTTTATTTTTTTTGTTAATTTGATCGTTAGCAGAGATACAAATCAAAAAACAGTAACAGATTGTGATGAAATTCAGTGCAGAGTGAAGGCATGAACCGGGAACATATTATTTCTCTGTCTGTGAATTTAGAGTATCATCTGAGATAGTTCACAGAAAAGTGTGTCGTTCGTGCTCTTTGGTGTGCTTTTATTCTTGTATCATGTTGCATTTATATTATTGTAAATACATTAATACATCTTTAGCTTTACTGAAAAATCTATGAACATTATTCAAAGTGTGGATAAAGGTATCTGTATGGAGTTACCCAGCAATGAAAAACAGGGCATTTTAAAATGTCTATTTGTATATGATCTATTGCACTTAACTGGAACTAAAATTAAACAAAATGTGTTTTTTTAAGGATTGAAGTCCATGATTGTTTATCATTATGTGTATTCTAACATACTTGTTGATTCAGATCTAAACTGAACCTTTTAAAAAAACATTTTCCATCACCAAATAACACATTAAGATGATTGTTAAGGATGGAGGTATGCGCTCTCTAAGTGCTTCTTATTCGTTATTTAATTTTTCTTCTTGAGGCTTTGCTTGCCCTTTGGTCATGAAACTTACTTTCCAACCCACACAAGACCTTTAGCAAAACTAAAAGGAGTAAAATATTCAGAATCACAGAGTGGGTTCTTTTAATAATAATTTGACCAAACATTCTGCCACTTAATAGTGGAAACTTCAGCTGTATGTGAATAAGTTCTGCTGATCTACTTATTGAGAGGAGGGCAAGGCCACTTGTGTAAAAAAAAAATATATATAAATATATATTCACACCTACTGCTTGTTACTTGAGTTACTTAACTTGCCCCTGAGCATTGTCAAATCATTATCTGTCATGCCTGCAGGCTTAACATAATCACCGCTGGCTTTCTGAATTTAAAAAAAAAACAAAAAAAAAAAACATGCCCTGAACCAGCTATCAAAAACAGACTTTGACTTCACAGGGGAAAATCATGTTGACACAGTGTCGATGTTGCCAGTGAGGGATTGTCCTCCCCCACATGACTGATAATATGACAGGATCCAGTGTGTAGGAGAGTCCCATCTACACTAATTAAATCTGTCCCTCTGCTAAACACCTCAGCAATGATTTCAGTGCCAGCGGAAGCAGCCACTCACAGTGATAGGCAACTAGCAGACAAACAGTCACATGCCAAAGAAATGTGCACAAAAAATGCTGAAACCCGGAGCTGTTGAGGAGGCAGCTTTGCAGACTCTTTCTTTAAATTAAAGAGGAAAAGGGAAGAAAAATATATGTATTCAACAATTTTGCACACTATTATGTTCCCTTGCTGGGCAAAGCACCAGGTGAACTAGGTGTTATTATGAATCAGAATGAAAGGAAAGCATGCAGAGAGCAGACAGGGATACAAAAACAATAGCAGGTAGTTTGTAGCATCTGTGTTACCACACACAGAATACTAATAGGTAAGATTCATCACATGAGAGGAATATAAACAGCATCAATCACAAATTAAAACTCTTTCTACAATGACTCCAATATTCTTCAGCAAACACTACAGTCTGCCACTCTAACATGGTCTAAAACGAATGTAATTAAATTAGAGATTTTTAAAAGTAGTCGAACAGTCAACTCTCAAAACCCCTCGTCAACTCTGAGCATTGTTGTAGGCTAATCAGTCATCTGCTGTTTTAATTTCCAGTGGATATAAAGCAGTTGCAATGAATCTACTGCAGATTTGCAGCTGACAGCTCTGTGTGTAATTGTTTCTGACAAGCCAAGGTTGTCATGCATGACTTTAAAACAGTGCAGCGTGGTGTGCTAAAGCAGCCAACATGCACAAAGAACAAGAGGCGGAAAGAAACACGGCAGTACGTCTCAATGGTAGGCTGCAGAAATACTTGAGCTGAGCAGACATAGATTTGTTTCAACTATATTTTTCAGTTTTTCTGTTAAATAACCAGAAGGTTTTCATTTTTTAAGGTCTTTAGAGAAAGAAAAGACTCTTCTTATCCCTGCAAAACAAGCAGTCACGTTGTTACTGCAGTCGAACAGCTCGTCCAGCTCAGACAAGCTTGCTATGAGATTGGTCCGACCAGATTGTGGCTCATTTGCAAACAACTTACAAGAGTCAATCAAGGACTGTAATACTGTATCTATTTCCAGGTCAGTCCTGTCTACATTTGGTAATCTCTTACCAATTGTATCTGAGACCTTTATGAAAAGAATTGTTCATCGTTATTGGGTGAAGTAAAATACCTGCCCCATGACTAATTGACCCTTTTTTAGAAGTATTTGCTGACTAAATAATGCAATGGTTATGAAAGACAACCTTTGAATAACCTTTGAATTATGAGCATAGGAATCTGAAAATTGTCAACTTTATATAAATGCAGTGCTTTTTCTGGTTGTGTTTGAAGCATCCTCTCTCTGTTGTGCTACAAACGCCCACCACATATCTGGAAGTAGATGTAACGCCTTGCCAACGTGTCATATTAGAGCTACTGATTGTAGCCATTTGGTTTTGCAGTGCAGCCGGGCTGCAAAAGACTGTAAAGCATTACTCTGTTGCTTTCTCTACGACGCTGGATCATTCATCTCAATGTGCAGAACAAAAATGGCCTCAGCAAACATGAAAAAAAATAAAAAGAACTATTTGTCAAAACATTTCTTACGATAAACTAATCTCTTGTCATTAAAAATGCTCGCGTGGAAAAAGGAAGGCAGACAGAACAGTAGCAAGATACAGCTTGTCTGCCTGACTGCATTCACGTCAGGTGTGAGTGATTTGAGCCGTGTAGCTATCGATCCAGGCATATCTTTGCACACCCCTTCGCAACTTATCTGTGCCTATAAGCACTAGTGAGTCATATAGCTCAAGGAGAGGAGCAGGAATCATTTTTCAATGCAAATGACAGCCCGGGGCAGAGCACAGCCTACAGAAGAAGCTGCCTGAATGCAAATCTCACACTTCCATCTGTTTCCATTCCCTTCAGCTACCGTGCCAGGGCGGTACTACCCACCATCGCTCTACCTGTTTTGCCCCCTGGTCTCTCTTGAGCATAGCTGTTCTTTATAACTGCACAGGAAATGTGCCGAACATACTGATGGAGCTCTGTTTGTCCTGAGGTCATAAATCTCCTCCATAAACAACTGCCCACTCCTCACGTTGGACCATTCCCACAATGCATCCGCTGTTACTGCCAAAAGTTGTTCTGTACGTGACCAACTCCTATTAGATGGATCTCAAAGCGCTCGGCGCATGGCTTCTCATTATGATTGTGCACACATATTTGTTTTTTGAGGCTTTTACAGTATCACCTTATTCTTCTACTTTCACAGCACATCCTGAGGTGAGAACAACAGGGTGAGGGGGTCCTCAAAAAAGTGGCTGTGAAAAATAAATGTGTTCTATAAGCTACATTAGATGAGTTTCTTCACAGGGGCGAAGGTGTAAAGTTCTGTAAGGCTAGAAAAAAGGTAAAAAAGGTGAACTCGAACCAATCAGTAAAAGTAAACTTATGTTCTTCCAAGTTTACAGCTCCTTGTTCATAAAACACACCATAGATGCCACGTTGTCTGGGTATCTTTTGTGTTAATCTTTTAATTCGCTGAGGCTCCATGTGATGCGTTTAATGAAAACTATCTGTCAAGCTGTGAAAAAGTAAAGTCAGAAGTAAATGCTGGCATCAAACACTGGAGCGCACATAAAACTCGCGGGAGAGAAATGCTGCCTCGAGCCTAATAGCTGTAACGAGCTGATGTGCTGTCACTGCAGTGTTAGGAAAAACCTATATTTCTTGCAATAACAATTGCAAAGTAATTTTGGCAATATTATTCTAAAACTGCTGACAGATCTGGTGGATGTGCTGACAGTCTTAACACCTTGATGGTGGAAAATGCTATTGATAGCTCTTCTTTAAAAGGCAGACTATTGACTAAAGCAGAGTGGAAATGTGCACTCAGCAGAAATCTCCCTGCATGAGAAATTGCCAAGACCTCGCTGTGACTCCATTGCACACACGCCCCCACACACACCCACACACACACACACACACACACACACACACACATGCAATTGTTCATGCTCACAGCAGAAATATATAGCATGCACACACACTCACACCTGTACACAAATACAGGCACTTCTTTTCAACACAGGAAAGCCCACAGGAATCCAAACCCTGAAGTGCAGCATCAGGAGAGGATTCTGAGCACATTTCCTATAGAAACACAGGTGGCAGGACTCAACCAAACCAGTGCCCCTGCTAAGCTCCATGATGCAGGTCAGAGAGGCCGAGGAGGGATAGTTCTGATAGGATCTGAACCAAAGAGTGCTTGAATTTTTATCCTAGACGGTCACAGTAAATCTAATAACACTAAACAAACAAGCACGTGGAAAAAAACAGCATAGTACAATGTGTCCCTGCACTACTTTATTATGTTTACACTATCTGCTGGTCGGAGCAGTTAAGAAGAGATGGTGATTTGTGTCCTCTGTATAAAGATGATATTAGCTTTACAGCTAGGAGAGATATATTTTAGTGTGTATTCTCTTTGTATATTGGCTGTCTTTTAAAGTAAGAGCCTGGGCTCAAACTCACAGACTGAAAGCTTATAAAAACTCTGTCTAACTCTTTCAGCTCCGGGGCTTCTGTTCAGTTTGACTTTTACTGCCGACCTCCCCACAGACAAGGCAGACAAAAGAAAGTTGCCTTTGAGAAATCAATAAAGTTTCGCATTATCATTTACTGTGCAGAAGCCTTAAAGCAAACCATCATCTTGATTGTATGATGGCTGATGTCTGACTCTGCCAAGGTTGAGGTTGGTTCATTCATACACCTACTTAGCCAGAAATATACACTGAGATTACCGTTCAATTCATAGGATCAATTGTGATGCCTTTGATTACCAGATGGATTTTAATGTCCCACGTGTGAATGAAGGAACTCTTATTCAGAAATTCCACGTATTTTAAATATAATTTAACTAAAAACCACAAAATATAATATTGATTTTCCTCCTGCGCTGTTTTATGTGTCAAGGTTTTGAGATTGATTTCTGCCTCTTACAGGCTCTGAACACCTGCACAGGTTTTTTTTTTTTTTAGTTTTTCAGACCTTTGCTCATGTTGGAAGTATGCAAACCTGTGTTGGAAATCATGTGAGGTGACCTGACTCCATGTCTGTGATAAAACAATAAAAATTTAATTTGAATCACATGAGCTCATGCAGTAAAGCAAACAGGAGAGAATCACATGAGCTCATGCAGTAAAGCAAACAGGAGAGAAGAGGAGGGGCTGTCACTCACAAAACACACTCCTGAAAAAATAATTAATCAGCCAAGATCATTTAAATCACCTATGAGAGTGTTCAAAAAGTGCACAGAGCTTTACATTTGTGCCACCAACCAAACACACTGAGATGAATGAACTTTCATTTACCTTTCGGCTATCTTCACCTGTAGAAAATAGTTCAATAGAACTTTTCAATGCAGACAACTGAACATGTCACTGACAGAAAAACACAGATGTAATAAATAACATCTTATTGCTGAATTTCTTTATGGTATAAGGGCTTGTTATGAGAAAGGGCTTAAAAAGATACTTGATCAGTGTTATGAATTACACCTGTGTTTTTTCTGCAATGACCAGTTAAAAAAAATCCTTTGTTTTTGAAAGGAAACTATGCTATAAATTTTAAAAATGTAATGAATCATTGTTTTTAGCATCATTAATTAATTTCCATTTCCTTCCACAATTTTAAGTAGAAGCAGAAAACTTAAACCTTGTCCACATGTACAGGGGTATTTTTTAAAACAGGGATTTTCCCTCCTTAGTTCACAAAAAGAAATCAACTTCACATAAGCAATGTTTTAAACAAATCTCCATCCAGTGAAAACAAAAAACACAGAATGGAGCTCTGTCATTAACATGTTAAACCAACAGGCCGCAGTGTAACTCTAGCCTCGAGCCATACTGGCAAATCACAGACCTGAAAGCTAGCACTAGTAGTTTAACTGCAAGTAAAGGTCAGATGATTTCTTGTCCAAAACCCACAAAGTTGGAAACAGGGACTGTTGTGGGAGTGTGATACTATGTAACAGCTCATTCTGATGCCCCTGCTCATCAATACAGTGAAAGGGTGACTGTAAATCTACATGAAAACATGTCAAAAGTCTTTTAAGCAAGGTTAGTACCAGCACTATATCACCTGATGTAAACAGAGGAGATAACAGTGCACACTTTGACATCACAGGCCAAAATCCCTGTTTTCCCTTTTCTCCACATCAAAACTGCAAACATAACTTCTGAATATCTTCATCTTGGCCAGAATATCCAAAACAACCATTAATTTAGAGACCTGAAACTGCATATGATACCTGTACACATGGGGATTAGGCCTTAGAGATTGTACAGAGAGAAAACCAACATTGTTTTCCGGCATCCTGCTTCATTTATGTAGAAAAACATGACTTAAACTGAAGTGAATGAAATTCATCTTAACACTGGGTAACAGAGCATAAACAAAGCTAATTATATTGTACTGTATACATCATCATTAATTAAATAATCCTGTGATTTCCCTTTATAATTGAATCCACAACATCACTTTACACCTGACATTATTCCTTGTCACAGTGGGTGTGACATGATGCCATCTGGCATCTGGAAGTTGTACAAATAGATGTGGCATAACACATCAAATCCATCTCATACCTACTGTGGTGCTCTGTTTGCAAAGAGTGAAAGCACAACATTATCTTACACACAACAACACAGCACTGATGTTATGTGATGCTGGATCTACTTTCCCCTCCACCCTTTTGTGATAGAAATCTGAGGCAACTTACCGGCTGGAAGTCTCAATAACCGGAACATCTGTCAAAATAAGAAAGACAGCAACCATGAGACAAACTTTTCTAAAGCAAATTAAGACTTTGTTTTTAAAAAAAAAGGGGAAACAAAAATAAAAAGAATTAGACTCTGATTGTGAGATTAAATTAATTATTCTCTCTCCGCTTCTTGTAAACAGCAGCACCTTTTACAATCTAAATACAGTTGCATTCTCAGAGTTCACATAAGTCTGTGAAAATTAATCAGACGGTACAAGGTAGTTTCGACACAACACATTTCCATGGTTGAGCTGTGTTTTCACAGCAAAGGTATGTACAAGGACGGCGCTGTTAAACAAATGCCATCATTGATTTCCTTTGAATTCTACCATGTAAACTCATGTCATCTGGTGAGGGAGGGATCTGAGTCTCAGCTGCTCTCAACCCTCAAGTACGTAAGAGACCTCCACTACAGACTATTATCAACACCCTGAATTCCCCTATGTGTCTCCACAGCCCACTTAACGGATTACCACACACAGACTTGGGAAAAAAAGCTTTTAATTAAGCACTAATCGCTTCACTTTGTCCAACAGAACTTCACCAAAACCTGAGTCTCCTTCTTTATCTGGGTGTGTAATTACCAAGGCCTGTTTGGTAACATTAACCAAGGCCTGTTTGGTAACATTAGCCAGGTAGTAAAAATAACATATTTATATTGACTGAACATCATCCAATTAAGGGGAGAAATGAACTCTACTCTTGTTTGACTGTCTGTCTGAGGGGAAAATTTAAATCCTGTTAAGTAGAGATTTAAACCACATACAACTGGCAGACATCACTTACACAGCACATGATTAATTTAAACTGTTTAAATAACATTAATTGTGTTTAATACAAAATGCAGACATAAAAGATCATCTATGCAGTGCCTAAGAAGGTAGTGGTCCAGTTTTGTGGCCAGCAGCGTTTAAGTGACAGATCTCACGTTTTATATAATGAGCACTGAATATGTTTTGTTTACAGAAATTTACAACATCTTCAACCACTGTGCCATTCCATAATAATAGTAATATTAATAATAATTATAATTTTAATAATAATAATAATAATGGCGTTACAATAATTTAAGCCTGGTAATGAAAAACTGTAAAATTACACATCTTAACTCTGTGGATAATAAAGTGGTTTTTTTTCCATTGCACTTTACTACAGTCTTTTCATTTTATGGCAATGTATTACTTACTTTTTCTTTCCTACATTTCAGAGATATTTATACTATATTTACTGAACTGTTTATTATTGACTTTATTAAACACAGTGTGACACCGCAACAGTGTTGAAGACAGTAAACAAAAATTAAAAGGCTTAAGCTAAAGCTTAAGTTCACTAAATTAGCTAACCTAGATACCCTTTCCAGTTAATTATGTCCTGTTGTTAATAAATGGTTTATAATTAGATAAACTGATTCTCAGTTAATAACCATATTACTTACATTTTGAGTTGGGTTGCTATCTTAACAGGGGTTTCATAGAGATGTTGA
This sequence comes from Acanthurus leucopareius, assembly GCA_029814765.1. Classification (NCBI taxonomy): domain Eukaryota; kingdom Metazoa; phylum Chordata; class Actinopteri; order Acanthuriformes; family Acanthuridae; genus Acanthurus; species Acanthurus leucopareius. Next base: position 4,701,155 of record JAQMCX010000028.1, on the reverse strand, counting down.
AATTATTATTTTTACTTCTACATTAGCATCCAAACAAGCTAGCTAAACGGCGCTAGTGACGTTTTCATCACGCGCCGCTGAACGTTACTGACACAGCCTCAGGCATTAAAGAATTGCGATTAATTGAGGCAAATTTGACCCTTTTGGCTTTCCGTAGGAGTAGAACAATGGCGTAAAAAAGGATGTAAGCTACCTTGTAAGACGTCATGTGTTGCTTCTTCGCAGGCTAGCAAGAGTTTGCTTAATTTCAGGTAAGCGAGTTACAGTTTTTCACTGTTAAATGGATAAGTGACAGGATATTTCGGTGGATGTGACAGTTTTGAAGACACATTTATTACTGTGGAGCGGACAGTTACGTCACTCTTTCAGACCATATAAGGAGCTCCGGCTTTTTATACGGAAATGATCGAGTTGTAGAGGAGAAATTAGACCGTTTACTTTGTTAATTAAAAGGCAGTTTGCTTTAAAAACCTCCTCTAAATTCAAAATAAATAACCAGACGCATCCTCCAAACGATGCCTCACAATACTGAAACAATATTGGTAGGCTACAACTTCCCTCAACATAAATAACTTTTTAAAGAATTACAGATAGCCTGTTTAGTTAAAAATTAACATCTTGTTAATGTATAGAAATTTTCACGTTGGCAGTCTACAAGGCACACATTATAAGAAATGACTATTAACATCCTGTTTTGTAGGTAATGAAGCTATTTTTGAAAAATAAATAGTTTTAATAAGTAGCAACTGGTTAAATTTGACTAGTACCTTGTTTAAGAGAAATACATCTTAAAACTAATTAGTACCGTATTTTCCGCACTATAAGGCGCACCTAAAAGCCTTTAATTTTCTCAAAAACCGACAGTGCGCCTT
>JAQMCX010000028.1:4678883-4700183 GCA_029814765.1 Acanthurus leucopareius | reverse complement strand
CAGTTTTAAAATAGGCCATTCATCGAAGGTGCGCCTTATAATCCGATGCGCCTTATAGTGCGGAAAATACGGTACTTTTAATTCTGTAGTTTAGTATTGGAACATTTATTTGAGCAAAGGTTCTAAGTTCATCTTCCACTGCCTTTTTCTGCTAATTTAATACACTTCGATTGTTCAAAACAGCCAAACCCAGAACTTAATTAGGATATATGGTCTTATGATCAACCAGGATTGTATCAGCATCAGTCAGACAAAGTAAATAAATGAAAAAAAAAAAGAACAATCCTAAATGTGTGTTACCTGCTTGGGAAATAGCAGCCACATTCTTGTTGTGAATGCCCTCCTGACCAGCAGGAGGCAAAGTTCCCAGGAGTTGTGTGCTGTCTGTGCCTGGTTGAGATGGACTGACTGATGTCTTAGCCTCCTCTGTTTTGGACGACTGAGCCGATCGATCAGCATCAGAGCTGATGCCTTTACTGTCCTCCTTAAGCTTCTCCTCGTCCGTACTCTCCCCGAAAGAAAACTCTTCCCCTTGCTCCTCATCCTCCTCCTCTTCGTCCTCCTTTGGCAGTTGCTGAGACATCACAGTCGACATAATCCCTGAAATTAAATTCAAGTGTTAATACAGATTACCAGCATTTGAGTTCAAAGTGGCACCAATGATGAAAAAATGTTTGATAGCACATTATCAAAAATAATAATAATTAGCATTTAAAAAGATAAAGTCAGTAAGGCCTTGAATGACAGGTTGATAACACTTAATCTTCTGATAATAAATAATAATGAAGTTAAGATAATGTTAGTTCTGTCTCTAGTGATTTGGTACCAATTGAAACATTGCTTTAATACAAATTAAAATGATTTTCTCCTGCGTCTGATGATAAGCTGCACTTCAGATGAACTCAGGAGTCTTTTTGCTGAAACCTCAATGTGCAGACTGACGGACATTTACACGGTTATTTTAACTTCCACCGTTCGTAGGACAGGAATCTTGGACGAAGGCAGAAAGAGGTAAAAGGACTCCGGGTTGGAATGTTCTCTGGTCTTTATAAACATACCAAAGCTGCTTAACAAAAACAGCCACGTGTAATAAACCTATAAGATAAAATCAGTGTTGCACTCAAAACACTGAAGTGAAGACAAATGAACTCTTAACCCCGTAAGTAAGTAAGTAACTTAAACTCTCAGACTTGTGTTCTTATACAGCCGAGGTGCATAAAAACACCATAAACTGAGTTACATTTTCAAACTATTTGACTTCTTTTGATGAAATACAACTGAAGTAATATGCACTTAAAACTACTGCATGTTTCATGCGCCAACAGAGTGAGAAATACAGTATAATCCTGTCACTGTAAACATGACATATGGCTGTTAGGGAGACTGTTAGTTAAATCAAAGACTCTTGTGAGGCTTAGTGGCAGATTAATTAAGATATCTACACGCCCACTGATGCAAACATGTTCCCTATCATTTACAGGCCTAAATTATCTGAGGTTAATTTCATCTGGTCTTATCAATGAAAACAGGTATGACAGCAGACGAGACGTTATTAGGAATTAATTAAAAAATATCTAAATATTATCAATACCCAGTCACGCTGTGTTTGCAGACACATTGTAGGTTTTACAGTGAGTCTGGACCCATTTTACTTCCTCAACAAACAGCTTGGAGTGTAACTTGTCAGCTTTAATTATGGAAATGATATTTATTGTTAGCATATTTTCAAAATAAAGTGATCATTTTCCATGACACACACGGACTCGGGGTATTAAATTGTTTCATGCTGTAATTGTGTCATTATTTCTCAATGTGGGGATTTTTCGATTACACACTCTGTGTCTGTGTGCATGTTAGTGTACCACTCCTGAGCTCCGCATCTGCTTTGCATTTTCATGAGCACCAAGCTGCTTCCAATGCTGGAACATTCTTGGGCCCGATGGGGCAGTTTGTCAAGCTCCTTTGGGAAAATGACAGCATGAAGAGGAGGCGGCTAAACGTGCTGAAACACGCTTCTTGTGGATTGTAAAAATCATTGTCAGCTCTTATTGTTTAACCTGGGTACAGGGGCTGTCATGATGTCAGTTATGTGTCTCTTTATCTTTTTACTACAATGATGCTGACAGCTGAATCCAAACATGATGTGTGTTGGCGCTGTGGTTCAGAAGTGGGATGGCTTTGAATGCTGATTTACCACCATATACGTGCTTAAGAAGTCTCCACGTTACAATGAGAATACGAGTGATGTGCACTGAACGCTGCCACTTTCTTTGGAAATCTCTTATCTCCCTGTTTACGAGTATGTTTTACCACTGCAGCCTTTGGGCCCAGTCGCCTCCTCTGTACCACAAACACAGTTTTTCCAGTCAGCCCCCTCATTGGTCGAACCAACAAAGACTCTTTTGTGGGGGAAGAACTTCTGTTGAGCCTACGAAAGCATTGTTTCTGCATTCGTCACTGCAGTACTGATTAGCTCACAGGTCATTAGGGCCATGGCTGCGCCGTCTATGGTACAACTTGTAGAGGAAGCTGCATCCGCCATGAATGAACTTTTAGAGAAAGCATGAGCAGAAGATTTCATTAAAAGTTATTCCCACAGTACCTCCATAGATGAAAGCCGTGTGACCGAACAACCATTGATTGTTCGCTGGAATGAATTGGATTGAGCGAGCATGAAAGCGCCCTGAGATCTTGTAGATATAATTGATATTTTCACATTATCACAACCAATAGGAAGGCTGGTGCCTTAAATAAAACCTCAGCTTGCTAAACACCAATGCAAAACTCCCTTTAAAAAAGAGGCTCCTCAGAATCAGAATGACAGGTATTCAGAGCAACTTTCTTTGAGAGGAGGCATTTGGACAAGCCATCAAACGAACGCCAGCTTAGAAAAATAAAGAGCCTCGGGAATTGTGCTGTGTGAAAGCTATTCTTGAAGGTAAAATAAGATACATCACAGAAAAGAGATGAAACCAACTCCTACACACCCTGTCCCTGACCTACATAAAGCTCTGAAAAACTCTCCCGCTGTGTACCAAATGTGGTAATGAGTGGAGGGATGTTGCATTGGATGTGTATAAGGGAAATATGAGGTGTGTGTGTGTTAACTTTAATGGGTGATCCTCGGTGCACCAGGTCACAAATTAGCAGCATAAATTCAAAAATCTCCCTCTATCTTGTTTTGAATGCAGCAGTTCTTGGATTTTACAAGCATTTCGTGGTGCTTTCTTATATATTTTTCCACAGTTGCATTCATATTGTGCAATCTTTAACCACTGAGTCGGATCTTGTGTGTGTAATTGGCATGAAGACAGGTGCCAAGGTATCTGCAGCCAACAATGCTATTTGCAGCTGGGACGTTCCTCTCCTTAACTGAACCGAGTGGCTGGTTTCCTAAAAACTAAACCAAACTGCAACTGTAAAGTGAAAAAAAGAAGTCAAGCCTAAAAATAAAAGGTCGGCGGTGTCTTTTGGTTTCACTCAGGATCAAAACCACAGTTTCCTGAATGAAAGTCTGGTGCTTGATCTATTCAACCTCCTCAGAATAAGGACTTTGTAACTCTTTCTACTATGTCACCTGTTGACACGTGTGAGGAGTCAAATAGCTGCTGTGTTACTATGAATAGACATTGTGTTTGTTTTGTATCGCCTGATTCCATCTCAGCTTCCTATTCTACTGTATTTTATTTCTCAAAGCGGTGAGGATCAATATTTCGATGAGAGAAAGTCCCTGAAGATCTCAGTGTCCCAAATAAATGGAAGCCTCTTGTGCAGCTCGGTTGACTTGCCAGACCAAGAAATCAGCAAAATAAAACGTCTTAAAAATCAGCCAGAAAAACATGAAACTGGATGAATGTCGTGTGGAAATTTGAGGGGATTTTTTACCACAGGACATTGTGACCTGAGAGATATCAGTATGTCAGACCTCAACAGATTTTCCCAGAAGAAAAAAACAGATAACGGAAAGTCTGGTAAGGAAATGTAATCAGTTTTGAGAAATGAAATAAAATGATGGTTTAAAAAAAAAAAAACAGTTTCCTCACTAATATCTGTGTTGAAAGCTTTCAGTCGCAGATCTGCTCGGTTTCAACACAGTTATTGTGCTGCTGATTTACAAAGTGCCATGTTTGACCAACTGCAGACGAACCTCACTGCCATTGGTCGGAGGCAGTTGGGTATATCAATAGACAATAGCAGAGAGCAGCAGCTGGTGACGACTGAATAAACAGCATTGGGAAAATCTAACAGAAAGTCACTGAGAGATACCACCGCTTTAGTCTTTTCCCTTAACAGAAAACTACACACAAACACTGAGACAATGAGAGACCAGCGGACCACTGACAACAACAAACAGTGCCAGGCGGAGACGTTTCAGCCTCTGGCGCTCCTTCCTCATTCGGCCTCCCTGAGGACTTCCTATCAAGGGATACGAATGTGACTCTGCCAATTTAGGAAGTGAAAACAAGCTCCTTGAGAACAGACGGAATACGTCTTTCTTTGGCTGTCAAAAGACATGACAATCCGAGTGGGAGGCTGATCACAGACATCTGCGGATTTCATGGATTCGTTAAGAACACAGCGTCACCATCCCAAAAAATTTGAGGAATCCAAGCCTGTTACATTATATATTATGAGCGATATGAATATTTAAATTTCACTTTAAATGAATTTCTGACGACTGTGCGCCAAAGGCTGTGTGGAATATCTCATCGCAGTGTAAACACAACATGATAAGACGGTTATTTATGCGTGTTTGAGCCAGTTTATTTTGTGCTCTTCCCCAGGATTTGCCGCCATGTTGTCACTTCTCACAATCAGAGATATAATATTCGATCAGGAGCCTGTCTGGCCTTCATGTGTCCTCTGCTGCAGAGAGCAGCTTCAATAATGTCAGTCCACAACATGCGGTGATATGCATATGAGACAAGGACACAGTGAGGCCTCCCATCTGCTGTTTGAGCTCAGAGCACAAAGCAAACTGCACTGATGTGTGTGCTGTGGTGGTGTGCAAATACTGACCAGAGATAAGAGTTTCCTGAATGGGTTGATCAAAAAAATGCTTTAGCTTATCACGGAAAATAGTTTTGAAATCAATCGCAAAAAGTACATGACCAGATTTGATGGTACAAAGTCGTTTCTTTGTGCAATTTTAGTGCACGATGTTTCAGACAAGCAGCACACACGGGGGCTAAAATATGAAGCTAATGCTAATGCTAGCGCCACAAACTGCAGTTCCTTGTATGGCTGCGTAAAGATGACTCTGAAAGCGAGTCAGTCCCCATACAGTCCTGTGTTAAAATGCACAAATACACATATTGCCTCTTAAAAAACACAGATTTGGTCTCTGTAATAATTTATCCAATATAATATTGACTCTACAGAGGGTGAATTCTTATACAGCTCTCTTGTTTAAATCATATTAATGCTTGAATTCTGCATAGTTAAGAATACGTTTGCCTTGAATGACATCCAAGCACCTGCTGCCTGCTGGGTTTCACTAGCAAGCAAAGCAAAGTGTTTCCTCCACAGCTTCACCTGCTCATCCAAATACAGGTACTTCTGGCTTTAAAAATCAGAATAATGACGAACTTGAAGCTTTAAAAGTCCACAAACCAACAGCTGATGTCACAGTGTATCTGTCCACTATTAATTACACAGTCATTGGTAAAAACAACTAATAAATCCTGAAACACAAAGTGATTTCTGATGACAGCTGTCAGCTGGAAACGATCACCTCTCTGTGTCAGTACTCTCCGGATTTCAAAACACAGTCTCACTTACTCTCTTACCTTTTCCCACCTAACTTACCTGAGGTTTAAGTAAATATAACTCCTATCGATGCTCAAAAGGAGAAATTCAGGCTGCTGTTTTAGGCAACTCAGCACCTCGATCCCATTTTGTTTTTGAAGTCTTCTTCAGTGTCCCAAACAAATACGACTGGAAATGTAGAGTCACAGCCAAATGCTGATGACAAGGACTTTAGGGGTTCAGCGTCAGACTCTGACAAACCCTGCACTAATGCAGGTAGTCAGACACTCCCTACCTGCTGCATGCCTACGCCTGTCAAACTCCACGCTTACAAGCTCCAAGCCAAAGCCAAGGTGTCATCATCAGGTTATTTCCTCAGGCTCGACACACAGCTGAGCTTCTCCAGGGCCACACAATACTCAGTACAGCTGTTTTGACAGGCCGGCTACCTCCACGGCATAGTAAAGGGAAAATGTGCCGCATGTCACTGTCTTCAATAAATTCCTAAATTCCTCAGTGCGTGTTTGAGATAGTAACCACCCAAAACAAAAGTCCATGATGTTTTGAATCTGTTGACTATTTGAAGTTAAAACTTCAGGATGAAGTTTTGTCTGAGTGCTGAGGAGACATCAGCTTCATCCCAAGGCAACTTCAACCTGATTTTGCTTTTCGACAACAAAAACTAGCATCACATCTGGAATCACAGAAGAAAAACAGTCATTTGAGCTACATGTCGATCTCAAAACACCTGATAAAAAACAGTCTCTGACAATTCTGTTTCTTGAAACCAAACTCTTGGATTTCCAGGGTCAGTTGTTGCCTTTGGCTTCAGTCATTATGTTTATGAGATGTCAGTTTATGAGCAGCTTCATGTGACAAAACCTACTTTTACTGTCAGTGCAAGTAAAGAGCAGGGTCGACTCCTTTGCATATCAGATAGGAAAATATGCTACTGAATGAAAGTGTTGGGTAAATCTTCAGGAAATGTCAAACAGTGTTTTCATAACTAAATTATAGCTTCCTATAATTAAACCCAGATCAAGACTGAAGATAGTGATCATGGGTTATGTGTTAGTATGGTTGAATTGCTTCGGCCTTGGACTGTGTTATCATAGGAGCTCACTGGAGCAAAAAGAGCAAGTCAAGTTACAGCGACAAGACGGGACAAAACACTGTAGATAAGCTTCAACTTATAAACATCTCTGAATTCCTCTGTTTTGACATGGATGGAAGAGAGATCTGAGTATTATCAGTGGCTTTGCCTTCGAGTGAGGTCATATTAGATAATCCCGCCGTCCCCTCCCATTGGGTTGGGTTATTGTGTCCAAACCAAGTTGAGACCAAAACCTACGCCCTTTTATCCGGCATTCCCAGAGGACTGCAGCCAGCGTGTAATACAGGACACCCAGTAAACATTTGACAGGCGTGTCACTCCTATCAAATGACTAATTGTGTACTCAGGCACCGAGGCCTTGCATGTGTGTACATATAATTGCGTAAGTGCAAGTTTTCATGAGTGAATGTGTAGCCAAAAGGAAAAAAAAGGAAAAAAAAAGCAGTCTTTGTGGCAGTTTTTCGAGCCATGCATGCACGGATTGTTAATGTCTGCTGAAAGTGTTGGACTTGTGACTAAAGAGGAAAAAATCTGATACAGTGAGTCCATGGAGTTTAAGAAAAAAAAAAAAAAAGGAACTTGGACATCCGGCAAAGTGAGGCACAAAACAGTGCCATGCAAATTACTTGGTCAGAGGTCCCTTAGTCCCCCCCCCCATTCACCCCCTCACCCCCTCACCCCCTCACCCCTATCCTCCCCTTGTCTCCCCCCTCTTCTTTGCTCAGAGTAAAGAGGCAGCATGAAATCCATCCTGGGAGGGGCCATTGTACTCCAAGAAGCAACCGTCAAACTAGAATGGTTATGGCCGAGCCGGGGCCGTGGGGGGGGGGATGTCTTTTTATAGCCCGAGGCTGTTGGAGGAGCAGTGCAGTGCAGTGCAGTGCTGCAGAAAAAGCAGCCGGCCAGCAGCGGCGTGGGCCCCGGGATGAGCCGCAGTCCCCTCACTCATCCTTCCTGGTGTCCGTCTCAGGAACTGCTGCTATCATAACAAGGCCTCGCTGGCTCTGCAGCCACGCTGGCTCTCTGAGGCAGGCTCAGGGTTTAATCGTCCATAATGGTGTGTACTCTGCCAAAAAAAGGGCCACACGGGTAACCGCCATCCCCATCCTCTCCTCCTCCTCCTCCTCCTCCTCCTCATCCACCTCCCCTTGTACCTCCTCAGCTGCCCTTATAGCTGCCGGACTGAGACGTAGAGGCACAAATCTGCAAACCCACCCCCCTCCTTTCTCCAACTCCACTCCATCAATGGCCCCCCTCCTTTTTTTGGACAAAAGCTGCTGTCTTTGCAACATGCTAGCCATGCTGACAGTGAGCACAGAGAGAGGGAGAGAAAGGAAGAGCATAGAAACAGACTGAAGCGAGGGATCAGCACGAGTGTTTCCAGGACAACAAAAAAACACATACACCCCTCACCTTCTCGTCCTCAGCGGTGCGTCCTCCGTGAAGCTTCAGGCACTCCCTGGTGACCCTTTAATCCCGGTAACCTCCCATAAACTCTCCACCAGTGTTTTTTTTTTACCACGCTGCCGGGTCCGGCACAGGCATCTTTATAGCCTCCTGCGAGGGCTGCAAGTGGCTGAAAGCAGATTGGAATTCTCCTCTGCTGTTTACTTTCCCACAACTTCACTGCACCGTGAGCACTATCAGCTCTGGATGAGGTAACCCTCTCTGTTCCCTCCCCCTTTCCTCCTCCTGCTCCTGTCGGCTCTGTGGCTCCTTCTCTCCCTCTGTCTCCCCTCTGTGTCCCTCTCGTTTTTTAGATGGGTCTTTTCACCCCCTCAGCCCCTCCGGTTCTCATTCTGTCCTTTCTTTGGTTTTTTTTTTCTTCCCTCCCTCCTCCCACTCCCACAGACCCCTGCTGCTGCCCAGACAGCGGCACAAAGCAGGCTGAGGGTTCTCAGACATAGCCAGCCAATTGGAGAGGGGCTAAGTCAAGCATGCAGCCAATGAGAAGCCTAGGAGGTGAAATGTGAACCAATCAGAGGAGTTCTTCAGCACAAGTGGGCTGGACAAAAGGAATTAGGGGTAATGCTGTCTGAGAGCACTTCCGTGTGGAGCTGAAGTTGTCTGTTCAAACTGGAATCAGTCAGCTGTGTGGATTTCTCTATAATAGCAGAGATTTTATAAAAGATATTATTGTAATTAATGACTAATAAATTGATTAATACATGTGATACTTTTGGTGAAATTTAAAAGAAGTAATTTACCAAGTTTTTGAATCAAAGATATAAAAGATAAAAGATATAAAACTGACTGTTGTAATTAATTTTAATAAAAGAAACACACGTGCATCAATAAAGTTTTTTAAAAAAAAATTTTAAACCTAAACACACAGCGCAATATGATAAGAGGTGTGTTAAAACTGAGGCAAGAAGGACTCACACATACATTATACTGCATAAAACATTACATTATGTACTGGATATTATGACATATCCTGTCAATTTTTAAAAAATAAGTGTAAGAAGAACTGCGAAAAAATAGAATAAAAGTCTGATTATGATAAATAAAACAAGAATATGGAATAAATTACACTGAATGGGAATAAACAGCATTAACTTCATGTAATAATCTTTGCGCTGACCATGCAAACTGTGTTTTTGAGTCATTTTTCAGGCGTCTCTAAATGAACTTAAGAACTTAAGAGTGGAGTTAAAAACATTGAATAAGCCCTTTGGAGTCCAACTTGAAAGGACGCATAATGACAGGACTGCATTAGTTTAAATTGCAGGTTTTAGTGATGCAAAAAATAGCAATAAAAAAAAGGATTATCACTCACTCTCTGAGAGATACTCAGGTTGAAAAATGTGTACTGTTAGTCTGTTAAACTGCCCTCTTAATCTGGGTTTAAGTTACTGCTCTGGGCCAAATATTGTGGAGAGTATTGTTAATTCCATCATTTGTTTGATACCTGTGCAGGTCTCACATAAACTTAGGTGAAATATAAGACTTTTTAGTGTCCAAAAGGGGAAATAGACAAATTCATACAACAAAGTGTAACAAAAAATCAAAGACAAATGCTAAAGTGCCTGTTGTAGTCGGCTGTGCAGCAGTTTTAAATAACTATTATCTGAAATGAATGATTGTCTCAGTGTGGCGGCATAATTCAGGTTTGACTCAGAGTCTCTCAGACTTTCATTCATGGTCTCAGTTTTGTTTATTTTCGCTGTGTCTTTGAACCCGTCTGCGTCCACTCTGTGAATGGCCTCTGCTATCTTCGTCCCCACTGACTACACCAGCGTTTCTATTTCTGCCTCTAATCACATTTGCAGCCCTGCAGGCTCATGCAGATTGTGACGCTCAGCGCTGGAAGACGCCGCACAACGAGGGCAAGGTAACGCGTGAGGTCAAGTCAAGAATGTCAGTTGCATTGATTTAATTCAATTTAAATTAAATTCAAAGTCAATCCGGCTCAAATATTCACATGCATGCCTTTTTTTTTTCTTCACTGGACTGCAGAGGAAAGAAAATAACCACACGAGGCTCCTGTTTCCCAGAAGATTTATTAAAACACATTGAACAAATACACAGAATACAAATAAAAAGATGACAATTCACTTTTTCATTCAATTGCTATACAGCACAAATATCAGAACCATAACACCGCTTGGAACTCATTGTCTGTAAATGCTAGATACACTACCGCCTCCCCAAAGTGAACCGTCATATCAAACGCTTCACATGCTGTGCATTCACTGCAACAAAGGTGCCTTTTATCAGGGTCTTTTGGTAGCTTTTGAAGCCATATTAATAAGCATGTACATACATTGTTAACATATTTATAATATTAGACTGAAGCCTTTTTTTTCTAAACAGACATTACATTCATACTGACTTCAGTTTGATTGCATTTCAGTGGAGTTATTGTGTTTTTGACGTCATCTCATGGTCATCACTCCAGAGGGAAAAAAAAAAACAAAACAAAAAAAAAGGACATGATTTTTTTTTTTTTTCGTTGTTGTTGTTGTTGTTGATGAGCACATACGGTGCACACTGCAGTTCTATGGCAACACCATCCAGCAGACATTCATCTTTTTTTTTTTTTTTTTTTTTTGTTCAGTTCGATACTAAATCTGTATGAGATGAATTTATCTCTGAAAAAAATCTTTCAAGTATTTACATGTTTTCTGAGGTTCTATCTGTCAAGCAAACCTAATACATGTCGTGGTCAAGTAATCGATGGCACGAACAGAAAACACAATGAACGGCACTGATAAAAGAGGAGTGCAAAAAAAAACAAACAAAAAAACAAAAACTGCGAGGATGCACTTCAAGGTTCATCTGATGTTTGCAAACTGAATTTTTTTGTAGCGTTAAGTTAAAGCGTGATGTCTGAGAAAGGGATGAGCGAGGAGGTCGCGGCGACGCAATCTTAAGTAAGTGAAAAGGGGGGGGGGGTCAGGAGAAGAAGAGCACCTCGAGACGACCATCTGAAGCGGCAAAAAGGACGAGTGAGAAACCTCACCGTCTCTGTACACTGACCCCTTCAGTTTAGATCAGTCCAATCACAATCGTCATCCCAAACAAAATGTCAAATAAGCGCATGTGGCAATGGCAATAATAATACAAAACAGGAAATGCCACTGCTCTTTGGAAAAATTAAAAAAAAATAATAATAATAAAGAAGAGACAAATATATGTCAATAACAATTTGCACTTTTGAGTCCAAACATTCGAGCAATGCTTTCATAGAAAAAGGAAAATACAGTAAGCTTGAATTTATAAAAGTTTTTGTTTTTACTTAGTGGACAGTCACTTTAGCACATAATAGTAGCAGAGGGAATGGACGAGATATGTAGCTATACCAAGCTAACGTGTCTTCACACCAGGTAAAGCAATAGGCAGCAAGATTAACACTCCTGAAAGAAAACCCGACACCAAGGAAACCGCAGGTGAAGAAATTATCTAAAGAGTAATGCTGTGCAACATTGGTCCTTTAGAAGCTGATACACAGAGGAAAACTCCTTCAGATGAAGGTTTCAACTGTACAGTCTTCACCTCTGCGGAGGGAGCACAACTGCATCAAAGAACAAATCATACTGGATCATCTGTAACGGCACCAAAGTGACCGAAAAAACACGTCTCGTTTTTTTTTACCTCAACGTAAAGAGAAGCCGACAAAAAAAAAAAAAAAAAAAAAAGCTAATTTTTTGAAAAAAAATAGACTTACGGTGACATTGCGCCATAAGCACATATTTTCTTACTACGTTCTAACAAGTAAAGGGGAAGTGGGAAAGTACCTGGGATGCACTAAAGAGGAGGGGGGGAGAAAAAAAAGAGAGATTTCTGCACTCAGGACTCTGCTTTCCGTTGAAGGCCTGAACTTAAAAGTCCTGAATTTTGTGTTTGTAGACCAGACGAGTTCCTGTTCATAGTGCAGTCCCACTGGTCATGGGCCCCCCCTCCCCACGTGGAATAAGCTCTACAGCCACTACTAACATTCAAATATAATAAGAATCACAAATATTTGTACCATACACAGAAATACTCTTCTTCAGTCTTCTCTGAAAAGTGTTAAAAATTCATTTTCGCCCCCTTTCTGCAGCTTTTCTCTCTTCTCCGCTTCGTCTTCATGTATGACGCCAAGCCAGGCCTCTGTTTCATCCATGTATGTGTGTGTGTGAGTGTGTGTGTGTGTGTGTGTATACATATTTTCACTATGATTAGACCTATGTGAGGTAAAATAAACAGCAGTCTCTGAGTATATACAGTACAAGAAGCCGACCGTCACTGGTTAACTGGTGCTGCAGTCGAGTGTGTCTGCAGCTTTGGCAGAGGTTACTTTCTCCAAATCACCAGCAGGTGGCAGTCTTTAGAGGATTCAAACAGACTGTGTCCAGCTACTGCATACATGATAGAAAGTTCTGATGCTTGAAATCAATAATTTATCCACTAGTTACTACGTGAATGACAAAACACATATTGATTTAAAAAGGAACAAGAACGGCCCTCAGGGGGGGGGGAAACGGCCTCCTATCAAACTCTCGACTGCAGACGTCCTTCAGTCCAGACCTTCTTCACAGGGGAAACAAGCAGCTCCAGTGGGGCACAGTCACAGTGTACAGTGTACAGGCGAATGGATGAAAAGCAACGGAGGGCACGCGAGTATGGAGTAAGAATCAAGGCTGGCACGAACAAAACACACATTCAAAGATCAGAATGAGCCCCGATCAGAAGCTCAGTCATGCCAAACTTGTTTTTGAGTTTCGCCTTGTAGTGCAAGGGCTTTAAAAAACAAAAAAAACAAAAAAAACAAAAAAAAACCATCCTCTTTCTGAAAAAGCTGCTTCATTTTCCCTCCTAATCCTCTGCTGTCCAAGCACAGGTTAACAAAAGCGAAATATCTACTGAAATACTTCTATTAGAATCCTTGAAAGATAAAAGTGCAATTGTTAAGATAGATACATCTGCGTTAATCAAAAAGTCAATCGCCTTATCCGTTCGACACAGAGCTCGATTTTTTGTAGGTTTTTTTTTTTTTTTTTTCAGTCAGGAGGAAGCAGGAGAGAAGAAGAGGAGGAGGATGTGGCGGAAGAGATGGGCAGCTGTCATCCATTCACGATCCATCCCTGGGAGTTTTACTGACCTCGGGTCAGTGTTGCAAAGCTGGTCTAGTCCTCGATACAGATGACATCACTAGGTTTGCCTGACTTGAGGTCGGGCGTCGCCACGTCTCTTAAGGAGTCGAGTGACTTCTTGTCCAGATGGCTTGTAGGGGGTGGAGGGCCATTGGTGGACACTGAAGAGGACAGACATGTCAGAGTGGTTCATTTTGACAAAATACATGTCTGTGATTTCCTTTTTTTTTGCATATCATAGTGAGAATGCTGACTCATAAGATGTTCTTGGTTTTGTGGGTTTGAAAAGGAACAAACATCTTCAGCATTTTTGTCAAAAACAAAACTGGAAATGAAAGTAACTTTGAGTCTGTTAACAGCTTAAATTCAATAGTGTGAAAAACCTCCAGTGCTAACTTGTTTTTTAATGTCACCTATGAATCAACATGGTGCTGTAAGTGCCGATGCTCACCGCTGACGTACGGCCCCAGAGGCATCTGACTGTAGTTGACCATCGGCTGTCCACCTGGTCCTCTGAATCCTCCGCCGAAGCCGCTGCTGTACATCTGAGAGCAGCCGAAGCCGCCCTGACTGAAAGGCTGAGAGACAACCATAAGAGACAAGTTGTCATCTACATGTTAATAGTTAAACACAACTCCTTTAAAGGATAAGCAACAAGAAAGTGATGCTGTTTGTGATTAAAGTGACACATCAGGAATGAAAGGAATGAAATCTGCTATAAACTGTGGCTCTGTGATTCCCCTTTTCCACCAAATTTGAGCTCTGCTTCTTGAACTGATTCCTTCGAGCTCTGTGCTGTCTGGCAAAGGAGCCCATGTTTTGCTCAGTTTGTTATTAAAGATGTGTCATCGTTGGACGGTGCTGCAAAATGCACAACAAAAGTTTAAGGCGGCGGCAAGATGTTAAATCACATTGGTAACCTGCAAGCTTTTGTTCTGTTACTATAAATACTCACTTAAATCCACAAAAACAAGTTTGACCAACCGTTTAAAAAGGAACTATTCTGTGCAAACTGACTCTTTTCCAACATTTATAATCTAAAACACCCGCCGTCGTCAAACGTTCAAACTCCACTCTGAAGAAAAGCTGCTGTTCTTTGGTTTCAGCTGGAAACCATCTTGTTTGTTCTAAAATCGGTTTATTTTTGGGTCAAAAAGCTCCAAATGGTTCAAATTTAGGTGCACGAACCGCAACAGAACTCATTCCATCTGGACCGAGAAAAAAAAAAGAAAAGAAAGGGGTATCAGACAACAAAAAGTAAGCAAACAAAACAAAAGAAGAGCGAGTCAGTTTGCAGACTGTTTCCCTGGTCACCACGACTGTTGGCATAGCAACCGGAACAGCACAGACCGACCGGGTGCGTGACCGATCACACCGCTCGGTTGGCTGAAATGATCTCTGGTAAAGCAGAGAATGAAACACAGATCCGACTGCAGCGAACAGGTGCAGGAGACACGAAAGTAATGAGACAACACAGACTTCTTCTTCTTTTTTTTTCTTTTTTAATCCTTCGGGACTGAAACATGGAGCTCAGCGGTGAAAGCAAACAACTTGAGGGAGATTCTCCACCTTTTTTTTTTGTTTTATTACACCTGGGGAAAGTTTTCCATGGGGGATATGGAGTTTGAGTCTCTGCAGGTTTTTTTTTTTATTTTAAAGAAAGAATAATGTGGCTGCTGAGTCGTGACTACGGTTTCTGGGCCACATCCTTTTATTTTTCTGAAATGTACTCAACCCCGCCGCACATTTTTAGTGAGACTCCGCCGCAAAGTAATAACCAGCCATTTCCGAACCATTAAGAAAAAAAAAAGCTTCTTATGCTTTAGCGAGACATCTTTATATTGCATCTTAAACGGATGAGTTCAGAACTTTACTCTTTTTATTAAAGAAATCAAACAGAAGAGTGGCTGTTTGACTTTCCTGCCGTAGCAATAATTACTTTTTTAAGAGAGTTTTTTTTAAAGCCTCCGTGACCTTTCTTGACCACCGCCGCGTCCCGTCTCACCTGCTGCGGTGGAGGCTCGCTGCCTCGGCTGGTGAGGCGGCTCAGGATGCTGCGCTCGGACATCTGCAGCCGCGCCGACACCGGCGGGATCCTGGACAGCATGTTGGGCAGTCGCGTCACATCTGCCTTCATGTCACTCAGAAGCTCCTCGAGCTGGTTCAGCACTGCAAATACACACACACACACACACACACAAACACACACACACACACACACACATTATTAGATAAAAAGGAAATTAACTCATGTTAACATTTAATGCGTTTGGTGATGAAAGGATCAATGAGAAAAAACTTCTGGCAACTGCATAAAGAGGTTTTTTTTTAAAAAAATCCCATTTGATTCAAAAACAGTGAGTAACCTCAAATCATTCAAATTCAAAAATAATAATAATTAATCATGTAATCAGGGCCTGAAATAAATAACAACTGCCAAGAACTAAACACCATCAAATTTCTCACTAACAGATAAATCAATAAGGGTCACAGACGGCAACATTCCCAAACGAGAACACTTTAACAACTCCGTCTCACACAGTCTGTGGCCTTGGCCTCTTCCCAAACTTTCAACATTTCCTACTAATCCCTGTAAGCATGTTGTGACGGTGAGTCAAATTAACAGAAAATGAAGCCGCTGTGTCAAACAGGATCTGCCTGTTAAGATGCTCCACACACACACACACACACACACACACACACACACACACACACACACACACACACACAAACAGCAGCGCCGCGAAAAACGTCTTTTTGTGCGCTTCCTTTCATCGTCTGGACGGATGGATAAACCTGTTTCCAATTGAAAAAATAATCTTGTTTTAAGGAATTTCTACAAATAAGTGTCTGTCTCTTGAAACATGAAAAGAGCGAGGCGGGTCAACTGCCTGAGGAGGAAAAAAAATAAATAAACACACAAACTGTTCTGCATTGATTTTTCACTTGTTAAAAAACATCTTGTTCCAGTGGTGCTCTGTGTGAAAGGCCACTGAACGAACAGATAAATGCAAGATCTTTGTTAAATAGGCTTCTGAATGCAAACGCAGTGAAATGATGATATTTGCAGGAGGATTTTAGAGGATTTAAACTTAAAATTTTCTCATAAATAAATGCTTAATGCACAAACCTGATGACCTGCTGGCTGACATTTGTCTTGTGCAAAACTTGTGTCGGTAACTTTGCCTTGTTTATTGGTATTTTTTTCTGATTTACCAGCTTTTTTGTCAGGTGCTGCAGATATTCTGACATTATGACTGTTTCTATTTTGAAACCGGAGCGCGGACCTTTGTGCAGCACGGCGTTGGCAGGCTTGTTGCCGGCCAGAGACTCTTTGGACAGGTGCTGGTGGGACTCTGCCAGACATTCCACCTCGGTGAAGCGTGTGTTGAGGGCCATGGCCGGGTGACTCGGGTCCTGGGTCATGTTCAGGTAAGCTGCCCTCCTCAGCTGCTCCTCGATCACCAGAGCCTGCTCCAACAACTGCAGAGAGGGACGGAGGTGAAAGAAAGAGACAAAAAAAAAGGGAGATAAGTTGTTTTAATTTGCATTCAGACATCAAAAATCCTTTAATCTGTGAGTTATTTCAGCCTAAAGTGGTAAATTTAGTTAAAAAGACTCGTCCTTGCCTTAAAGCGACGAGCCAAGAACTTGTTTTTCATCTCCAGGTAGTTCCCCTTGTGCATCTCAGTCTTGAAAGGCTCATTCAAAATAGCATAGCGGGGGTCGTTCTGAATGTCCTGCCAACGAGCGTAGCCGTGTCTGAGACAGAGCCCCGGTCAAGGAAAACAAACGGGAGCGCAGAACCTCATAAAATCCTTCAAATAAGAAAACAAAGATGGGTATGTGGAAGGCATGGTTTTATATCGCTCCTCACAGTTTGTAAATATCACTCCTCCGACTGCAGCTCCCTGCCGTCAGGAGTAATTACATTACTTTTCCAGATGCTGAGCTCCTCGCCCCTTACATCTGGGGGAAGGATACGTGACGATGCCAGCCAGCAGCCAGTAGTCATGGCGACGGTGCCAGATGTCATGCATCTTTCCAGAAGACAGCGCCGCCCGCTCCTCGGTCTGCCAGAGGGTGTGCAACTCTGACGGGGGGAAAAGTACGAAGACGGGCAGCAGTTACCAAAAAAAAACCAGAGTAATATTCAAGATGTCTGCAGCAAACGAGGAGGATGAGAGCACATTAACCAGACGGACAAGTTTCACGAGGAAAACAAAGTGACCGCATTGTGTCATGTGGAATAAACAACCTGCAGAGAGACGCAGGAGCACGGAGCTGAACTGCGTCTTTGTGAGCTTTAATGACATTAAAGCAGCTTTATTTAAATGAAGAGCTTTCAGCAGCTGCACGGCGGACAGTTGTTTCACTGTTCACTCACTGTTCATTTGTTCACTCCAGATAACACGACATTAGTCTTATCCGCTCCGCTGTTCGGCTTAAGAAAAGCTGTGTTCGAAAATTTACAAATTCAAAAGGAGCTTCGAGTATTACAGAAGCATTTAATGGAGATGAATCGGCACCATTCAATGACATAATTCTGCAATACCTCAGTATTTTTGCCCTTTTTTAGACCTACACAAATATTCCCCTCTGACAAACACAATGCTTTAGATTAAACTTCGCTTTTTTTTACTGTAAAATAAATCAGTTTTATGTCTAAATGATCACACACATACTCAGATTATCTAGTGTTTCTTAAATGGGTCCATAATTTCATGTGCATTCAGCATGTGCTTTATATTGCTGCTATAACAGTAATATCTGATTTTAACAGCTTATTCCCCTTTAACATGGACACTTTTGTTGCTGGTTCATTCAGGATCAAAATAAATTCAGGCTCACCGGTAAAACCTCCATCAGCGATATTAAACATGAACTTGGCTTTGAATCCGTTCTTGTCCTCCTTCCTGGTCTCATCCATCTCATCCAAAGTGTCCTTGTCTCCATTCAGTCGACCCTCCAATGCATCTTCACTCTTCATATCATCTGCAGCGGCGACATTAACGACAAGGATTTCTTAAAATTAAGGATTTATTCAGCTGTTAATCAGACTATTTGTGATGGTTTAATTCAGGGATTCGTAATAACCTGGCTTGTTTTCCTTGTCTTCGGTTTTTGCCAGAGGAGAATCAGTATCTCCTTTCTCTGAGGACTTCTCTGTTTCTTTGCAGGGCTCCACTGTCGATGACAAAAAAAGAAAAAGACTCAATTAAACAAAGTTCAGCCTCACAGAAATATAACATTTTCAGACACACACGTATCACGGTGAGCTCACTTTTAGGTGAGGACTGACTGGACGGCAGCTCCGTTTGCTTCGGAGCCGACTCTTTCGGGTTGGCAGATGGCTCCGTCTTTGCAGAGGGTGATTCGGTTCGGTCCCTCTCATCTCCTGTTTTCTCCTCTGAGCTGGCCTTGCTCTCCTCACTGTCAGCCGCCTTCTCAGGTACAGATGCTGGCTCTGCACCGGAGGTCTGCGGAGGGAACGAAACAGACGGGGCAACAGGAGGCGAAAGAGGAAAAGTTGGTAAAGGGCGGAGAGACGAGGTGAAAGGTGTCTAAAGTTTGACAGAAGTGTCTTCAGAGGACGATATGATGACTGCTGTTAAAGTGTGATGAACCGTGAGAAGATGGACGAGTCAATAAAGGAATAAAAAAAAAAAAAACACTCACTTCCTGCTCTGACAGTTTCTTGTTATCTTGCTCTGCAGTCTCCTTGTCTTCAGCAGAACCCAAGAGAGACTCAGTCTTCTCTGCAACCCAGAAAATAACAACTCTTCAAACTTTTTTAATCATTTTTCTTTTCCCAAGTATGAACTTCACCTTTTTACAGACATAGAAAAACTAAAACACGATCAGCACGGACGTTTTGGCCCTGACCTGGTGGGATGGGAGTGCCTGGCTGAGTGGCGACCGGGCTGGCTGGCACAGGGGTGTTGGGATCAGAAGATAAACTCTCAGTCAGCTTCTTCAGCTCCATGCCGATGGGAATCAGATCCGGAGAACTCAGCTTTCCATTTACATGCTCAAACTCTTGCACCTACAGAAAAAGAGATTTGTGCAACTGTAAGAAAATGGAAATCTCTCTCTTTCATGGCGGCTTACTCTCCTCAAAGAAGGGATTAGGTGGAGCTTCCTTGTAAAGTACATATGACGAAGTGAACCAGTCTTTTAGTTTTACTTTGTCTGCATCTGACAGCATCCACCCTCTTTTAAAGTGACACTTGGCCTGGTTATGATGTAAAATTTGTGGATTTATTTTAATTTATTTGTCAGGGACTTGTGGATAAAAACATTAATCAAAAACATAAATCTCATACACACGAGAGAAGAGCTGAAATTTTACTGCAAAGTACCAGATTTAGCAAACTACCAGCTAATTTCCATCTGCAGTCGCTGAGCAGGTCGACACAAACACACAGGTTTAAAACACAGTGAGTACTAAAGATTAACACGTAACCAAATCAAAATGGATTCAACAACACTAACAAGTCCTTATGTAGAGATTACTTGTAACTAAATACAGCCAGTAACTGTAGCTAACTGAACCAACTTGCAGAGCTAATGTTAGCTTGCTAATGTACAACCCGTTTAGAGTGAAGAGTACTAGCGCTAATTTAGATTAAATGAATTTAAATTACATTTCACAAAATAAACACAATATATGTCCAATACCAAAACATTGGGCCGGTTATATTTAACTCCCCAACTAAATGATGTAGTTTATGTTGGTGAAATTGGCTTGTTTCCCCTCATTCTACATAAAACTACAAGCTAACTCTGAATAACATTTCTTTCTGCTAAACATACATCAATAACAATAATACCTACATACGAATGATTTACAGGTTGGCTAAAATAGCTGTAAAGCCCCCTAAAACTGTATTTTGGGAAATAATGCTAGCTTGTGATGCTACAGTGACTTCCTGTTTACGTAGTTAATTATTTTTGACTGGACTGCCTTACAGATGTTGTCCAGTAATCAATTTACACGTTACTCAAGTATTTACTAGCTCAAATGTCCAACAGAAGCGAATGCAAACCACTTGTTAGTCCCTACCTCTGCAAAGGCGGCAAACAAGGTTTATAAAACATCAGAATTATTTGTTTTATAACAGGAATATACTGATAAATTACTTTTTCCTTCCTCCTGCCTGCGTTTGCCTCTGCCTGAGCAATTTGACCTACTTTCTCTAATCTCACAAGAACTCGGGATTCTGTGTTAAAGGTGTTTCTGGTTGAATAATCAATACCTTTTTCCTGACAAGCGACATCACTCCGATCCTTGTGAGGACGTGCTGACGAGACAGCCCCTCGCGTGGGACGCCGTCAGCGAACGTCTCGGCTCCGTCTGCCCCCGGCTCACACAGATGTCTCATGAACAGAGACACATAGGCCCTGATGGAAAGAGAGCACTTTACGGTACATGTGACGAGAGTGATTCCTCTGTGGTCACCGGGACTCACGCCACATTCACACACACACACAGTTAAAATTAAACTATTAGCAAAAGCCCCCAAGCTATTAGCAGCAGCTTTTTAATGTGTGT
Source organism: Acanthurus leucopareius (assembly GCA_029814765.1). Classification (NCBI taxonomy): domain Eukaryota; kingdom Metazoa; phylum Chordata; class Actinopteri; order Acanthuriformes; family Acanthuridae; genus Acanthurus; species Acanthurus leucopareius. The sequence goes on along the minus strand of JAQMCX010000028.1, from coordinate 4,679,188 downwards.
AAAAATACATGTAAAGTTTTAATTCATGGGATTTTTTTTTGATTAATCTTTGCTTTGAATGAGCTACAAGGAGATGTTTTGTTACAGCAAACGGTGTCATGTAATAGTAGTTTTTAAAACTAAAACTCCAGTAGAAGCAGAAGCTGTTGTAGTTTTAGAAAGAAGGCTAGCTAATTATTGAACTTTAGAATAGAATAGAATAGAATAGAACTTTGTCTGTTCTTCAGTAAAAACAGAAATTTGTCTTCGACACGGCTTCATCACAAATTAAAAACACACTTACAAACACATTCACACACAACAAC
>JAQMCX010000028.1:4656173-4678783 GCA_029814765.1 Acanthurus leucopareius | reverse complement strand
CAATGTAATATATGAAAAATAATGCTTTGTTTTAGTATGGAAGGGTTTTGAATTACATTTATCCTAATGTATGACTTTGGATAAACTTGATTGGCTGTCTAATTCTTCCTTTCAAGCAGTGAGTGCAGTTATGTTGTGGCCTGCCTTCATGAGAGAAAGAAGGCATGTACTGTGTTTGGATGGCACTGTGGACCGAGCACAAGCGGTTGGGTCTGTCTGGGTCGAGTGGGCGCCGGCTCCGAGTTGGCGCCAGGGGTGCGAGAGCCCGTCCAATGCTGCTTGCAGCTTTAATTAGCTTATAGCTGTCTTCAGGGCTTGAATGTTGTCCACCATGCCAAGTTTGCAGAACAAGCATGTACAGTAAAGTAATAATAATTTCCTCCTCTATGGCAAAACATTGGCATTCAACGTTAAGCCACAGAGAAAAAGTAAAAGTTTTTGCATGGATCTTTGATAGCATTCAGTAGTGAAGGTTTTAAAATTACAGACAGAATTCCAACTGGATTAGATTAATTGTGCAGGACAACTTTGTAAAAGTATAAAAAAAACATTATTTACTGGAGCCACAAGGTGGCACTAACGTGACAAGGGAATATTGTCATACAGATGTGTTCAGGCTGGGGCCCTAATCAAACCTAAGAAGTTTCAGGCAGATCTAAAAAGGTACATCAAAAGACCAAAGTTACAACAGTGTTATTTTATGAAGAAACATTAAAATTGGATGCTGCACCATGGGTAAACAGTTAAGGTTTGGTGTGGACCTTTGAACATGAAGGTGTTAAGATTGGACATATCAAATTTGATTTCAATCAGATCAGTCTTGTAGGAGAAGTTCACACAAGTATGAGGGGTTGAAATCACAAAATGTTTCCACAATATTCAAAATGGCTTACTTCTTATTGGGTTTGTGGGGTGGATTCAAGGGGCTTTTTAGTATGTCTGGGCATAATACATGAGTATACTGAATTTAATTTTTAGGTGAAACTGGCCATTGGCGCTACATGCTCGGGGGTGCTATGAAGCCTTTTTGCTCCTTTCTGAACCCACTTTTAAAAACAAGGAAATACAAAATTTTTCAAAAGGCTGGACATGCACATGTGTACCAGGTTTCAGGGTATGTTGCGATCACCAAAATATGCAATTCATTGGGGAGAAAAAAACTTAAATTCCTCACATTTCAAGAGGGTCCTCACACTGCATTCTTGGGCCCTAATTCCTTGCATTTCAATAGGATCCTTGCGCTCTAGGTGCTCGGGCCTCAATCATCCAAGCAAATCCAAGAAGGTCTTTGCAGCATTTGGTGCTTGGGCCTAACTAGCAAACAAGAAAAAAGTGCAAGACAATGCAATTTATCAAGTCTCAGGAAGCAAGAGATTGGTAGAGTTGTGTAGTTAAGTGATTTATGGGGGATTTTTGTCCAAGTTTTGAATGAAATTAGAGGCCTCAGGAATGGATGATAGCCACCTCTTTTCACTGCTTCTGGAGAGTGATGCACAGCTGGGGATTGAAGAAAAGGTTGAAGCTCTCTCTTATAAAGTTCAGCCGTGACATCTTTATACTCAAGTCTCTGCACTGTTGGCCTCGTAGAATCGGAGCTTGTGGCCACTATATTCCAGATCTCTGTGCTTACATGCTTCCCACATCAACAAGACCTCAATCTGGTACAGATGAAAGTGAATAATAATGGAACATATTCCTTCTTGTGGGCCCAGGACTGTGGTGGGCTCTGTCCAGCTCCATGGCAAGTGAGTGTACTCCATTACCAAAAGCATTGACAAGGGAAAGTTGTTGGGCATGCACCCTTAAATGACTCAGGTAAGCCCACAATTTGGATGTTTTGTCTTCTGCTTCTTCTTGAATTCTTGAATTCTTCTTGAATTTCATCCACTTGTCGTCTTCCCCCAGCGAAAAACATATAGCTTCAAGTTGTCTCTCGTTTGTTAACATCCTCAGCATTAGACTCAAGATCGCTTGTAAGCTGACCCTTACCTGAAACATCAGCCCGAATCCAGAGGGACAGAGAGAGTGGCAGAGTCTAAGCTGGTTCAGACTATTCATACAGGAAGCGGCTCTCGACAGCAAGGCTTTCCAGACAAATATCAGAGACACAAGACAGTGTTCATCATGCATGGAACAACAAGAATTGCTTTTATTTCATATAATGTGGTTCAACAAAATTTTCCCCTGTAAATAATGAGTAGAGATTGACAAGTTTGAACTTACCATTCCATTTATTGATTCCTTAGTAATTATATTCATCAAAGCAAACCTGGGAGACTCTGTTACAATACCATTGTATTACATACATTGCACTATTCTAATTCATCAAAGAAGAGTAAGACTGTACTATACAAAAACAATTTTCTTAGAACTTTTCTAACTTTTCAATACAAGAAAACTCACACTATACTATAGTATACAAAAAGCTTCGTTACAAACTTTGCAAACCTGTGCTAGTTTTTTCTGGCAGTTCTGGTGACTGTTCATCATCTGTGACATAAGATATCTTCCCTACCTCAGTGTCAGTAAGACTTCCCAAACTTCAGATTTTCACTCTACTAAGAATAGAATAGAATAGAATAGAATAGAATAGAATAGAATAGAATAGAACTTAATTGTCTGTTCTTCATCAAAAACAGAAATTTGTCTTCGACACGGCTTCATCACAAATTAAAAACACACTTACAAACACATTCACACACAACAACAGATAAGAACAGTGCAGTCTATTTTGTGCTATTAAGAACAGTTATTGCAGAGGGGATGAATGATTTCTTGTAGATGTTTTTCCAGGCCAGTGGCGTTCTTTAGTAAAAGTAGTTGTTAATTTAAAAAGTAATTGCAGCAATAGTGGCGTGGTGGTTAGTACTGTGGAATATAAAGTATTCATAGTAATAGTACTCATGATATTAGCAAAGTAATATCAGAAAAAAAGTATTGGGTGTAAGGGCAATAATAGACAATAATGGTGGTGGTACTAAGAGATGAAAAATAACATTAATAATAACAGCACTGTAAACCTTTTAATACAGTTACGAGATATAAATCAAGCTGCATTAAAATGTCGGCAGCAGTGGAAACACCGGTTCTTGTATTTGTAATATTAGCACTACAAGTAATCAGAGCAATAACAAAAGTAACTATAGTAGAAGTGATAGCAGAAATTAAGTGCAGGTGTTTTACTTTTAAAAATGAAAAACAACTCTGAGTTGTTTGCTCCCTGAATGTCTATTTATTTCACTTTATCTATTTATGTAACACTCAGCTCGGGTGCGTTTAAAGTGAACTAACCCTGAAATCTGTGAGACCAACGTCTAACAAACTTGAATTGAGTGTTTGAGGAGTTTTTTTTTTGCCCTGGGCGAACCAATTAAATGTGAGCAGTGAATAAAACAGCCCAAAGCTGCCTCTTAACTCGATAAGAGGCGACTCTCTCGACTGAAAACTGCACTGTGAGAGAGAAGAATCGGTTTAAAACAACGCCACTTATCACATTATCACAGTCTAAGTTTGAGGAAAAATACATCAAGTTTTTACCGGAATTCGCGCTCACTCTTCCCTCTCAGGTCTCTGACCAGCCAATGGGAGTTGAAGGCGTCCTGAGGAGGCATGCCCCAGCGCATGATGGCGTTGAGGAAGGCTTTCCTCTGGCGAGCGTTGAACCCCAGGACCTTACAATGAGAAGACAATGCTTCAGACAGAAAACTATGTAAACACGACTGAAGGGCAGGATGTTAGGTACAGAGTCAACGGGTCAGAAGTGAGCGGCTGCAAGCGGTTTGCACAGCGTAACAACTCTCTGGCGAAACAATGTGGAATATTGATTTCTTGGGAGTTTATATATACATTCAAACAGTCAAATGGTGCATGAAACTGCTTTCTGTCTGTAAAAGTGACTATTTATTGATCCTAATTCCTAAAAAGTACAGGATGAGCTGCAGGTCAGTGATGCTTGCTGACATGTTGAGCTTTCAGACAAACTCTGAGTTCATTATAGCGCCCCCTTTGTCCCAAAATTTCCTCCTATTGAGCACAATCGACAGAAGAAGAATTATTCTTTAAGTTTTTAGTCCTGCTGGCAAAAAATATTAGTTTTTAAAAGGTTTTATTAAACTGTGCACCTTCACTTTAAGATGTTTAAGATCAACAACTTGTACTTCATACCTCAATGCTGCCCCCAACTCGTGCCAGTAGGGGTGGCAGAGGTTTGTCTTTTTCACTCTTCAGCTGTCGACGAGAATGTCTGCGTCCACCTTAAAAAATAAAACAGAATACAATGTAAGAGAGACATATTTCCACTGTCTTATCATGACCTTGATCAGGAATAATTTGTGTTAGGAAGGAACCTCCCTCAAGTGTAGTTACATGGAGGTAAAGATGATTTTTTTATGTGAAGTTTTACCTTCAGGTCTCTCCTCAAAGTCTTCGTCCTCGTCCTCGGACCCCACGGAGTACTCCGACTGATTGTCTGAAAGATCATCCTGCCATTCTGAGCCACACATCAAAGAGAAACAGTACAATGCATTCGCTTCTGTTGGTGGCCACCCGAGGGCGCCATGGCACTGCAGATTACTACAGACCACTACAGCTGGGCATGCACCTACTGTACCACTCCTGTCCTCAGTTAAGTGAGGTGAGAGTTGACTGCGCTGCCAGACAATCACTTTAAACTTTGAGTGCACTCTGAGCTGTGAAATCTTTACGCTCTCGTGGTGAACTGCTGTTGAACTGTGGCGGTCAGGAACCTCGGAGCCACTTAAAAAGTACAACTACAGGATATGTGTCACTGCGTTAGACACACAAAACTGTTCCACCATTAAGAAAAAAGTGCTTTAAAAACCCCCAATGAGACGCAGGAGAGCTTTAGACCAGCGAGACACGCTCTGCGGCGGATTTAGTGGAGGTCAACAGCTCTTATTATCTGACAGGATGAAATTAACACGGTGATTAATTTCTGTTCTGTTTCTTTCCTGATCAGATACGACCAACTTTTTTCCCGTGTTCAGACAATCTCACCTTGTTAATTTCCTAAATCGAGGCGCGCACACGAAATGGTGCCGCTCTGTTATCGGATGGGATGATGAGGTTGTCGGCTGGGTATCGAAGTCGATCACAATGTTTATGTTACAACAAGAGCTGCTGAGCTGCAGAGAGGGTGTCACGCTGGTCAATACCATGTTATCATAATCCAAATACTGAGGTATCAGCTGATTTCACTCAGACTGCATCAAAAAATAGAGATGATACAGTTTGATTTGTCACAATAAATATGTCATCACTATGGCAGCGGATTGATGCAACAGAATTTGTGATATCTTATCATTTTTATATAAATATTTCTCACTTTAATCTCCAAGAATAAACTTCTATCGTGGAGGAATTATTCAAGATTCTCCTGTGTTAAGTTTCCTGCTCAGCCCAGAGAAAATATTCAAAGCAGAACAAATAAAGTGTTAATCTTTAAGGTTATCTGTTTAGCAGCGATTGCTTCAATGATGTGTGTGTTGTTTTTTTTTCTGTAATGAGCAGCAGCTCCCACAATGCCATTCACAGCAACATTAAGTATCGACTGCTGGAGGTTTCCAAACTGCCGGAAAATCATTAGACGGAGACAAGAAACAGATCCATTCAATAAACCCCGAACAGGGCTCCATCTTTTTTTTTTTTTAAGAAACTAATGTCTCCTCTTTCTTACGAATATGTTGTTGGCTCGCCTGCCACTTATTCACGAGCCAGCTGGTAAGCCGATGGCTAACAAGCCAAAAGGCTCGTCTCCTCTGCATTGTGCTTTTCGTGTGTTTCTGCTCATAGTTAAATATGACCAGGAATACTAAAATCCTGGCACCAAACACATCAAATTAAATGTGGCAATAACAGAATATGGCTGTTGCTTCCAGGATGCAGCCAAGAAATGACTTTGCATGATACTATTAAAGATGAACACTTTAAAAACGAGCCTCACATAAGGCAGAAACAACAAACACTTGGCATGTGAGTCCTGATACTCAGGCGTCATGTGTGAGTGGACTGAGCCTACCTTGGTCCTCCTGGGTGGTGTCGTTGTAGTTGACCTGCTTCCTGATGCGTTTGCCTTTGCCGAGGTTGCGGGCCAGATCCTCCTGCTGCTGCTCGTAGTGATGGCGAAGGAGTTTTTCCCAGTAGTCCGGATCCACGTTCTCCTCCTGCTTAATGATCTCCCGCTCCACCTCCTCCTGCAAACGGCCACACACACACAAAGGCACAAAACAAATGTACAAAATGATGCTTCAAAGTAAATTTTTTATTAATTCATATGTACATTCTGTCACCTTTCTTTAAACCCAAGACTTATTTTTGAACAGCCAAACCTGAAACTATAATTAAACGTAACTATTTACCCCAATTTTACATAAAGCACCTGTTACCTGAACGCTCTGTTCTGACAGTTTTTTACTTAACTAGATGACGAATTAGTTTTTCTGAAATATATCAAACTCATTGCATTTTGCATATCTTTAGGGATTTTATGAGGAAACTGTTAAAGTGAGCAACAGTCTCTCCGCCTGCTTTCATGTCTTGTGATGTCTTGGACTTCACATGTTGAACTGAGTAACAAGGCTCACGTTCTCGGTGGGCAGTGTGAATTAGTCCCCGATGAGTGTTTTATTTTTGTTATGATAGTGTCTTTTCAGGCTTCAGTCAGGCTGGGAGAAGCGAGGTCCTATTACATAAGGGGGCGCCGTGTGGCTCTTAACTCATTTCAATGGCCAGTAAACTTCACTTGGAGGAAGGAAGGAAGGAAAAATAAGACTTTTGCATCGGAGGTGAAAGAGGAAACGGGAAAACGCTGTGAGATACTCTTGTTTCACCCACAACCACCAACTGTAAATATTCATCTTTTATTCAGCTGACTGGAGCAACAAAAGTGGTTTCAGAGGTCAGTAAAGGGAGCTTGTCGCTGAAGTCAGTGACCTAATTCTCCAACCAGGGTTTAAGATCTGTGGAAACTTTTCAAAAAAACAGCTCAAGACCCGTTTGATTAGACTTGCTTTTGTGTAATTGTTCTGTTTTCTGTGTATCCTTCCTTTTTATCTCTGCATGTTTGCTTATGTGTTATTGCCGCAGTGAAGCATGTTGTGACATATCGCAAAAGGTTTTGTATAAATACAGTTTCTGACATAGTTTCTCCATCATTAAACATCTAGTGGTGTTTTTTTCAGACCTTTTTCTAAATGTTTATTTATATTTATCTTTTACGTGACCCTCTTTAAGTCAGCACAAACATGTCGCACCACCCTTCTGCATGTGTTGTACATTAAATGTCATGTCCTCAGGCACCAAAAATAATACAAACAAATTCCTTTTAGCACCTACTAGCCAGCAAACCCACCACATGGTCTCTTTGTATGAGTGTAGATTTTAAACTGTGTTCTTAAGCTTTTTTAAGTTAAAGTTATGCCACAAATCTCACATATCGACACCAACAACCATTTTATGAGGAGTCTTTTCTGCTGTGTGATACACTGCTGCTGGTCTCTTTTCCACCTGTGTGATCTCACTCAAACTGGTTGTAGAACATGATCGTGATCTCACCTCTCCGTCTTCTTCTTTCACCACATACTGAGCCACCTTGAAGGAGCTCAGGTACTCGTTCATGTTCTGAATCTCTGTGTCTTCAGTGGCGTCCTGGCTGCGGTCCAGCAGCTTCGAGATGGCGTCGTCGTCGTAGTGGATCACGTTTCCCTCCTCGCCATCTTTGTTGTCACCTGTTGACGAGAAGCTCTCATTTAATCCCAGCAGACAAAAATCTGTGGATTTGGACTTCAGGCTCTATGGGGCCTGATTCAGAACCAGCCTCCAGTGGCCGTTCGAGGAACTGCAGTTTTTTTGGTGCTTTGTCGACAGCACTTTGCCTCCACACTGAGTTTCATTTCCTGAGTATTTGACTTTAGTTTTGTTGAAATCTACAAATATTTGATGGCATAAAGTGAGAATGCTTTTTAAAGCAGAGGCTATTCAAACACAAACAGAAGAGGAAACGCCCTCTATACATCTGAAAAGGACAGGACGAACAGAAACTTATCATTGAGAAAAACAAGAACATCAAAACCTCCAGTTGTCTCAAGGCAACTGTTTTATTTAATAACAGTGATAACAGTCAGCAGCTTGAAGCTCAAATGAAAGCACACAAGATCTTCCTCTTAGCTAAAGTCAAACCCGGCGGATAGACGTACCCATTGTTCGTGCTGCTTCCATTTCATCCTTGAAAAGCTCCTCAGTGCCAAACTTGAGGATATCGTCCAGTTCCTGTTTGGACATGGAGCCGGTTTTGGAGCCCAGGCCGGGCCGAACCACCAGGTGGGTCAGCATCATCTTCCTCTTGGCCACCTGAGTGATTCGCTCCTCCACCGAGCCTCGCGTCACGAAACGATAGATCATCACCTTCTTGTTCTGACCGATACGATGAGCTCTGCTAAAAGCCTGAGGGAGCGGGAAGATCGGGGGGAGACGACAGAGACAGCTTCAGGTGATGACACAAGAATTAACAGCTGATGATAACAGTACAGGAAGATTTATTAAAGCTTTGTTACAATGCAGAAAATATTGAAGATTTGGTTAAAACAGAAGCGTGCGCATGATCACGTGAAAGAGAAATCATTACTTGGATGTCATTGTGAGGATTCCAGTCAGAGTCGTAGATGATGACAGTGTCTGCACTCGCAAGGTTGATGCCAAGACCTCCAGCTCGTGTTGAAAGCAGGAAGCAGAACTGCTGAGCGCCCGGTGCTGCGACCGAAAAAATAAAACACCAAAGCACAGAGTCAGTTCGTGTGTGTGAGTGTGTGAGTGAGTTAAAGCCATGTAGAGGCGAAAGTGCATCAATATGAACACACACGGATAGATTCTGGATTAACAAACTCACCGTTGAAGCGGTCAATGGCCTCCTGCCTGAGGCCTCCAGTAATCCCTCCATCGATACGCTCATATTTATATCCCTCGAACTCCAGAAAATCCTCCAGCAGATCCAACATCTTTGTCATCTGCGGAGAAGTTCATGCGGGTGGGATCAGACTAAATGAAACTGTTAAAAATAAGCAAAGTCTGCACTTTCACTCAAAGTGATTTTTTCGCAGGGTGTCTGGAAAAATCAGCTGATTTACCACCAACAGCTGATACCGGCAGTGAAAAGGCTAAAATTATAGATGGCTGGATTTTCAGCGTTTCACGGCCGCAGATCAATGAAAGCTGTGGCTTTCAGCCCGGGCACGATATTTATTCGACTGTTACCTGAGAGAAAATGAGAACTCTGTGTCCTTCATCTTTGAGTTTCTTCAGCATTTTCTGAAGCAACGTCAGTTTTCCTGAGGACTTCACCAGCAGGTTGCCGTCGTACGAGCCGTTGGGTAATACAGGAGCTTCCTGCAGGGGACAAAAAAATCAAAACGAGACGTCAACTGGAGAAATGCACAAATACAATGTGGTTGGTAATAATTATAGGGGCTTTAAATGCACAGTGTGTGTTTTCTGCAGCTTGAGGTCTCTGAATCAGAACAATGAAAACAAAAGATCAACTCTGATGAAGGGATTTGTTCATTTCTTGTTAAACAGCCGCCGTTGTAGATGAAAATCCACCTGACTGACTCAGGCAGGAATGATCACCTATAAGATATTGTACTAAAATGTTACATTTAGTCATGTTTGCTGACTTCCTTCCTCACTTCCTGACTTGTGTTAGCCCAGGAGTTAGCAACAGACAGCAATGAAACACACAGTTAGCTTGAAAATTAAGGATTTCTTAGTGTTTAAACATTGCTGGAAACATCTGGAATAACGTCTGGGACGGCTTCATGTAATATTTAACATAGGTCTGGTCATTTTTAGATATTTTACTGCTTAAATGTGACATGTAGTGCATTTAAGCCACAGTATTATATTTCAAACCAGGAGATAAGAGCAACAATTTGTGGGATGCAGGTTGGTATCTTGTGTTGAACAGCGATGGTCTCATCTCTCCACAGACACTCTTTCTACTCCATGTTTTTGCACTTATGGAGGGTAAAATTGCCGCCTCACCACAGCGGCCACAGGGAACAGGTAGGGATGATTGCAGCACTTCTTCAGGTCCATCATAATGTTGAGCAGGGACACTTGGTTGCCTCCACCTTTGGAGTTCAGAGCTTCAAAGTTTCGTGTCAAAATAAATTTGTAGTATTTCCTGCAGGTCAGAGGTCAAAAAATTATATAGAATCAGGAGCTGAGATGAGATGAAAATCACAATTAATTACTTGTATTCATTAAAAACATGCTTTTTTTTAGATGAAACAGACAACAGCGAGTAAAAACTCAAACTCCAGCCTCTCTGCTTACTTCTGCATGGGGCTGAGCTCCACTCTGACAATCAGCTCAGTCTTTGCAGGCATGTTCTTGAAGACATCAGCCTTCAGCCTCCTGAGCATATGAGGGCCGAGCAGGTCGTGGAGCTTCTTGATCTGGTCCTCTTTAGAGATATCAGCAAACTCCTCCAGAAAACCGTCCAGGTTACTGCGAAGATCACAGGTCGAAGACATTAAGTTAACACCAAATGTCACATAAATCCAAGAAAAACAAGATCTATATTCGTACCAGTCTAAGGAGAGAACTATTTGATGCGCCAGCAAGCAGATATTGGTAAGACAGAGAGGGAGAGGAAGACAAGGGAATGATAAAACAGAGGAGAGGAAGGATTTACTTGAAGCGCTCTGGGGTGAGGAAGTTAAGCAGGTGGAACAGCTCCTCCAGGTTGTTCTGAAGAGGAGTCCCAGTGAGCAGCAGCTTGTAGTAGATCTTATACCCGTTGAGGATTCTGAAAAACTGGACAGGACACATCACAAAAAAACAAGATAACACATACGTCTCCGAAAAGAAAGCAGTGAGGTGTGAAAAACTTCCAGAATACGAAGCTTAAACGTCTAAAATCACCAATCAGACATCAGTCGATGCAAAAAACGACTCCTTTTCAAATCAGCCTGTGTTCCTGCTCTATTCATGTTTTTTGTGCTCGTTCTGGAGCCGAACCGCAATCAGCGGCAGAAATGCTGCTTTACCTTTGATTGGTTGTTCTTCAGTCTGTGGGCCTCGTCCACCACCAGACAGGCCCATGTGATGGAGCCCAGAATGGCCTGATCTATGGTGATCAGCTCGTAGGATGTCAGCAGCACATGGAACTTGATAGGAGTGTCTTTCTGCAGGAGGACGGAGGACGAAACATCAGTACAACATGTATCATTTTGACCAATTTTGACGGGGGATCTTATGTTGTAGTGTTTGTAATTTCATGGACAAATATCTTCATCATAGTTTTTCATCCAGAAAAGTTTTCACTGGCAAAAATGAGAAAATTAATGAATAAAAAACAAAATTACGATGACAAAAACTATGATGAAATGTACTGACACTTCCATCAACGAATAAAAATGAGCAAAAAAGATGTTTTATTCATTTACAAAAAGGTCAACAGAATTAGTCACAGCTTTTGTCCTCATAAATTAGCTTTCATTTAGTTTTTTATCTGCAAAAAAATGTTGTTGACAAAAAAATGTGGTGGAAATTATTTGTCTGTGAAATCAACAGTAAAATGGTGGAAGAAAAATCTGCTGCACCATTTGCTTTAATTATAACTATAACTGACTTTATATAAAGTCTACTGACCAAACCAAACCCTTTCTGCAGGTTTAGATTTAAACTTATTAAAGCTTATTTAAATTAAACATATCTGAAAACATCAAACCTCACTGACCTTCATGCGAAACACTTTGCGTCCTGATTTTACTGCGCTGTCTTCGAAGGTGAACTCGTTCTCCCTGATGATCGCCCGGCTGTCTTTGTCTCCGGTGTACGTCACAACGTAGAAGTCTGGAGCCCACATCTCAAACTCCCTCTCCCAGTTGATGATGGTGGAGAGGGGCGCACTCACCAGGAAGGGCCCCTTCGAGTGACCCTGAGAGGGAGGAAGAGGAGGGAAGATTATGTAACTACAACATCACCAGAGGAAGATATATTATAAGTTTTATCACTCACTTTTCTGCATTGTAAGAATCTGTATTAATACTAAAAAATTTTAAAAGAAGTATTATGAGTTTGATAATAGCGGACATTCTTCCACTCTCACCTCCTTGTAGAGCGAGTACAGAAACACTATTGTCTGCACCGTCTTGCCGAGGCCCATCTCGTCAGCCAGGATGGTGTCGGTGCCCTGAGCCCACGAGAACCTCAGCCAGTTCAGGCCTTCCAGCTGGTACGGGTGCAGCGTCCCCCCGGTGGCGTTTATGTACCACGGCTGGTGCTCAAACTTGATGGTTGGCTGGTTGCGTGAGAATACAGTGGTATTTTGTGAAGTGGATAATGTGGCTTTCAAACCTGACACATCATTTTGTTGTACTGTAGTAAGTTGATGCAGCAAGCAGCCAATAAAAATGCAGAGCTGTATTTACAAAAAAGAACTAAGTAAGTATTTAAAATCCGTGACCAAAAGGCCTCTAAATATCCAAACTTACATCTATGATGGGAGCATCAGGAGGGACCTCCCTCTTTGGATGGTCCTCTTTGAGTTTCTTTCCTTTTCTCACCACCAGGGGGCGTTGGTCCTCCCCTAGTATTTGTTCCCTGGCAAATAATTGCAGCAACATGATGAGCCAAACAGCTCAAACGGGGGCATCACAGATAGAGGGCAGGGCAGAGGGGAAACAGCAGCATATGTCATTTTTATTTTGGGCTGATGGGGACTCCCTCTGCTCTTCTTCACCATTATCTCCACACTATTAACGACAGCCAGGGTTTCAAATATCCTGTAAAAGCTGTTAACCAACCTGTGATCCCAGTACGAAGCTTTAAGACCGTCATATTCTGGGATGTCAAAATCATCCACCTCCCATGTGCACTGGTCGTAGGGCAGGTCTCGCCACTTGATCAGGTAGTGCACATCGCCATCTTTATCAAAGCTGGGAGGGAGAAAAAAAAAAAGCATGAACAAAACAGAGAGCTCAGGGCTTTTAGATGGATCATTACAGATCAATACGAAGCCTCGTCTGAGGACAGATTAAATTGGTTGAAATATGTTAATGGAAAATGAAAAAAATAACATTAAAAAAATCACATGACGGTCGCTTATTGTACTTCCTGTAATTGTAGATGCAAAAAGATGGAGCTGAAACTTAAAACATCACCTTTTTTTTCAAATATATGATTCAAATCCTGAGTGAATCTCATATAATCAAAAATATGATTGTACTACAGTCTGTCATGAATCTGTGTGAGATGCATGTCTGAACATAAGAGTGACCGGCCGTGAAAGTCTGGACACATGAGAAATAATCTTTTGGTGTTGTTCCCGCTGTGTATTATCTGTGTTTTGAACACATCACTCATATCCTGAAACATACAGCGCTGTGAACAATAACTTCCACATAGAAACTGATATCACACAGCCAGCACAGGCAAGATGACAGAGAGGATAAATCAAACTAAGCAGCAGCTTGTTATTTAGAAATCCAAGTCTGTTAACCGTGTTTGAGTCCTTATGTAAGGTGTAATTGTGTGACTGTGAGCGGCCACCTGTGGTTGAGTATCCGGTGGATAACCATCCACTCTGGTTTAATGCCGTAGCGGTAGAAGCGCTCCTCCATCACGGCGTACTGGGGGTCTTTGCTCTTCCTCTTCTCACTGTTGAGCTCCTCCTCTCCGGATCCGTAGTCGTACGGCGGAGGTTCGTCCATGTCGTTCTTACGCTGGTAGTTTCGATACATGACGGTGTGATAAAGCTCCAGCTGCACCACCACAAGACAAACAAAACAATCAGCACCACCTCTGCAACACAATATTTTCACTGTAATGAGACTAATTTTTATTAATCAGTTTAATTCCAGATTATATTAAATGAAGCAAAACCAGATGCAGTATTAATAAAAAAGACCATCGTGTTTCTTTCTATACAAGCGATTGTTCAGACATCACTACATTGAACGTCAGCTTGGTTTGAGTGCTCCGAATCGCTTCGTAATTGTAGATTGATGGTTTGACACATGAAACAATGAGGACTTATATACATATACGTCTTACAGACTGACAGCTTAATGGCTGAAGGACGTGTATTGTCGTATTGGATTAATCTCTAAAAGACGGTCCAGTGGAAACTCCCCTGGCTCGTTGTGCGTGTTCCACTTTCAGCGGAGAGAACACGTCGTTCTCGAGGCCAAAAGGGTTCATAAATGCTCATTTGAGATTGGACCTACTTCTGGTATCTCACCTGCAGCTCGCTGACCCAGGAGCAGTGCCAGTACGAGAGGCCAGCCCACTTCACGAAGAACTCCCTCTCTGGGTGGCCCTTCAGCGGAGGCTTGGTCAGTGGATCACTTGGCTTGCCGTCAGGACCTGCAGGCAGTTCAGCTGGCAGAGGGGGCTCCCCCCAAGTCCAGTGCAGAATCTTTTGGACCTTTCCTTTGAGGGGAGGGCACTGAGAAAGGGAGAGCAGGTGCTGTGATGCATGCAGTTTTTATCTATGCCTCACGTCAAAGCATCAGTGCACACAAAGTCTAAAGAGGGTTTGTAAGCAGATAAAATACATTATTGGGGTCAATCAGATCGTTCAATAAAGCTCATCAGTAAATTAAGCCTCCACTTCCAAAGACAACCATCCTAAGAGTATTAATCCATGTTAATATGCAGGAAAATTCCAACATAAACATGCTAATGGGATAGCTCAAACTGCTAGCTTAAAGTGGCTTTCAGAAACCAGACTGTACGAACAGTCAAAGCACTTTTTAGACAGTTTATACAATTTGCCCTCTCAGCACCTCACAAACCAGCTCCCAATCATGTTTTACTGATTATACATCATCATTTATTTATTAGGGGCAACACTAATTAATTAACCTCAGTATGAAGTCACATTTAGCACTTGGTGTCCCTGAGGAGGTTGATATTATATATTAATAGAAAAATCAAAACATAAAGCAACAAAAGACCATCAAAGCAAATAAAAATTAAACATCAAGAGCATTTAACAATCAGCAATGACATTAAAAACAGGTGAACTGAATAAGATTGATCATCTTGTTACACTGCAATGTTTGGCTGGAAATCAGGAGCCCGACTATTGTTTTCATTGGGATCAATATAAATATTTACTGTACTTTAACTGTTGTTTCTCTCATCACAATTTCATCTTACACTATATTTTCATCCCACAGGTCACAATCAGGAGTTAAATAACATGTATGACTGCTTTGCAAAGAGATAACTGAAATATTCCCTAATAATAAAAACACCTTTAAGAGAGTTTCAATAAAGTTTTTAGTTGCAATAATTAAGTGGCACATGTTGCACACTAGAGTGAACCAAAGTGTGTCTAAATAGATTATGATGACAAGATTTTACACTGAATGTAAGAAAAGTAAAGGTGACTTTTTTCACAGGAAGTTAAACATTATAAAACTAACATAAAACATTATATGAATAAAATAAAATAGTATTTGACCTGAAATGTGCGCTCACTCACCATGCAGCGTGGACACAACCACTCCCCGTTGGGGATCTCAGGTAAAGGTGGGTTGAGGCAGTGGATGTGGTAGGAAGATGGACAGGTGTCACAACACAGCAGCTCTCCTCCGTCTTTACACACTCTGCAAAACTCCATGTGGTCATCCTCTTCCTCTCCTGGTGCCTCTTCCTCCTCCTCCTCCTCATCTTTGGCCTCCCACTGGATACCCTCTTTCTCCTGAGGGACACAGGCAGCACGGACTCAGTGAGGGTTGAAGCAGAGGGTTAAGCTGATAGTTGAAGTTCATCCACCTTCTTGTGTGTAAAACAAAGCTGATATTATTTTGATTATGTGGTTTTGCTCTGATTGTTTTTTACTGTATTTGTCTTTTCATGGGGAAAACCACACTGACATATTGGAAGAGTGAGGCCAAAAGTTGTGTTAGTTATCAATTCTGCTCAATACATTTGTGAAAAGCATGAATAAGCTTTCAAACACAGACCAAACTAGTTTTCTCATATACACTGAAAACAGCCAAATACTCCACATAGTGAAAAGAAAAAAAACAGAAGTCTTAGAGCAATTATATCGTAATGACTAGAGACCCGAAGGAAAACTTTAATGTCTCCCAGGACCCAAACTAATAAAATACAACATTACTGACTCTTCAGCCATCAATAAAATTTTAAACAAATCTGTTGTGAAGAATGTTTTTATAGAGGAAAGCTTTTAGTCAAGGACGGCAGGTCGGAAGGGTCAATCGCAGCTAAATAAAGTAACGTCATCAAAGCTAGCTAGCTAGCTAGCGAACGTGACCTATTAGCTAGCTAGCTAATGCTAATAAGCAACATTAGCTAGTTAGCAACACATTAGTAGCCTTTAGCTAACAAACAGTTCAAATGTAACACTTACAAACCCGTAACCTATACACTAACCTATTTTTTGGATGTCAAAACAGTCTGTTAGAAGTCTTTTCTTTGCGCAAGAGAAATATATTCAAACTTGCTAAGAATGCTAAGAAGCAATGCTAATAATTTTAACATTGATCAACATACACTGAGGCCTCCACTTCAGATTTAAAATGACTTTGGCGAAGCTCACTTACACATAATCTTCATTACACATTAACTTCAACATTATACAAACTATGGAAAGGGAGGAAACCACAGAAGTCACACTAAATGTTAACCTCAGCACCTGAACAAACCAGAGCAGAAAAATGACAGCTTTTTCATTTTAATTAGGAAAAATTAATTAACACATTGATAAATTATTTGGGAACCCAATAAAAGCGTTCCCTGACTCCTTTCTGTGGCTGTGACCCTCGGATGCAGAAAGGCTTTGCCTTCAAGAATTAATCAAATGTATGAACTTGAGAAAAGCATAATTACTATTTGCCCAAATTATTCACAGCTATTTAATATATGCAACCTGTTCTGTGAGGTTGTAGATACACTTTGCTGGATTAAACAGGGTAAGAAAATGTCAAAATAAGGCCTGTAAATGCCCAATGTGAATATTTTTCATTTAATATTAAGTTTTAAGGGCTTTTATTTGCAATGTTTTACTCAAGTATCTTCACACACACACACACTTCCTATAAATGTAACTATGACTAAAACCACAATGGAGAGAAGTCTTTTGACTCTCTTGCTTTGTCCTTGATGCTGCTTTTGTTACTTTGTCATTTTTAGATGAATTGTCAAAAAAATGAACTAAACTGTGTTCATATTGGCTGTTTTGTGTTAGTTGAAATGACTGATCTTCCTTAAATGTTCTAATGTGCACGTAGGCTTGGGATACAAATTTCAACAGGTCAATACATTATCTGTCTATCTATCTATCTATCTATCTATCTATCTATCTATCTATCCAATCTAAAAAAAAAAATAGTATAAAAGTAAAGGAGGTCACAGGCAAAGCAGGAGTGGGAGTGTTGTTGAAGATAATAGTTCAGATGAAGGTCGTGTTCACTTGATATGCCACTCACAAACCCCCCAGTGCACAGGTGCTGTTTAAACAGAGAAACACTGCAGAGCCGAGGAGCTTAACGTGCAATATAAAGTGCAATACGTCTTAATGCCACAGCACTTAAGAAACCAGGCCATCATGTAACTGGATGCATGAAACACAAAGTATCTCAAATGCTTTATTTCTTAAATCTGTGATGTTATCATACAAGCTCCAGCTGATGTGTAAGTAACACACCCAGAGTGTCTCCACCTTATTTACCTGATGCACTGTTTGACTTTCAAAATAAATTCTCGCAGGTGACCACTTTCTTTGCATACACGGAAAAAACACATCTTCATTAATATATCTACACTAATATACTCACACAGTGCGGACAGCTCCATTTGCCCTCGGGAGCCTTCTCCAGCTCCGGGTCCAGACAGACCAGGTGGTACGCTCTGGGGCAGGTGTCACACAGGATGATCTCCCCACCCTGCTGGCAGACCTCGCAGTAGTCCTGGTGGTCTGTCTCGTAACCATCGCCGTCCTCCTCTGGAGAAGGAAAAAGAAAGGGCAAAAATGAGCAATTCCCACATACATAGAAGCACCTGAATGCAGCTTATATGTATATACATACTGTATAATGTCTACACTGTGTACAATTTACAGTGTTTTGGCTCTACATGTGCATGAGACTGAGTGTGAGGGTAACGTCTGCTGAGGAGGAGCATCTGCCTTCGGAAAGCATTCCAAAAAACAAATAAAGCTTAAAAGAATAAATTTTAATTTCCTCGTTATCCATAATCAAACAGTCTGGTTCTGAGGGATTTCAGTGGGATTTTCGGAGGGAAGAAACACACCGCGGAGCACGGCGGGTGTAGACAGTAAACATACTTTTCCTTTTTTTCCGCCCACGTCGGGCCTTTTTCTTGGTGGCGGCCCCCGAGGTATCAGAAAGCACAGAGGCACTGTGGATGCTGATGTCATCAAAGTCCGACTCCTCCAGGAAGTCCTCCTCACTCTGGAAAAGCACACACACACAAACTAACGAGCTCAGAGCAACGGGAAGAATTAAACTAAACCAACTTTCAAAGAAAACCCAGCAAACAATCTGGTCACTTTGATGCCAATGAAAATACAGAGTAGCAGAGACGCTCAGAGACTGAACGAGGGAAATAAGACAAACCGAGGATGCTTTCTTCTTCTTCCCGCTTTGGCCCGACTTTGATTTGGTCTTTTTCGGCTTGGGTTTCTTTTTTACCTCCTTCACTGTCTTGCTTCTCTTTTTAACTCCTGGTCCTGAGACACACACACACACAAAGACACACCAAGACACCATTAGATGCATTTACAACATTTCATTCCTGCCATTAATCCTCAAAATATGCATTCTTACCCTTCCCCTCTTTGGTTTTGGCTTTTTTGATTGGCCCCAGCTGAGAGCTCGGCTGGCTGCTGCTGACAGACGTCGGCTGTGCCACGGTGACTGTTTCCACAGCGGCAGCCACGGCGGCGGCCACAGCGGTGGCAGATGCGCCTTTGAACGGGTTGTTGGCACTGAACTCTCGCCACTTGGCCCCTAACACTGTCATCATCTTTGACATGGGAATCTTCGGGTTCTTCTTGGCAATGAGAGGCCTGAGTAAAAACCAGAGGGAGAGGAGACAACAACGGCAGCTTTATTATGTCACACTTCATTCCCGTTGATGTAATTTCTGCTTCCCTCGGCACTGGAGGGGAACCGCGTCCCGATTCGCTGACACTCCAGTGCCCCTTAAGTTTTGTTCTCTCCTGCTTTGCTGTGTGCATGTCATGTTTGTGATTTGTCAGGCAACAGCTTGAGGTTTGGCACGCTGGCCTGTGAGAGATAGTGGGTCAGAGCGCCGAAGTCCCAGAGCCTCCCGGCTGTCACAGGCATCCAGTAAGCAGCTGACTACTCACAGGGGGCACTGCAGGAGCTCATGCTCCACTTTGTCGGAGCAGAGGCTTAGCTGAGCCAGACAGCCCCAGGTGAGACAGACTCTTTATACCAACAGTCGAGTTTTCTAGCTCAAACAAAAAGAGCAGTGTTTGCTCGTCTCATCGCGCTCCGGTCTCACTGTGGAGGTTTTGTTGGAAGTGTCAGCGAAGGGCCTCTGACAGTCCACAGAAACAGAACAGTTAACAAAATTAGATGCTTGCCTGAGGAACTGGCTGAAAGCCTTGTAGTTGGTGATGGTTTTGTAGTCGTCCTCGGTGAAGCCGTACTGGACGTCTTCGAGGCCCCATTCCTGCATCAGCTGGCTGGATGATTTGGGTTCCTGAGGAAAAACACATATGGAAGAGATCAATGAATGACTGTCAAAGCATTAATGTATTAAGAGAAGAGAAATGAGTCCCCATCGAGTAAAAAAGTAACTTTTCTTCCTCTTTCTTGTCAGTGATGTTTAAGCTTCAGTGTGCAGACTGATGTTTTTGCACTTTAAGGTTATTATTATTATTAGTTTGACACTTTAGAGTTATTATATCCATCTATTGAAAGAGAAAAAACTCTGTGCTAGCCGTAAATCTCAGTTTTTACATGTGAATTTGATTATTTAAGCTAGTTTGGGGGCCAATCACGTCAAGTTTGCAGTTAAAAGGTCTGAACTGGAAACTTCTGGTCCCCTTTCAATATGAATATGGGTTTTTATGTGAAATGGGACATTGCGTGTTCAGTAGATACACTTTTATGATAAAAAAAAAACTTTTCAAATACTAAAAATAGAAGTTTTATTAATTTGATAATAATTTGTGAGTTTGATCATCAGTGAATTATCATTTAGGACTCTTAAAAACTCCTCATTCTGAGTCCATCTCTGCTTTCAGATCTACATTTAAGACTTCTCTTTTTAGACGGGCTTATTATTCATTTTTTGCCAGCTGTGCCTCTGTCAGACGTCCCTGGGGTATGTGAAAAGCACTTCAAATCCAATTTATTATCATTATTATTATTAGATTATCATATCAAGAGAAGATAAATTCAATGTGACTCAAAATGTGGGCGCACCATCCGAATGGGCCTCATTTCAAACACTGAAATCCCTGAACACAAGTTGTCGGCCTTGTGAACTTTGACTCACTTTCATGTTCCCATCATCGTCGTCGTCGTCGTCGTCTTCCTCGTCTCTCTTCTTCTTCCTGGGCTTCTTCTCCTTCTTCTCCTTCGGTTTCTTCTTCTTCTTCTTGGTCGGGCCATATGTGCTGCTCTCACTCTCCGAGCCTATTTCTGGACGTTCCCGTTCCTCCTCCACCTCTGACGTCTCCTCCAGGTCGCTGTCAACTCTCGCCTGGATTCCTCCCTGAGGCGTTCGATGAGGACAAATCAACATTTTATGTGTGTGTGTTTGTAAAAACAAATGCACAATATTGGATATTTAGTAGCAAAAAGAGGATGTGAACATATGTCAGGTTCAGATGGCTGCTGCTGATCTCCTCTCTTTCATCCTCCTGCAGATAAAAAACTGTGTATAATTTACCATCGTCACAGAAATACAACTGTTTTTTTTTTTTGTGTGTGTGGTTTTTTTTGTTTTTTTTGCGCCAAGTAAAATTTCACCCGAGCCATCTTCACGTTTCTTTGATGTAGTCAAGAGCTCCTGCCAAACAGCTATTTTTGTAAATGTAAACAGGTACGATCTGACTTTGAATTTTGCTTCAGCTCTCTACCTCGAGACGTGACTGTGACCGACTGAAACCGGCATCAAAGCCAGATTCCTGAGTCACAACTGAAATCGAGATCAGACTCTCACCGTTGGCACAACAAAAGGAAAAATCTATCTGCAGTTAGGAGACAACTTCAGAGACTGAATTGTAAAAAAAAAATAAATCTAGCAATAAAGAAAAGGGGGAATAATTAAAATATGAAACTCAATGATTGGGCAAATAAGCATAGCATTATTTTTTTTTTTCCAGGATTAGGGATTAGAGCTCCCACAGAGGCCACCCACACGAAAAGAAAAAAAAAAAAAAGAAAAAGAAAAAAGTGCTGTCTGTGTATGAAGCACTCTGCATGAAAGCTTCTTCTTGATGGTATTTACATAAATTAAATTACTTTCTTTCCAAAGTGTCACTGCTTCACTAATATTCTAATTCTCCTGCCTGTGAGGACATTTATAAATCACTGCGTTACAAACTCGTCGCTGAGCCGTGACTTGACGGAGGAGTCACGTCAGAGGCACGTTCACCTTTTTTTCCAGATGCTTCGAGGACAAACAGAGAACCCAGAAGAAGAACAGAGGACCTCAGGTGGTGCAGCCAATCACTGATCTGCAGACCGAGCGCTCGATGCTGCCTGTTTTAATATCAGACATCTGGAAGGCTGTATGGATTTAACAGTTAGCAGGTGTTGTTTGTGTGATCTGGAGTGTTGCATTCGAACAAATTCACTGGTGTGCAAAGCTCGTGATTGTATGTGCATGTGATGGAGGAAGAGAGAGGGAGAGAGGGAAAAAAAAAGTATGTGGTGCTTCTCCCTGTGTGCACATCTTACCTAATTATTTGTGCGCTTGTTGTGTGCAGGTTGCTGTGTGTGTATGCAGAATATAAGGGGGGTGTGTTTCACCTCTTTTGATCTGAAGAACATCTCTCTTTGTCGGGGTTTAAATGCATGTGTGTCAGTTCATGTGCATGTGTCTGAATGTGTGTTTTCTCTTTTTTAAATCTCTCTCTGTTGTGTGCATGTGTGTGTGTGTTAGTGTAGGTGTATGTACAGAAGCTGTGTGTGTGAACATGTGTGTGTGTGTGTGTGTGAACATGCTTTCGGAGTGAATTAGTGCACAGCAGCTTTGTGCTCTGCTCGCTGCCTGTTGCTCAGCAGGCCTGTGTGGCTCCATGGAGAGACTTACAGGCGTTTTGCTCTGTAGCGCAGTGGAAAGGCTCACGTTGCCGCAGCGCCCGCCAACCCAACCAGCAGCCTGGCTGTGTTGCCATGGTGACCAAATTTGAGCAGTGTCTGGCTCTAGCTCTCTCTCTCTCTCTCTCTCTCTCTCCCTTCTTCATAGCTCACCCCGCCGCACGCCTTCCCTTTCTCTCACTTTCTCTCTTTCACATCTCTTAGCCCCCCCTCCCTTATTCTTTTTTTTTCTCTCTCTCTCTCTCTCTAACTCTCTCTCTCTCTCTCTCTCACTCTTTCTTTCTATCCTGC
>JAQMCX010000028.1:4645197-4656073 GCA_029814765.1 Acanthurus leucopareius | reverse complement strand
TTATTCTTTTTCTCTCTCTCTCTCTCTCTCTCTCTCTAACTCTCTCTCTCTCTCTCTCACTCTTTCTTTCTATCCTGCCACTCACTCCCCCCCTCGCCCCCCCCCCTCGCCCCCCCACCCCACTCCACGCACACTCTATCACAGTGGCAGCCAATGGAACGGCGCCATCCAATCAGACACGTTTGCATAACGAGCTTGTTATGCAGAGGCCTGTGGTTGCAGAGCTGGTGCTCCAGCTCCCGTCTAGACAAATCTCATTTATGCATAAGAAGAAGGAGAGAGAGAGAGTGAGAGAGTGAGAGAGAGAGAGAGTGAGAGAGTGAGAGGGAGAGAGAGAGAGGAGGGGGGGATGGGAGTGGGGGTGGAGATGGAGGAGGGAAAAGCAAAGAAGCAGAACCACTGTTGAGAGTGAACTGCAAAAGAAAAGGTGGAACTGTGCAACAACCTCAACGTGGCCCAGAGTTCAATGTAACACACACACACACACACACACAGACACACACACACATGGCAGCGCCAAAGAGGACACTGGCTTCAACAAAGAGGGTGTTTCTACTTTCAGAGGGAGGAAAATCAGATAAGTGCTGATAGAGTAATCAAATTAGATGCTTCCTCGTAATGGCTCTGCCTCGGGGAGATTGCAGAGGATGCCACGGAAAATATCAAATGAGCAAAGACTTGGGTATTCAATAAAAAAAAAAAAAAAATCCAGTTCCACGAGTGAAAACGCTGCTGTAAAAACACTTTATTGTTCGAAAAAAAAAAAAAGAAAGAACACAGCCTCTTTCTTTCTTTCTTTCTTTCTTTTCTTTTTTTTCTCCAGAAATCAGCACCAGCTCTCTGTTGACTCACAATCCTGAGAGAATACTGAACTTAGGGAAACACGAAAGAAAGCTCATCTCAAACCGACTGTATTTCAACAAAACGTTAAAGCTACAAGCGCCTCCCTCACAGCCTCATGGAGGTTTTTTTTTTTTTTTTTTTTTATTGCGGCCAAACGGCAGCCTGTTCTTCTTCCAATAAAATTAACTGCCCTCCATAAACTCCGATTTCATTGATTTAGCAGACTGTTTTGGTACAAAAGAAGAAAAAAAAGACACAGAGAGTCTTCCTTTATGTCTGCATGGTTTCTTTGTTTCACTGCAGATGAGACAGAGAAGACTGTTACGTCTCTCTCCACGGCTAACATTTCTCCACGCCAGTTGCTGCGACCTGAGACGGGGACGAGCCACTGACAGTCTCTGACCCCAATTGACTTTTAGCCCCAGTCTGACAGCAACCTTTGGGGAGTGATTGGAAGTGAATTACATCAGCGGCGACTCCTCAGCGTGAAGGCAAGAGAGAAAAAGAGAGAGAGAGAGAGAGAGAGAGGGAGGAAGGAAATAATAAGGAGAGAAATATATAAATAAAGAATGAACAAAAGGAAAAGAGAGAGAGAGAAAGAGAAAGAGAAAAGAAAAAAGAAAAGAAAAAAGGCAGATTTGCATTTCCTGTGACGCAAAGGCAGCAACAAAAGCAGCAGCATCACGATCAGGGCAAAGTGAGGTGATGCGTGTGAGGAGAAGGGAAGAAAGAGGAGAATACAGAGCAGAGTCTGTGTGTGTGTGTGTGTGTGTGTGAGAGAGAGTGTGTGTGAAAGAAAGAGAAAGAGAAAGAGAGAGAGAGAGAGAGTGGCGAGAGTGTCAGAGGGAGTCCCCCCCTCATTAGCTCAGTGAGACCCAGAGCTCGGTGTTTACCACAAGCAGCCAAAGGGCCGGGTGGCAGCCTGGCCAGCCAAGCTCCTGCAGCACTGCTGGCATCTCCAGCCAGCGGAGGGGAACATCCTGGCTATGTCACCGACACTGTTCGAGTCCTCGCCAGCACGCGCGGGAAAACACGCCGGGAATACTGTAAATTCCTGTATTCACTTGATGAGGAATTCTTATAGTCCCTTAGTTTGGATACATGGTCAGAAAAAGTCACAGTAGATGAGACTTTTCTAGTGATGTGAAAGCTGATTTTATTAAACACCACCTTTGTTCATCATATTCCCCTCATTTAATAATATTTTTTATAGTTACAGTGGATCAAATGACTCTGTTTATTGTCGCTCATACTGATAAATCCACTGACTGTTTTAACCCGGCTGTATCTCTCTTTAAGCTCATTGTTTTTCTGGTGTTACACTGAGATCTGTAACTCCTCAAAGTCTCTGACCTGATTTGGAAGTTTAGTCTCAGTAAGAAGTCTTTGACAAAGTCGGCTTCACCTTGAGCTCAGGGCTCAAGTTGGGTTAGAGTTAAGAGTTGCAGAAATGGTTTAAAAGAAGACCAAGAAGCAGAAAAAATAACAAAACGTAAGCTATCGAACTCATCTGTCATCAGCCTCGTTTCAAAGCTCCCACAGACTCACAGTGTGCCGACGAGAAACACACGAGTTAGCAACAAACCGGCGAACATCTGGGGGAAGTTGGTGGAGACAGAAACAGAGTTTAAAGAAAAGTGAATGTAAGATTTGCTGGTGGCTTAAAACACAAATGACTCTAATGATCCTTTGTGTCTTCTGGATGTGAAAATAGACTTTTTTTCTAACACATTTGCTTGCATGATGATATGATGTGTTAGATTGATGCAGGCCTGAAGCAGCACTATGTGAACATTAATATCACATACATTCCTCTTACAAATGATGACTTTTTCTGCAATAAAACACAGTCACTTCAATCCAGCCAATTAGAGGTTTTGTGGCTGTTGCCTTGTAAGCTAATGCTAGCTAGTATTAGCACATTTTAGACAGAAATTGCCTTATAATGAGTATTTATGATTCTGTTCACTTCTGTTAATAAACTACTTTTCACTAATAGTTATGACTTTTGCCCCAATGGCAAAAAGTTAATCAAAAGTTCCACAAAACACCTTTAAAAGCATTGTGATCAGTCTATTTGAGGTCACACTGATCTCACGACAACAAACCTGGTTAAATCATCTGACCAGCGTTGGTGCCGGGAGCGGCTTAAACCTCTGATGTGTCGTCTAAACGACAAAGGCTAAAAGAAAGTCAGCTGTCAGAGCTCAGACTCCCACTGCGAGCCGGGCACAAACACTGTACGTCTGTCCTGCGGTCACTGCCATCAGCAGCAGCAGCAGCACCACAGGCACAAATCCACTCTCTAAACTGGCCCTCGGTGCCCACAGCTTACACTGGCAGTGACGGTGACGCCGCTGCCAACCTGCTCCGAGCCCGAGAGCGTCCACCGCCTCTCATTCTGATCGCACAGGCAGCCGGGCAGCCAAAACACACCTTTGATCCAATTGCAGAGAGATCGAAGGAGCCATGGTTTCCCCCCCCAAAAAAATGTCTGCCAAGCTGTTGTTGTGTTGTGGGTTAATGACCGATGGTGGAATAACATCTTACCTCCTTTTTCCTCTTCTTAACTTTGGGCATTTTCCCCTCTTTCATCTTTTTGGGCTTCTTCTTCTTTTGTTGTTTGAGGGAGTCGTTGTCAGAGAAGAAGCTGTCGAGGGGCGTGAGGGGAACAGTGTTGCGCTCACCTTCGTCATCCTCATCTGGACACACAGACAAACAAAAACAGCATCTGCTCAGAAAACACAGCGAGGTGTGTGTTGTACATCCACGAGCACGTCGACTCGACAGCCAGCTCAGTTTGTAATGAGCCTGAATCTTTATATCGACTGACGCACTGAGGCCTGAACACTGTAGTGCTAAAATGATTAGCTAATCAATTGATTCGTCCGTCAAAAGGTCAGAATTGACAACAATCTTGGTAATTAATTGCTTAGGCCTTTTATAAAAGATAAAATTGTAAACATTTATTGGTACAAGCATCAAAAAAAGGAGTGTTTTCAAGTGTAAATCTTTGAGTTTTCATCAGTTTTTCAGAGAAAATCAAGCGATGTAAAGAAATCACACAACCGATTAATCAAATGAATAGAACGACAGATTAATCGACAATAAAAATAATCATTATCCAGTTAAAATACAACGAAGTGAAAAGTCAGTTAGCCTGTTTTTTTTTTTTGAAAAAATGAAAATGATGATTCAATACCAGACCAACAGGAGCACTTGGCAAAAATAAAGCTCATAATCACACATCACTGAGTGTGAATCAACTTTACCCATCAAAGCGCAAATAGATGGAGTGCCTGCCCTGCCGGTAAATGGGAACTCCCCGGAGGACCACTGAGCTATACTGAGCATATCGTCTGCCTTTAATGCTTGTTGGGACTACGGCGACCTGCTGCTGGTTGTCAGCTGCACTGTCTCAGAGCTGCTGTGTACAAACGTGCTGACTGCTGAGCGCAGCAGACTCCACTGATGCCATAGTGGGTCACAGAGGAGTAAGTAAGGAGGAGAGACGGTCCCAAACAATACATCACTATAAAGAGACACACACACACACACACAGGGGGGACGCACATGTGACGCAACAGCCTCATATGGGTCGATCTGATCTGATGTGATCTGTTCTGTTCCTCCCTTGGTGTGTTGTTTTTTTTTTGTTTTTGTTTTTTTTCTGTCTTTCTGTCTCTTGCGTGTCTCCCTGCCTCGCTGCGTCTCATGCAGACAGACTGGAGGGCATGAAATATGCAGCACGTGTATCAGAGTCAATCAGCCAACACTAGCCCTGCAGTCTACCACTCCCCTGGGTAGCTGGAGTGAGAGATTTGGGAGGAGGGATTCCTGTGTAGTAGACACACACACACACACACACAAACCGCACCAACCACTTATCCTCTATTTAGCAAAGTTAGCAGGAGGTAACCCACGCACACACAAACATACACGCACACACACACACAGAGCACATACACACCGGTGATTTGAAAGCTTTAATCAGCGTCACAGCCCTGCTCATTGTGTTTCCTTTGACCATCAAATGAAACATGTCACCTCTTCTTCTTTGGTGCTAATTGGGGCTAACTTGAGATTTACATTCCCAATATTTTTTTTTATTACAGGAAATCTGACAGCATTTTTTTCCTTTGGCTCTTATTATCTGAAAATGTGACAGTTTTCATGGGAAAATTGTAAGTTGTAATTTTTAAATCCAGAATTTGTATATTTGAAGGCCTTAAAAACAGCATTTACTGCGTCAAAACTACACAGACATCCATCTAGATTCAATTATTTAAAGGTTTGTAGCTGATTAATATAAGGACTCTCTGTCAGAGAAACTCTGGGTTAGCAAATCCATTTATTTATGTGTTTTTTTTATCTATCTGTCCCTCTACCTCTTTGTTTTCTCATTCCTCTCTCTGCCTCTCACACTCAGACCCACGTGCTCCTCTCCTTCATTTTTCTCTCTTTCTAAATAAAGCCTTGAGTTTAGGTATCCAGGCTCTCAAAACAGGGAGTCTTTTATGTCTCAGATGTACATTAGCCGCCTGCCAGGCAAAGTCGTGATGGCGGCACAGTAAGCCTCACATCTCTCTCAGACGCACAGACGATGACACGGCTCAGATGCAGATGGTACCAGCTCTGGATTACAGAGAGCTCGCAGCCCATCACTCGGTAACCCTTCCTTTGTATGAGTGATTTGTGAGTGACAGGCTGACCACACATCACTGCGGATGCCGGACTGTGCGTCTCTTGATCCGCTTTCTCTATGATAAATCGCTGGAACTTGACAGTAATGATGTAGGTTTTAAATGTTTGATTATATGAAACAGTAACAGCGCTGAATTAGGACGGAAAACTGCTGGATTTATTGGCTCGAGTTTTGCGACAGACGTTCATGTTCCCAGGAGGATATCCTGTTGGTTTTAGTGATTTTCTAACTCTTCCTGTAGCGCCACCAGCTGGTCAAAGATTTCAGCTCTCCTTTAAAATAAGTTCACATCTGCTTGACAGATATATTCAATATTTTGTGCCAACATTCATAGTTCCCAGATGATGAATCCTAATGACTTTACTGATCCTTTAGCTTTTCCTTTAGCGCCACCATGAGGTTGACATTTACAGCGTCAAGTGAAACATCTCAACAACTCTTTGATTGATGGCCATGACATTTGGTACAGACGTTTATGTCGCTCAAAAGATGAACTGTAATTACTGTGGTGATCCTCTGACTTTTCCTTTAACACCATAATTAGCCTTTTTATTTTTAATGGTTTTTAAACTCTGATTTATGGACAGACACCAGACAAACTACCCCCACAGTCATCTGCTACACTTTGAGCAAATGTTAGCAAACCGGCATACTAAACCACGATAATTAAAGCTGAACAGCATTGTCATTGTTAGCACGTTAGCATGCTGATGTTAGCCTGTGGCTCCTAGCAGGGCCACTCCTGAAGTACAGCCTGCCTTCTGCAAGGAATTTGTTAAAAATCAAACAAAAAAATATCAGACACAAAAACATATGCTCTCTCAGTGATGCATCTAATTTATAGACAGATATGACAGCAATGCAATGATTGAAAAAAACTACCAAAGAGGCTGCCTGTGTTTAACACCTGCATCACCTTATAAACTGAGAGCGACCCACAGCCTGTGAAGTCCCCAAAGGGAAACCCATCAGGGGAACGATAATCTCCCTGCTCGGTGAGTGAACCAGGCTGTGCCAGGTGTTGGAAAGGGGGGAGGAAGGTCGCTCAGTCATGTGGCACTGGGAAGTCTGGCACCAGATTCTGTTAGAAATGAGGACCAAAAGCTCCACTTGGCAAACGAGCCTTCTGTAAAGCGAGGACGGATGGCACAGACACAGATCTGACCTTCCTTCAAGGGCTTGGCCACCGGGCTGACCCATTAGAAGGGAGATTCATGAGCGACTCCCAAGTGAGGAAGCTAGAGTTTACTGGAAAGCACATTAGCCCTTTCTCAGTTCGCCCCCGTGTGGAAATGCCCTCTTAATGTTGCCCAGCATCGCTCGCCACGAAGAAGGAAAAACAGAGCCATAGGTTTTCCTGTCTTCATTGATTAAGCACTTATAGCTGAGGCTAAATGCCTTCAGACAAAGACATGCATGGGGCTATTATTAGGAAAAGTCATCATCAAAGTGATGGAAGGATGGAGCCCAAATAGCACCCATTCATATCATATTTATTGTAGACAAATATATGCACCGGATCGTAATGTGTGCAATGTAAAGCAGATATGAAAACCGACTGGAACGCTGCACCGCTCATCTGCAAATACACATTAACAAAAAAAAAAAAAAAAAAAAAGCATCTTTCATGCGCAGGCTTCGTGCACGCGCAGCAGGAAAAAATGGTGTCAACTTTCACAGTGAGGGATCCAAAAATAGACCCCTTTCCAATTGGGGATAACATTTGTAGGCACACAAAAGCCCATGATAATCTTTCAATTTTAGGGAAGAACAAAAACAATTAAAACAGAAAACACAAAGGAACAATCTGTGACAGTGTAAGCACCCGGAGTGAAACAAAGGGAATTAGGACACTTTATGTGCCACAACAAATACAGGCTGTGATAGGATAGCACTGTGGGGTCTAAAGTCTCTGTACAACGTGCTTCTACATTGTTGCGTTTTTTTTTATTTTTTAATTTGCAAGGAAGCAAATTGATGCTGGGGTAAAAAAAAAAAAAAAGAAAAAAATAGAAAAAGAAGATGTGACCGGGTGTTGTGACCTTGTCAGTCAGTTTGATGTCGGTTCATGGAGGTCGCAAACTGCCTGGGAACGCTTCCTGTGTCGGCGGCATAACAATGGATTTGCAACACTCCATCATGCTCCTCAAGGTTACTGCCTACCTGTCTACAATATGTTCTCGTTATGTATATACATACTGCGAAGCTACACGTGCAATCACCGTAACTCACCAGGATGCGACGGTGCAGCATCTTACTTTTTTTTTATTGTGTTTTAGTTTATATTATATTCAAGCTGCTGCGCTATTTTATGCCTTGATTCTTATTAGATTTTGTTCCACGGTGTGATTTTTCTTTACACATATATCCAAGCACAGTTGGAGGGAGTCTGAGATCGAAGAATTTCATTACCAACAACTGCTTCACTGTAATTATTGAGCACATGACAATAAAGGAGCCCGCGCTCGTCGGTGATGTGATAACATTTTTTAAAAAGACATAAAGACTTGTTACAGCGTGAATGTTTTAACAACAACACTACTTCACCAGATGCATAAAACATAAATTATCACGTCTTTTTTTTAGCTTAAAGATGCTAGGTCAACTGATTTTCAACTCGTTCACCCTCAACTGCGATTTATTTCTCACCATAAGTCAGGCTCATGGAGTCCCTTTGACGTGTTTATCACCAGCAAAAAAATTACACCAAATCAGACATAAAGTCATTTTGACTGACGCATAAAAAAAGTTTCCGTTTTTTTTCACTACTCACGCATCTTCACTCACCTGCCATAATCAATTGCACCTTTCCTTTTCTCATACATGTTTAACCAACAACTGGGTTATTAGGGACACGCATCAGTGCGTGTGTTCTCCCTCAGGCTATGGCTGACAGTCATACGCAGATGATGCCTCAACAGCTCAACACTCCTCTCTCCCTCTCTCTTTTTGTGTGTCTCCTCTGCTTTCTTTCTCTCTGTCTGTCTGTCTGTCTGTCTGTCTTTTCCCTCCTCATTTCTGCACACCTCTCTAATGCACACCAGCTGGTATTAATCTGTCTTATCAAAAAAAACGTTGTGTACATACAGGAACTGAAAAACTGTGTTGGTTTTATTAAAAAAAAAAAAAAGGCTTCATCGTGAACATGGCTGCCTCCACGGCGCTCTGTCTGCATGTGACAGGTGAAAGGCGGTTTCTAAAACCTGCCCTTTCACTGAATATATTTTTTTTTTGCAATTAGTAATAATCATGTGTGCAGCTGACATCGACTGTACTGAAATGAATCCTTCCCCCTTTGTTGTGACTGTGGATCAAAACATACCAGCTCTTCAGGTTCAAGACCTTCGTTATGGAAAATGACCAAGAAATGCACCATGGCAACCATGTTGTGTGAAAATTCATCATTAACCTTCATCGTTTTATCCATAAACGCTCCTTGTATCTTATCAGAGGATAACCTACGCACGCAGCCTTTATTCACACCACAAAATACTTTTATTCGAACCAAATGTACCCTCTCCTTCCTTATTATTATACTGTTATATTAACATATTTAATAAACTATCTATGATAGGTGGAGAGGTTGAGACGACACATTATTGGATTTCCATGCTCTCAACTTTCCTGTCATAGTCAGTCTTTTGTTTCAGCCATGAAACTTTCCCACATTGTGATGCAAAAAGGAACAAAAGAGGGCAAAGCAGCTTCTTTAAAGTCCTGCCTAAGACATCAAACCATCAAATGACCTGATGCAGAGCGAGCAGCAAGAGAGGAAAAACATAAATCCACTGACTTCAGCGTCCAAGCTGACACGGTGGCATAAAGATGCCCCAGCTTCTCGGCCCCGGACAGTGAAATAGTGGGGCACTTCATCACTTCAGTCATGACACACTGGACCAGGAAACAGATCCTTAGCACTTTAGGACCCGCTGTGAGTAAGACAGATGTAGATTTTGATGAGACCGGCCCCTGGCTGCACATGACAGACATGCCAGTTAGCAGCTTAAGTAAATGTAATAGGCATGGCAGCTGTAGCCTATAGCTTCTCCCAACACTGGTTAGTTTAATCACAAAGAGGAGCAGGAGTCATGATGTACCAGTTCAGAAAAATCTATCTTTTTCTATGAGGGAAAGTGGCATTTTTGGTCAACTTAACATTATGGTTGGGATTTCCCTAATTAATCAGGTGCTTTTTTACCATTACAGAGTGCACAGACTGAAACTTAACAGCCACGATTTGTCAAAGTGTCTTCCTGTGTACAGGTCATTGATTGGTCAATCTTTTGCATCCCTGTGCTTTAATCAGTCCTTAACATTTTTTTAAGGAAATAAAAATACATACAACTGATCCACTTCCAGAGCACTTTAACAGATTCATTTTACATGAAATGCTGCACAAAGCCTGGCTTGCAATGAAGCCTCCATGGGAACCCAAACGAGCTGCCATGTCAATAATGTGGGTTACTGTTAATCTCAGTTAGTGCACGACCCAGAGCTGGAGTGATGTCAGTGACCCAGCCATGGTCACCGACAGTGCACAGGATCACAGGATCACACAGGATCACACAGGATCACAGGATCAAGGCGAAGGCACCAAAGAGACACTTTGGTGAGCAGTGTTTACTGTAGCCTACACGTGGCTTTCACACCTCTGCGGCCACAAGCAGAGCTAAGAAAAAAAAACACACACACACACACACCAAAAAAAAAAGCCAAAAAAAACCATTTAAAGTTGGAGCAGCTTCCTGATCACATGTGGAGAAGAGAGCAGCACATCCTCGGAAACAAAACCAACACGGACGCTGTCAATGTTGCTCGTTTTTGTGCTTAAAAGCATAATGCACGCATTTACCGAGCGACATCACGGCACACACACACACACACACACACACACACACACCGACACTGCGCCGAATACACTACCATGGTTTTTTTTAAAACAGCTTTCCATGAGCCAAACTTGTGGGGTATTTTTTTTGGACTTAAGGTGAAGCCGTTCACTTGTACACGCATGCAGCCTGTGGAAAGGGAAAAACACACACACACACACACGCACACACACACACACATATACACACAGAGCCAACAAAAAACCATGCAGCAGGGTTTTCATCGTCTCCCCCACCTCCTCCACCACCCCCCAAAATATCAGGCTGGATGTAGGAGGACAGCCGGAGGCAAATCCAGAAACCCGTTCCCACCTTTAAGACACTGGGTCGTGCAAAAAATAATAGCATGACTCTGCTTATTGCACCCCACCCCTCCTCCTCCTCTCTGGTCTCAGGAACGCAGGACAAGCCCTTTTCCCCGCATTCAAGGCGTAGCGGC
>JAQMCX010000028.1:4631482-4645071 GCA_029814765.1 Acanthurus leucopareius | reverse complement strand
CCAAAACCCCTTTTATAATTATAATAATTAAATTTAACCCTCCAGGCGCCCCACCCCATTAAATTTATTCACCCAAAAAAAAAAAAAAAAAAAAAAAAAAAATATCTATTCGTCGCTCAGTTTAAAAAAAAAAAAATTATAAATTTTATTTTTTGGAATCTGAGCTTTTCGGTCCAGGAATAAAAAAATAAATAAAAATTAAAAAAAAAAACATTTATATAATATTTTTTTATATTCCACTGATCTCTATCCAGGTCTTCCAGTCTGAAAAATAAGAAAGACAAAAATGGAACACACATGCCCAGATTGTGACGTCTGGTCTGTTGCCATGACGATGCATCCCATAATTTCACCCACAACTAGTTAGTCATGCTCTCCAAGTTACCACTTCAACTAGTAGTGTGCGAGAGAGAAAAAAAAAAAACAAAAAAAACAAAAAAAAACCACCGTTCACACCGTGCGGCGACGCCGTGTGCCGCTAATAGGCGGATACTCTCCCGCGCCTGTCGCCGGTCCGTTTCCTCCTGGAAGTCCGGAGAATTGAGACAAACTTCACCGCTCACTCACAACCTTTGCTCTAAATATGAAGCCAAGCAGCAGGAGGAAGAGGAAAGGAAGGAAGAAAACACACACACACACACACACATACACACATAACATATATTTTCTTGTGGAAATTTTTATGTAAGTGAATACACAATGGTCGTTTTTTTTTTTGTTTTTTTTTTTTTAAACTTGAAATGAACGCCTTAAACGGACAGTAGAAATAATCTGAGTCCAAATCTGTTTCGTTTTTTTTTGCAAACTTTCACTTTCCTGGGACAAAAAATAAAATAACATAAAATAAAATTTAAAAAATAAAAAACATACACAAGTGCAGGCTGATGGCTGCGTGCCGCGCGAGGCGTCCTGGCTGCCAGTGGTCTAAGTGTTGTCAAGGTTACCACAGCTGTAACTCAGGATGCCCCACAGAGAGCTCACCATGGAGAGCAAGCAGAGCAGCTCAACTTCACTTCATGTACCAAAACACACCAATCAAGAGCTGCTGGAAGTGTCCCGACTGCACATGCTGCTGCACTGGAGTCTTTTTACTTTACCAAACAACTATATTACGTTATTTTTTTGTTTTATCCTCTTAAGATAACTCACTTATTTGCTATTAAATCTTATATTCCTGTCATTTACTTTACTGGCAGTTTTCTTCACATATAGCTCTAACGCAGAACAATTAATAATGTCATTTATCATCCTTATTAAGGTAAATGTATCAAAAATAAAGATGCTACAACACCTCAAATGTTCTTAAATTTGTCCAAAAGTACCAGAAGCTTCTTTCATTACTCAGATTATCGGAATTATTCATCTAAATATCAAGTATTTTTTAAAAACAATCAATACAGATGAGAAGAAAATATTCTAATCGTAGTTGTAGATAGATAGATAGATACTTTATCGATCTCTAATGAGGAATTCACACCGAAATTGTGTGTATGCCTAAACAGTTTGGCTATGAATGATACTCAGAACATTTTATTTTTAATTCTTTAATAAAAGACAACACACTTTGTTCCATCTACTGAAATTTTATTGTTGATAATATCAGGTTTAATCTTCCTCCTCCTCCTCCTCATCCTGGTTGATCTGGAAGTAGCGCAGCTCGTAGCTCTCCTTGGTGTTGGCCACGACCCTCAACCAGTCCCTGAGGTTGTTCTTCTTCAGGTACTTCTTGGTGAGATACTTCAAATATCTGAAAGAGATGATGGAGGAGGGGGAAACCCCACCGAGACGTCAGGGCAGCTCA
This sequence comes from Acanthurus leucopareius, assembly GCA_029814765.1. Taxonomy (NCBI): domain Eukaryota; kingdom Metazoa; phylum Chordata; class Actinopteri; order Acanthuriformes; family Acanthuridae; genus Acanthurus; species Acanthurus leucopareius. The sequence goes on along the minus strand of JAQMCX010000028.1, from coordinate 4,643,270 downwards.
TATTTATAGTTTATTCCTGTTCACTTTGACTTTGCACCAAAGAGTTTGCAGGTTGGTGAGAAATACAAACGGATGTGGTCTAAGAAATAAAACAAACCTGTGACGGTTGAAGCATGACTGATAATAACCTGTAACAGTATTAATTCAGCCATCATTATAATAATATTTAAACCACGGTTCATTATATTCTTTGTTTATGGATTTAAGTGCCCTTAAATAAATAAAAAGAAATAAAAATTCAAATAAAAGCAGTTTCAAATCTTGTCCATGAAACTTCACGTTCACACAGATCTCAGCACAGTTGTGGGTCACTTGCAGAAATGCAGTGTGTGTGTGTTTGAGTGAATCTGAGAATGAGAAGGCAGATCTTCCACAGAGGTCACAAACAATTAGATCTGATACACTAATGACTTCATCTCCCAGTGACTTCTTCCAGTCATATCAAGAGCAGCATTTAAGAATGGAAGTGGTGGAGTCACCCTCTGGTGGTGGTGCTCCTCACTCCGACAAACTATTTTAAGTCTTCACACAGTATTTTATATATCCTTTCAATTCAGGATTTCTTTTAATGCAAATCAAAGTTTGAGAATATTATTTTATATAACATTTCAAGTCCACCCATTTAGTTGATGACAGTCAGACAGATGCACTAATTGTATCTTTCATCCACTGTATGCAAACATATAAAGGATTATTTTGGCCTGTTGTCCCACTTGACTTCAAAGTCATTATTATTCACCAGGTAATGTACAGATCTTGCAGAAAAAATGTTTTTACAGAGGAGGAATGCTTGTATGCAAACATAGAAAAACACAGGCACAAATATCAAAAGTGAAAAGCTATACTTAACATTTAGCTGCTTTGGTTTCACAGTAGTGGACTGATTGTGTTAAATATGATCATATCACTAACTTAAAGGGTCACATAAGCAGCTTAGATATTCCTTATTAGAGCTCATTTCAAATGTAACATTTCTAAATAAAATACTTGGAATATTGAGAAATTTTCTGATGTAGAAGCATTTTCTAGACAGATCTACAGCGATTAGGAGCACGCTTCTCATTTTGTGTTTAAAACCCTGTTTGAGGCCTGTTCACAGTCAGCCCTGTGCATTTTTTTAAAAAAACAACTAATAGTTTGCAAGTCTAGGCAGAGAAAATAAAACCACAAATTTCTGGTCAGAAGGAGAAACACATCCTCCTCTATACTTAATGAATGACTTGACTGTCATCAGGTTTTCAGCTAAAAGAAAAAAAAATCATGACCCCAAAATGGTGGCTGATCAAATGAGATGATGAGGAGATTAAATGAAATTAAAAGGTTAAATGTGTTTGCAAAGTCAAATTTACTGGGAAACTTAAATAAAGCGGTCATTGTGGCTGTTATGAGTCACTTCTATGTTTCTCTACTGTGACAAGATTTCAGCCTCTGCAGCAAAAACTTAAAAGTACCCCCACATTTAATAATAACTACATGATTGGATACTTCTGTCAACTTAAGTGCAGAAATGGTCATGTCATTCAGGTCTTTAAAAAAAATTAAAAACTATTAAATTTTAAGAGTTAAAGGTAATAAATCCGTATAATGTCGTACAGTGACAGTAGTATCATTTTCTGTAATGTTGATCATATCAGGTCATCAACATTCGGTATCAGTTCATTCACAAATGTCTGCTTCAGCGTTGTAATACCTGTAATACCTCTTCCTCAAAGTTCTTACATCTAACATGACTAAGATTTTAAAAACACTCACAGAGCTTTCGTCAGAATCGCAACGATATTGTTTCAAAAGTGGCTTCATGTGAAAGGGCCTTTCAGTGGGAAGCCTGAATTATAGACATGTTTCCTCATCTTCAATACATCTGAAGTAAAGGCAAAACTGAAGTACATGCAGTTGAAGATGTTATTTCATTTTTTTTTTGTAGATTTTAAGTCCTCATCTTATTGCAAAATAGCACACGACTAATGAGAAAAGAGCAGACAACCGCCTCCGTTGAATGGTAAACCAAAAACCTTTTGAGCCCAATTTGTGGGGGTGATTACACAAAAGATATGAAACCACGATATGGAAAAAACATATTCCAGTCAGCTGATAACTTAATTGTGAGAAGTGTGCTGTTTTTTTTTTACCTCTTTGAGAAAGGAACTTCAGAATTCACTGAGATTTTGCTCTTGCTCCTTTCAATGGACACCACACCGCCACCGAGATTGCCAGCTTTGCCGTTCACCTTGATGCGCTCCTGCAAAAACTGCTCCTGAAAGTGCAAAAGACACAGCAAGGGTTGGTGCATGTAAACCCTGAACATTCAGCTAAAACAAATGTAAAGTTGTATCATTCCTTATGAGTATCTCTAGTCAATAAATTGTGGTTGATGTCTTGTTATCTTCCATTGTAATGACTTGGGACTGACATGACACGAGAGATTAGCACTGGGCCATCATGTTTGACAGCAATTTTTCTCTGTTTAGCTGTCAGAAAATATGTGTTAAGGGGTCTACTTACGAAGTTGGCAGCATCCATGATGCCATCCTCAACGGGGTGAGTGCAGTCCAGGGTGAATTTCAGGATCTGCTTCTTCCTCTTACCACCCTGCTTCTTGACCACCTGCTTTTTCTAACGCAGAAATTTAGCGGGTTACAAGACATATATGAATAATTTGGCGATTATATTACAATCTAAAATGATAATCTATTGCATTTAAAAGACTACATATTACAACAAATGAAGAGAAACCTCCGATTTTGGTACTTTCCGTAAAACTTTGCTAGCCTTCGGTTAACAGCCGCTAGCCGCCGTTAGCATTGACGTTAGCACAATATGTAGCACAACGTGGTGATATCAGACACAGTAAACAAAGCTACAAAAAAACAGGTTTAAACACTAAAGGATCATATATAAAGGTGCATTAATTATTTACACTTCCACGAGTGCAAAAAACAAGCTCAAAAATAGCGTTTATATATAGTTTATTTGATCGTTTTGGTACTCACAATCGGAGCCATGGCTGAGGCTTAAAGCAAAAAGGAAGTAGCAAAGGCTGCGCAGGAAGTAAAAAACCCGGCCGCAAACGTCCAATCCGATCAATTTATCTGGGATTGATTAAGCAAAAGGTGGTTTTTAGAAGAAGAAAAAAACTACAGAAAAATAACGATTATTTTCTAGTAACACGTTAGCTAAAGCTACGTTTATATTAAACATGCTTAACCAGATATGCTATTTAGTAATTAAATATAATTAAGGCCTCTTAAAGGGGCACAAATGAAGCTGCAGCTATTAAAGGAGGTCAGACTTTATTTCAGTTACTAATACTTTATCAACTAGTAATATGCTGATTATTTTAGGAGTAATGGTATAGTTAGCTAACCTTACCCCAAGCTAAAGTAAAATAAAATAAAGCTATATTTTAATAGTAGCATCGTTTTTAAGATTTCTATAATTGCTGAATCAAGTAGATATATATGATATATGAACATATGATATGCAATATATTACTCTTTTTACTCTTTTTTTATGTTATTCTATTTTATGTTTATGTATGTAGCTTGAAGGACTAACATTACCACTTTCCTTTATTTTTTTGTGATACAAGGACAAAATAATTTACATTCATACTTTGATATTTGAATATTAAGAGCAGACAAACATGTTTAACTGATTAAATATGACTGTAGTTATATAAGCAGCTGTGCGTCACTGAGGTAACCATGACAATCGGGCAAACTCTAACCGCTAATGAACATGGGAAATGTGGTTGTTATTCCTAGAGAGAGGCTCAGTGGATTATTTGATTTAGGAATAATTTCTAAAACGTTTAATATGCAGGAGTTTACGAGGAATATGAACACTGAAGTTAGTCAGATTATATGAAAACAAATAAGTTGTAGATGTTTAGCAACTTAGCAAGCTTCTTTTCTGTAGTATTTTTCTTCAAACAGAGTTTACAAAGTGCTTAAAAGACATAAAACATATAACAAGAAATGAAAAAAAAAGAAAAAAGAAGATGTAAACTGAAGCTCCTCAAATTATTTGATAACAAATAAGTAAATGATAATATTAATAATAATAAGAAGAAGAAATTATTCTTATTTGGCAACTTAGTAAGCTTCATTTGTGTTGTTTTTTTTTTTTTTACAAAGTGCTTAAAAAGCATTTAAAAAATAATGCTTTATATAACAAGAGCAACGCATTCCTCTTTAAGAGTCGCAGCTGATCAAATTATTTCCACCCCTCATCCTCCATTTACACTGAGCGCAAGAGTGTGACATTAGAAATAGGACAACAGTATTTTTAATCAGTATGGGGCAGCAATATTAAATGTCCCTTTTGCACTTTGGCAACACTTGGGGGTTGGCATGAGGTGTGTGCTGTCAGCTGCCTGGCGGAGGCACCCCATCAGCCTACTATTGAAGAGTTTCTGCATTGCTGTCATTCCTGCAGGGGGTAGCTGATAGCAGGGCTGAGAGGTAAGACAGTGGCTCTCCAACGCTTTCTGCAGACTAGCCCTTTTGCATTTACAGTAGGATCTTATTTAGCTTGATATAATACTGTTGCTGAATATATCTTTAAAGGTATTTATTTGCCATCACTGGACTGTGTTTTGTCACTGAAGCCCCGGGTACTCGTTGCACATCTGACAGGGTAAGAGAGAACAGAAAAAAAAGTTCCACTTGTTTACTTTTATTAGTATCTGACTTGCTTTATTGACGTGTTTTATGTCACACTCAGTTTAGCCTTTCTTATAATAACTTGAATATTTGACCCATGACACATGCGTGTGCATTTCTGTTTAGTATTATGATGGTGCACTTTTTAAAAAATTGTCAATGAAGTGACACTTACTTTCACAGTTTGTCATTATTGACATGCTCTGTTTGCAGATGGCAGGAGTAATCTTCAACAACTTGGACAACCTCTGTAATATAGACTGTAGTAATGTCCACCCCCTGGAGTGCCACCTGTGCCATGAGCAGTACCAGTCTCCCTGTTTGTTGGACTGTTACCATATCTTCTGTGCCCGCTGTCTGCGTGGCCGGACCAGCGACAACCGCCTCAGCTGCCCCCTCTGTGGGTAAGAGATTGCACTGTGACATTGATCAGGACCAACCATCAACACTGAAAGCAAAGGAAAAGTTCGTCATATCCAGACAACATGAACATGTGCTCCTTTTTTTATCAACACTCAAGTTCAGTTTCTATCATAATTAAATGTGGTGATGCCGTGTATTAAGCAGGTGACCTCAAACTGCTTAAACATGATTAAGCTGTTTAATTTTCCAGAGTAAAATATACTTTTGCCCCTTGAATCCCAGCAGAGGGTCGGACGTTTTATGTGAAAAGCTAAATTTTTCCCACAGGCCCCAGTTTTGGGCAGCATTGCTCAAAGGGATTCGTTCCACATAAGTTGATTAGTATATTGGTTTGGTTCATGCAGGAGATTTGAAGGGAATCCCATTGGTTTCAGAGAGCATCAAGTCTCTCTGTTTTGGTCTGAGGGTTGCTGCTCGGTGACCCGGCGCTGCCCTGGTCAGGGGGATGGCAGCCCTGAGTGGCTGAAGCAGCTGCAGGGTCATCCCAGTCTCTCATTTAGTCCTTTACCCCAGCGCTCGAGTTCCTCTAAGACCAGTCACACTGCAAACAAAAGCATAGTGGCATTTGTCACTGGTGCCAGCAGCTTAGAGCAATCAAAAGCAGTCACATGATGCCAATCCATTTCATCCCCTATTAAGGAATAACACGTGGTTAACAGTCACCTTCATGTGTGCAGTGTTAGCTTTCCTTCCTTCTTGGAAAAGAAACTCCACTGCAAAGCTTTTATACCAGAAGTCTTTTTTCTGTGCCAGTTTTAACTTGACCCAGATTCTTGAATTTTTCTTGAACGTTGTCGAAGAAAATCTAAAACAGGTGACTGTGTTATTCACTTAGATGCAGTTTCATTGATTGATGGATCGATTGACTTTATAATCCCACAGAGAACTTGGCACAATTGCAAAAAAACATAAATGTTTAAAAGAAAAATAAAACTATTGGCAATCAGAGACATGGCAGACACCCAGAGCTTACACCACTACTATGTACTGGTTATAAAGTGCAAATATATAAAACAAAAAACACATGTCGGTCGCTCTAAGAAGTGCTTCAAAGAAACTAAATCATCCCTGAAGAGCTGCTCCTGGGTTCTGACTCTGCTCAGTGACAGATATGTCCACCTCTTCCTAAAATAGGTGTTTCTGCTGAGGCTTTGTATGTTTAAAATTATAGTCAGGTCAATTTTAATCCATTATGAGCTAATTGTTATGTTATAATCATGATATTAATTACCTGGAAAAACTAGTTGAACCTCATTATGTTATAATCATGACATTAATTACCTGGAAAAACTGGTTGAACCTCAGGCAACTTCCACTTCTAGCTTTTTGATATTAACCTGTTTTAATGCAGCTAATATGTGCTAATCAGTTGTTTACAGTAACAACAACAATACTTTTATTCATGGCACAGTACACCAAGAAATTATAGGAGAAAACCCAGAGAATTATTGTTTTGTTTTGTTTTGTTTTGTATGAAAATAACTGTGGGCATGGAGCCACGGTGCTCTGCTGTTTGGGCTCGGGCCACGGGGCCTGCAGCCTGGCAGCTACTATTTCCATCAGCCCGCAGCAGCCTGCTAACAGCTGCTCGCTCAAGAACCTCGTAATCTAGGAATTCACTATTCTGCTATTAGTAGTACACAATAGATCCCTGTTGCTATGAAAACCAGATAAAACATGCACGGCAGAGAGGCGAGGAACGTTCGTGTCACTGCAGCTGAATTGAAATGAGGCAAACTGCAGGTTGTTTAAATCAAACAGAGCTTTGCAAATAAGGTTAATGTGACAGAAACTGACCACTTCACCTGCCAGCGTCTCTTTCTACCTGAGATTATATGCTTGTTGCGCAGGATTTTTTCACTCCGTAGGTTAACAATGAGCAGCTCTTCAAATAAAAAAGGGTTGCTGTGCAAAACATGAGACATAACGTGACCATTTTCCAAACCTTTTTTGACATAAACTCAATACAAAAATAATGTTTTTAATGTTTTACCTCATCAGCTAAATTGATTTAGTAATTATATGCTTGAGAAAAGAGCAACGTAAGACTGAGGAAGTTGTGAAATCCTTCAAAAAAAAACCTATTTGGAACTTTGCGCAGGTTAACGGGTTTATGTGTTTCATGAAGTGAGTAAGAAAGGAGCAGCCTTGAAAGGTTCAGTCATTCACAAGCAAGGATGAGTCGATGTTCACCTCTTTGTGAAACATGACGGCTGTATGAAGGACAAACTTCATGTAGCATTTCATAAAACGCTGTGTTTTTTTTGTACATGACTGCATCTTGTTTTTATATTATGAAAAGCATTTAAGCATTTTACACTATTTAGGCTTGTAGTTACAGCATGTGTTTATTAATAATCAGTCGTAAATTCATCAAGAGAAAATATGTTGGCATGATCTAGTTTGATAATTGTTTCGGTCAAGCAGCCAGTTTTTCCAGCACACTCTGGTTCTGGCCTCTCAAATCCGTTTTCAGCCTTCTTTTGTTATTCTTCGTCTTAATTTTTACCTTTAGGTCTTGTATTTATGACTGGCTGAAAAACAGAATTTAAAGATCCTGCAAGGCTTTGAAAGATCAGACGTTTTCTATTATTTTTTGACAACATGATTTACCGATGAAAGACATAATCATTAGTTGCAGCGGCCCAAATATATAATTATACTGAGATTATCTTGTAGAAGCTGTTATTTTAAATCTGCAGAAAGCACACAGACTTTAGAGGATTTTTTTTTTTTATTTAGATCAATAAGTCTTTGTTCATCGTACTGTATAAATACTGGCTCTTCCTCAGACTAATTATGCAGATTAGTGCAGAAAATAAGTATCAGAATCTCAAATACAAAGGAAACGTTAATGTTCAGTCTTTCAGCATCTGCCAGCTCAGAGTACAGCTGAACTAACAACTCAGATAACACTTTATTTAGATGATGTCATGCTTACAGGTGTATAAAAAGATTAATTTGTCACACAGTGTGTGGTCCTCCGAGAGAAAAGAATCCCTTTTAATCAGAGACAACAGAGCGCCATCTCCTGGAAAGTCACAAGAATGCAACAAACAATTCTTTTTTTTTTAGTAACAAGCAACATCCATGTGTACAAATCAAGTTTCTCCTTTGCATTAAAGATAAGTTTAAATGTCCTTTTAGACAACTTAGAATTCCTCTCATAGATAATTATACTGATGCAAAAACCCTTCACTCAGTTTGAACTTAAAGTGTATGAAAATATGGAGCGATGGAGGTACACATGGTTTCTAACATGACATTATCAGGTCATTCAGTCACTTCTGCTGGTTCTGGCTGTCAGTTTTCTTCTTGATAGCCTTCAGTCTGCATGTCGTTCAGGCCGAGGTCTTCATTTTGCTGGAATGAGCGGGTGTACTTTTCAACAGTCATCTCAGGATCCGGCTCAGGAGCGTACACGTTCTGCAGGTAGCTGTTCCCCGCAGGGTCGTCCAGGATGACGTGGACATCCATTTCTCCGGCGATGATCTTGTCCAATTTCTCCCCGAACTCTTTCAGCTTCTGTAGCCGATCCACCATGCTGCTGTCGCCGCTGACGAAGGGGTTTTTGGAGACGATCAGGTCTTTGATGTCCTTCAGCAGCCCCTCCAGGGTGGTGAACTTCCCGCCCACTGCTGCCATCCCCAGCTCAAACTCCAGCTCGGGGATCAAAATGGAGCAGGTCTCTGACTTGAGCACGTCTCGGGTCATGTCTGAAGGGTCGGTGATGTGCAGGGTGATTTTGGTGCCCAGTTCCTCTGTTCCTCCACCTGATTTCACCTCATTGGTCCGGTGGCCACAGCTGTCACAGCTGGAGGCCATGATGATGACTTCCTTGAAGTGAGGGATCTGGACGAGCTTCATGTTGGTCGAGACTGGCGCGTTGCACTCCGGACAATTGGTGTCAAACATCAAAACCTCGTCTCTCAAGGACTGCAAGTCGTTGCTGGCTGGTTCTTCATCCAAGTCATCATCAGCCCTTAACCCCAGCTGGACGTCCTGCTGGGCCGTCCGCTTGAACCGGGTCACGGTGAGAGACTCGTCTTTTTGAGGGGCCACTGGATTTTCCACAAAACTGTTCCCAGAGGGATCTTCTATCACCAGAGTGAACTCGTTTTCAACCTGTTTTAAGTTTTTCAGCTTCTGGATGAACTCCTCTATTTTCTCAGCCACTTCGGGGTCCGTGGCTCGTCTGACAGGTTGGTCCTGCTCAAGTCCCGCAACCGCTCGATCCAAAAGACCCTCGATGGTGGAAAGTGCACCTTTCTGTGTGTAAGCAGGGATTTCAAAATCCAGCTCAGGGATTCTGGTGGTCGCACTCTCAGCTTTGACAACCTCCCGGTTCAAATCCTGTTTTGTTTTGACTTTCAGACTGTAACGGATCCCTTGATCCTGGATCCGGCCCGCAGACTGGATCTCAGTGTTGGACCAGCAGCAGTGGGGACAGCTGAAAGAGCTGACGATTATCTCTTTAAAGAAAGGTATTCTGGTCAGGAGCAGACGTGTCATACCGTTCTGGTAGCAGTTCATACACAGGCTCTCGATCTCAGTGGGCTCACAGTCGATGTCATCGGCGGCAATATCCTTGAAAATACTCCCACCGCGCACATTTTCCTCGTTTATAACAGACATTTTCGACACTAGAAGTGCTTCCTTTGATTAGATAAATTGTTAAATAACACCCTGTGCTCTTGCTCGGGGGTGTATTCCGCCAGAACTCTCTAGAAAGACAGCTCGTTGAGTGCCACCTATTCCACACGTTTGTCTCACCGTGTAACTCTCTTCCGCCTTTTCTTCTTCTACGGTGCCGGTGTTCTTGACATCTCTGCTGCCCTCCGCAGGTTTTCTGCAGTACTGCAAAAATTCATTCTGGAGTTTTCTTCTGCAGTCAGAGCAATCCCTAGTTTTAAAACGACTTTTAAAACTTATTTTGAGAGTGTTTATTCATATCTTAAGCTGCACTATAGTTGTAATGTAAATTTAATTTCCCTTAACTTGATCTACCTGTTATTTGTTTTCAATTGTAGCTATTTTTATCCTATTAATTTTTGTATAAATCATATTTGTTTGTCTTTTTATGTCACTCTGTGCTTTATGTCTTGAAAGCCTTTTAAAATTTTATGCACAGATTTGACTTACCTTGTCATAAAAGGTGTTATACAAATAAAGCAACTGATTTTGCATAAAAAAATGTTATTTTATCTTTTTATTTATGTTGTGTGAGATGTAGAAAGGAATGAGCATTTAATTTTGTATTTTGTGCTTTTGATTTAAAATTTCTTGTCATACAGTTGATGAAATATCATATGTTCATGAAGAATATGATGAAAACTTCAAAGCCTCTTCAGACACCATGTGAGACATAAAAAAAAAACTCTGATTTAAATAATATTTTTGTCCTCAACTCAGTTACCTTGTTAGCTATTCATTGCTGAAAAATGAAGGTCAAAATATGTGTGAATTACCAAGTAGAGTGGAAGTGGAGAGGGATGCAAAAAAATCTTCATTTCACATACTTTAATTGTGATTTTTATTAGATCAAGCCAAATTCTTGGGTCTCTATAACTTGAAGAATACATCATATATACTTTATGCATAATTTGGTGCTAATAATTGCCTTATTTTCTCTGAACAAATCACTCAAGCTGCCTTTATGTGTTGGTGTTTTGCCGCAGTTACTCATCCATAATAAAAGGGAATAGCGCCCTCCCACCAGAGGACCGTCTGCTGAAGTTCCTGGTCGACAACAATGGAGATGCTGAGGAGACGGTGCAGTGTGCCAACTGTGACCAGGAAAGCAACAAAAAGGTACCAACCGACTGACACACCGGATGAAATATTTAGGCCATTTATTTAAAAGTCAGAGTGTTTGGATCCTGTGCTGCCACTGTGTAGTTCTTGATTTTTAAAAATGAGACTCAAAGTAGCTCCAAGACATGTGTATTTACATTAAATGTTACCTTGTGTAGCTTTAAGCAACATAAATAAAAGCATTCCTCCACTTTTCCTCTCCACTGCATCATTATCATTCTGTGTGTTCATGCAGGACTCGGGGGTGATGTACTACTGTAACACTTGTAGCCAGCCACTGTGCGGCGCCTGCAGGGAGTTGACTCACAAGGCCAGAATGTTTTCCCACCATGAGATTGTATTGCTGGCCAAACGCAGCAAAGCCAAACACAGGAAGTGCTGTGAGTGCCACCTGTAATTTTACTCCTGAAGAGTTACAGGCCAGCTAAGCTTCATTACACCAGTGCAGAAACATGTTGCTTATGATTATAAGAGGTGTAGTCCTTCCTTTGCTTAAATTTCCCAAAGGAAGGAAGTGGTGTGAAAGGACGAATGTTGAACATTTATCAGCCAAACTGTGGATGAATTCTGAAACCTCTTGTGTTTGTTTTTAATCATTTTCAAAAAAAAAACAGAATAAATTAGCCATGAACCTAAAAGGTGTCTGTTTCTTCGCAGCTCTCCATGAGGAGCCCTACATCCTGTTCTCGACGGAGAACAAGTCCATGCTTTGCATCAAGTGCTTCAGAGACACAAAAGTGTGAGTGAACCTACAGCACAGAATTTACGACTGTGGGAAGTAATCTGGTTTCCTCTCCTCCCCTCCCCTCTTCTCCTCTCCTCTCCTCTCCTCTCCTACATGTTAAATAAGCTGTTTCTTGTTGCTTGTTTACCACAGGGAGAGTCGG
>JAQMCX010000028.1:4582294-4624876 GCA_029814765.1 Acanthurus leucopareius | reverse complement strand
GATAGATAGATAGATACTTTATTGATCTCCAATGAGAAATTCACATTTACAGCAGCTTGACTAGGGGAAAAATAGTGCAATAAAGAGGCATGCAGGGTCTAAACTATAGTCTAAAGGAGGATAAAAGTACAATATAAAATAAGGATAAGAATAAAGTAGAATAAAGTCAGATCTACACCTCCTATGTGTATATGAGTGCATATACAGATTAGGAGTTGGTGGGAAAGAAGGAAGTGAATACATAACCAATAGAGAAAATATATATATATATGTATATCTATATGTAATATGAAGAAACTAACAGATAAAATAAAGATGAAAGCATCATTTCCTGTGTATATGTGATTTATAATGGATGAGATACAGTCAGTGATCGCAGCACCGCCCGGACCTGAGCTCATACATCACAAAGACCCAAGTTTAGTCTGAGAAAGCGAAAAGTTACAGCGTTAGCCGGAGTGAATTAGCCTTTCAATGGAGGTTGTCGGTCGAGGTGAGACGGGTCACTGAATCACAGCGTTCTTGCTTACACAGCAACTCATGGAGAGGCTGAAGAGGATCGTGAAGCTCCCTCATCGGCTGAGACCAGTGCAGAGCAGCAAAGTGAGTACAGGAGCAGCTTCACTCAGAGAAAAAAGGTTACGTTTTTTTAAAACGACACGCACCGCAGCCGCTCACTGATTGGTTGTTTCACTTCTTCACAGTGCTGTTTTTTTTTCTTTTTGCTTTGTTTCTCCTGCGGCCCCAAAGCCCAGAACCAATTTTTCTTGTGAGAAAGTTTGGTTCAGTGTCGTCTAATAAAAGCTTTGTTCTTTTCATTATTTATATGTCAGGGACGACGCACATTAGTTAACATCGGTGTGATGTGAACGCGTCCCTGAGCTGGTTCAGGTTACGGAGCAGCAAGAACTGAAGGAAAACTCAGTTTAACTCATCAAAATTTCACTTTATAACAAACTATATACAGCATTTCAGTTTTTTATGCTCAGTCTGAGTTTAAGCCGTCAATGACTCAATCTTAATTTTTGTTTTTCGCCTCTTATTTCTTTTTTTTTTGCTTCTTTTTGTTTCCTGTTGAAAAAATATGCTAAAAATCTAATCCTAAAATCTTTTATTAAGAGTGAAAATCATGCTTGTGTTTCAGTAAAGCTGATCTCAGGAAAAACTAACTTTCACATTAGTTATACTAATAAAAGATCATATATTCTCATTATAGTGGAAAACTAATAACACATCAATTATCCCACATTTTTTAAATATGTTTTTAAATTTATATTTTTGTTCATGGGAGGCTCTAAAATGTAGTGATTAGTGTTTTTTCTTCTTTTAATCTCATTTAGTTAATAATAATTTCCTTTATTTCTTTCATTTTAATTTTTCCTTTTTTCATATTTTTGTCTTTCCTTCATTTTTTTCCTTTTTATTTTTCTTTTCTCTATTTTTGTTTCCTTCTCTTATTATCTCAGATACTCATTTTTTCTTTTGTTAACTTCTAACCCTTTTTTATTTCCTTCCTATTCTTTCTCTTTCTGTCTTTTCTTCTTTTCTTCCTTCTTTTCTTCTTTCTTTTCTTTTTCATTTCTGTATTTTCTTTAATTTTATAAATTTGGCTCAGTTACACTGTAAAAAAATGCCTCTTCCAAAAAGAAAGTCAAAATAAATAAATACAAGTTTTTTTCTTGCATTATGTAAAGAAATCTGCTAATGGAAAAAGTAAAAATTGACGTGAAGATTTCTAAGAAGTGACGTCTGAAAAAAAGTTCATATGTCTCATTCAAACGTTACTTGTTAGCTGTTTGTTTGTGTTTTACATTAAATGTTCTGACAAATTTTGACTAGAAAGTCAACAAATATACTCATTCAAACATTTCAGGGGTTTTTTGCAGTGTGGAAATTTAGAAAAAAATCACATTAATGTATCTTAACACAACATATTTAAGGTAATATTTAAGAAATATGTCCTCTGTCCTTCTTCAGATCAACACAGACTACAGGAACGAGTTCGCTCGCTGTCTGGAGCCTCTGCTGCTGCTCGGCCAGCGCTGCCCTCCTTCTGTCGTCGGATCTTCTAGTGTTACAGCGAGGTAAGATCGTTCACCTGCTTGAACCTCATCAGCCGATGATCTCTCGCTCTTAAAGTTTTATTTTTACAATGCGGCTTTCAAAGCCGGGAGCATCACCGAGGCGTCACGGCGAATTCTTCCAAGAAATCCAAAAAAAAAAAAAGTCTGGGCAGAAAATTTCACACTTGTGAAGGATCCAAACTCGAAATCCTCGAATGGTTTGCGAGTACAGATGGCAGACGGCGATGACTGCAGGGAGAGGAAGAGAGGCGCCATGCTGAGCCCCACTATGGCAGTTATTCTGTCTGTCTCTCTGTCTCTCTCTCTGTCTGTCTGTGAGCTCTGTGCACTCACAGGTTCATGTAACCCACCTTGTTGCATGAAGGAGGCCTTCGCTCGTGTCTTGGTGGCTCTTGTTTCGCTGCGAAAAGGCCACAAAGTCAGCAGATTGATGTGATTAGATGGATGAATGAGTGTAGATGCAAAGGCAAGTTTTTCATTTTAAAGTTCTGTTTCACCTGGAAGTCAAGTTTTGCATCGAATTAAGTTGCTTTTTTTGATGCAATATTGTCTTTTAAGTTCATAAATTCCCCCTTAGACCACCTACATTTCCCACCTTCCCCTGAACACCCATCACTGCTCAGATCACAGAGTCCTGTACATCACGTCCCTCTCAGTGTACACACGACTTCGCCTGACCGATTTTTTTCCACATCACCGTCTCCCAACTGTTCACAAGTCTTTAAGCCCACCCACTAATGCCAACATACTGACAAACTCTCTTTTCCAACTTGCTCAGCGCCCTGCCAGCGCAAAATGCAAAGTGGGCAGGGTTTGGTGGCCGGCCGGCTGGCACTATTTTTATCGTAATTTCACAGAACTCTCCGGGATTCATCTGGAAGTTGGCATGCAGGAGCGGTTGGGCCGCTTTGTTCCAGGCCGCTGATGTCACAGCTTTAGCACGGGCAAAGTCCTTTAATTGGCGTCAGTGATGGGAGGCACAGGAGCCGAGTGTGCAGAGGATGGCATGTGTTTGACAGAGAAAAAGAGAGAGAGAGAGGAAAGAGAGAGAGAGAGAGAGAGAGGGAGGGATACATGTTTTAGACAGGTCTGCTGTTGAATCAACACTGAGCAGAGAAGGCAGCAGAAAGAGCCTGACAGACCAGACTCCAGGTAAATTTATCTGCATTTTACTGTAGTTTATTCTCTCTCTGGTTTAGAGTGGGGTGACATGAGGATGTGCGTATGTTTTAACTTAATTTAACCTTTTTAAAATGTCTTGGATGTTCACAGTGAAGCTCAGTGAATGTTTGAGTTTGACCGGCCGTCCATGTGGGAGCATCAGGGGCGGTCGCTCGCTGGCTTTCTGCTCTCTTTGCTGTATTTTTGGTTTGCTGACATCAACACCATAAGATGGCAGTCATTACACAAAATACTTGACTCCTCTGTGGTTTTTTTGGGGTCCATTTCATACTTCATACTTCAATCCATCAACGAGGAGGAAAAATTGGGCTTTGCTTCACCATATGGTGGCTACAGAATGCCGCCCACATGGTGGAGCCCATTATTCAGCGCGACCGAATGTGTTGTTGTGTCTGATACATCCTCATTTGCCGTTTGAAAGCTCCCTCTCCCACTTACTCGTGAGCCGCTCTTGCAGGAGGCAGAGCGGGCAGGGATTGGTGGATGGCCAGCTGGCTGGCCTCACTTTTATCATGATTTCACAGAACAGAAGTGAAGTTTTGCAGCCATGTTCTCTCAAGCAAGCGATGCTGCTTCTTTGGTTCTGTCCATGTCTTTAATTGGTTGTGTTTGGACACAGACGAGATGCTCGGAGGACAACGTTCGTATGGGAGGGATGTGGTTGCACCTTGGTCACTGAAAAATGGCCTCAGGACAGATATGCTGTTCTGGGCATGAAGCCAAGACTGTGGTCCCACCAGAACCCCAGATAAATGTGTTTTATCTTGTTCTGTAGCCACAAATGTACTTTCCCACCCTCGGTGAAGGTGATGATGAAGAGATGTGTGTGTTTGAAATGACAGCAAGCATTTGTTAATGAACGTCAGGCAGGGGAATGGATGCAAGTTCTCATTTGAGGCTTTTTAGATAAGGAAGTATTGAGAGAATGTGGGAAAAGTTGTTGAATGCAAAGTAAAAGTAGTTTCATAGTCATAATAATGAAAATTCTGGAGCACGGGAGGTGTTATGCATAAAGTAAACACAGACTGTAAGTTACCAGCTGAATGTTATGGACCAAAACTTTATTGACATAATATAAAGCTTTATTGTTCCTGTGTTTAAGAGACAGAGATCAGCTCTCTTGTTTTGTTGGTGTCATTAAGCACATTTCTTAATGAAGCAGTAAATATGGCAGTGGTGATTTCTTCCTTCCCATCAGGCATCAGTCCCCTCTCTCCGTGTGCTGCCGCTCCCCGTCTCTCAGTGAGATGCCCCATGGCTCCGTGTTGGGGCGAAGGCCCACATGTCACCGCAACATCTGCACCAAGGTCCTCCTGGCTGAGGGGACGGAGACACCGTTCACCGAGCACTGCCGCAACTACGAGAACACCTACAGGGTGAGAGCTGCGTTTGAACTGGAGACGCAGATTTACACTTCTGACAGTTTGTTTACATCAAAACAACATTTGAACATTTTGCCACACAAGTTTCCAGAGCCATGCTGGTCATGCTTTTGCTTGAGCTAAATGCTAACAACAAGATGCTAACAACCTCTCAGTGAAGATGATAACATGATGATGTTTGGCAGGTTTGTTTGTCCTGTCATTTTTATAATAATAAGCACTTAACACAAATTGCACCAGAGGCTGATGGGAACAGTTAGTTTAATTTTAAGTCTTTTAATTTAAAGACTTGGATAAAATAAAATAGAAAACTGAAAGTTCTTCTCCAGACATGTTTCTGGTGTGTATTTGGCAGTGACTGACACACAGTTTGTAGTTGCACTAATTCAAACTCTCGCTCATTGTTTTGGTGCCAAACGTTTTCAAGTCTTTTTTTGTCAGCTATTGGCTTTCAGTGTTTTGACAAACCAAAACTGGAAAACATTTGGTTCTTGCACAGACGTCGCCCCCTACCACTCTGTTGACAGACTTAGCACAGATGCTAATCAGTAAAGTCAAAGTCAGACATTATAAAGGACACAAATGTGAGAAAAAGACATTTTCAGGATTCTCTTAATGATGGCATCTTATGTGACCTTTAGATTTCATAAAAGTTATAACATGTGTATTTATACACCAAACATGCCAGTTTGTCTAATAGTTGCTGAGATATGCAGCAGTGAGACTAAAAAGAACTAGTGAAGAACAACTAGTAAGAAATTTAAAGGTGTTTATTCCCTTGTTAATGTAAAATCATCATCTAAGAGCAAACTTACAATTTAGACTTTAGATTTTTTTATGAATTTATTGAAACTTTTAAAATATTTTATTAGTTTTATGATCACAATTAAACATATATATTTCCTGTGTTTGGATAGATGTTGAGTAAAACTGCCACAGATGAACATTTACAACAATAAAAAACAATGAAACTGCAGCAGCTTGATTTCCTCTGCGATCTGATCATCAGTCTGTCTAGTTCGCATGAAAGTTTTCACGCTCAGATGCACTTCACCTGGCGTCTGCACACACATCAAACCTCTTCACCATCATGTCTCATGTGCTGTTTATGTGTGTGTGTGTGTGTGTGTTTCTAGACTTTCCAGACAGAGATCCAGAGTCTGAAGGACCAGGTCCAGGAGCTGCACCGAGATCTTACCAAGCACCACTCCATCATCAACACAGATAAAATGGGAGAGATCCTGGAGCGATCGCTGCACATTGACAGCCAGATAGCTGCCCAGTACTCCACTGTGGAAACTATGAGAGTCATGTTTGAAGAGGTGCGTCAAGTGACACCTTGATTGTTTGACCTTTAGCGCGTACCTGCCTTTTGTCCTCGGTCAGCTCCCTCGGCTGCACGCTAACGAGCTCGCTCTTACCCATCGCGATAAATTTAGACCGCTAGCAATCCAAACAGACGAAGGAGAAATGTCAAGGTATCCCATGAGTCCAATGACTGCAGTCCCTGTCATATTTTATTTCATGAGAATCAACTTACCGCTGTTTTTTCTTTTTTTTTTTTCCTCACAGATCTGGGATGAGACTTTTCAGAGGGTCACTAACGAGCAGGAGATCTATGAAGGTGACACAGATTTAAACCTATCACTCAAAACTTAATCTTTTTTAATGGATTATCTTATTCTTAATTAATTTCCTCTGTTTGCTGACTGCAGCTCAGCTTCATGACCTGATGCAGCTGAAGCAGGAGAACTCGTACCTGACCACCATCGCCCGGCAGATCAGCCCTTACATCCTGTCCATCGCCAAAGTCAAAGAGAGGCTCGAGCCCAGGTGTTGTCATTATTTCTGCTTTATGTGGTCCGGCTGCTGCCATATTGGTTGTGTGATTGAAAAAAATGGAGCCTCTTGTTGCCTCGAAACTGGCTTTGATATGAAAAAGCTGGATGGTGTGTGTGTGGCAGTGGGACTGATAAAGAAAATTAACAACAAGAACAATGAATAACTTGTAAACAAAAGTATAACTGCAGTTTTTGTAGTTTTTTTTCCACTTTTAAAGCTGTTTTTCCTTCCTTTTAAACAACCATCTGACTAAACTGAGTGTTAATTTTTATTAAATTCTGTTTTTCTTGTCAGCAAATCCCATAATGAGGCTAAAACCAATGGTTGATTATTTATTCTAACAAGTATTTTCAGAGGAGCTTCCTGCTTTGTGCCGCAGAGCCTCACTGTTGCTCAAACACTATTAAAAACACACGGCTGCTCTGGATGACATGTTGCTTCATTAACACAAACATGGCCGCTGTAGTTTATCTT
The DNA here is from genome assembly GCA_029814765.1 of Acanthurus leucopareius. Taxonomy (NCBI): domain Eukaryota; kingdom Metazoa; phylum Chordata; class Actinopteri; order Acanthuriformes; family Acanthuridae; genus Acanthurus; species Acanthurus leucopareius. The sequence continues at coordinate 4,617,912 of JAQMCX010000028.1, read as the reverse complement.
AACTAAATTCCCCACACGCCGTTCTGCTGCAGCAAAGACTCACTGAAGCAGCAAATTGATATGAATCCGCAGCAGAAAATAGTCCCTAAACAAAGCACCATTTACTCCTGTTTGCTTAATGCTTCTGAAAAATCCACAGTCACAAGCTGTTAAAGGAAAATATTTTTTTTAAATATCTATGATCCTTTTTTTAAAGTTTAACATCTTCAGTAGGAACCAATGAGCTTCAAGCCACAGACAGATCAGGGAAGGAGGAGAGATAAAAGAACATGTGGTTGTTTTTTCGTCTTTCTAGGGGATTTGTTGACAGTCAGAAAACACAGAATAACACCAGCCTTGTGCTTTAACAGCAAGAAGTTTAATAAAGAAATTTAAAAAATGTCTTCCAGGTTTCAGGAGTCCAAAGAGCACCACGACGACCGAACAGAGACCATGTTGAAAATCTATGAAGACGGCACGATGGCCAAAGACGGTTCAGACAGGTAATGACACCTGTAGTTTTCATACATGTAAAACAATTAAACCCAAAGTATTTAATATTTCCACCTTAAAATGTCTAAAAACTTTTACTTATGTAGTGACTTAACCTCAAATGTTTCCAAAAATGTTCAAATTCATAGAAATATGTCATTTAATTCAAGGTAACTGTGCTTTTTATTTTGTCACCTGTCGCTGATTTGTGAGTAATTCATTTTACTGAGTGACAGCTCTTGTTTCACCACATGATCATGTATTCATAAATCCATCAGAACTGAATATTCCTGTATGAATTCTGCAAAAATAATCTGCCAAAAAATCAACAAGTTATCTGAATTTGCGACAATGAAAACCCTAAATACTGTATATACATTAAATAACAGGTCTCGCTGACATAACAAGAGTCTCTGCCATTAAAAACATGATTAAAAATGAATGTAAGTGTTGGATTTCTGAGTTCAGCTCCTGATTTTTTCTGTCTCGGCAGCAACAGTCAGACCTGTGCGACAGACCCAGACAGAGACAAGAGCAGCCTCGCTCTGATCCTCGACTCGGGGGAAAACTGTGTCAAGAGCAGCCGCCCGGTCAGGCAGCGGGTTCCCACGGAGACGTCCAGCCACAAGGAGATGCCTTCATAAACACCGTGTCATTTGATTTCTGCCTCACCCTCCATTCTCCACCCTACACCCCCGTCTCTTTCCCACCTCCCTCCCTGCCTGCTCCTGTGCGGCAATGTGCCTCAACTCGACCGTAAACGAGCTCGGGGATGGTATGTGACTGAATCTGCTGTCCAGATCTGCTGCACATGACGGTTTCTCAGCGGCGACGAGCTGTCAGCAGCAGCAGCTCCACCCTGAGCCCTTTGATGGACACTAAGTGGACACACAAACATGGAGGTCAAAGCCACAGTGCTGTTAAAGCCGGACAAGGACGGCCTCGTTGTTTCTGAGTGGACAAACACAACAACAACAACAACAACTACAACGTCATAAAGAGATAAAAAGTTGCTTTGGTGTTATTTAGGAGACATGGACTGTTTTTAATGAGAGAACAGAGTGATTATAGCTCATTTTCCTGGTGTTGCCCTGTGATGTGTGTGTGCTTTGGATGTTAAAATGATACAAAAACTCTTTTTTTTTCTCCGTGTGTGTGTGTTTGTTGAATTGCTTTCTGCTGTTTTAATTCTTTGCATAAATGTTTTGATTTTTCTTCCTGGAAGCTGGAGGCTGATGATGGATTACTGCCCAGGTTCGATCCCCCCCCCCCCCTCAGAAAGATTGTCGAACTGGTGTGACAGCGCAGATGGAGCGCAGAAAATGCAATGATGTGTGTCATTCTGGGTGTCAGTGTGGGTCACATGCTGACGTGTGTCATGTGCAGCGTCTCATGCATTGGTCTCCTTCTGAAAATGAGGCCATCTTTTCCCATCTGTGGAAGTTTTTTTATTTATTTTTTTCCTCTCCATGCAGTTTCCACATCTCCATGCAAAGAGTGAAAGAGCTAGAATTACAGAGGTGTGTGAATGTAACTGGCCTTGGCTTAACCTCGATCTCCTGCTAGTTTTTCAGACTTGCACACTCGATATCCCTCCAACCAAGGCGCTGCAGGAAATACTGTGAGTTCCTCCTGTTTTGGCTCTTTGACTTCACTGCATGTCAGTGTTGGCGGTGTGCTTTAAGGTGTTTGACTTACAGGAAATGAAAAGGTAACTTTCCTTCCATCTCCTCTTTATATTCTCTTTAATTAATCATTTATTTAAACAGATGCCATTTTAAAAACTGACAAGAAGAGGAACATTACAGGTTTTTTACCCTTCTGCTACAAAGGCAGCGGGTTTGGATCTGAAGGAGCTGCCATAAATCACACTAGAAAAAAATTTAAATTTCAAACGATTTTAGACGAAAAAAGTAGCGCCTCTAAAAGCTTCCTTGAAGAACTTTTTTCGCCGAGAGAAAAAAAAAAGAAAACAACATCTTTGAGGAGAGTTCAGCACACAGGAGCGAGCGATTCAAGGTGAAACCTCCCCACCTGCCACCAGAGGCGCAGAGACGAGAGACGGCCCCCTATTCTCGGCACAGGTAAGGATGATAATGAGGAGCGAGACTGATGGCTTCCGCTCTCAGGAAGGAGAAGGTTATTTACATTACAGAGCCGGAGCTGAAGTGGGCTTGTTCAGATTCTGCTGCTTTACAGGATATATTGGGGTCACGCCGGCCTTAAGGAACAGCCCCTGCTCTGCAGAGGAGTCGGGGAGGTGGGGGGAGGAGGTGGGGGGGTGCAGATTCATTAAAAATACATTTGTGACAGCAGAGTAACAAATGGCCGTGCCTGTGCTCTGGTCCTGTACTCCCTCCCCGCGGTCATTCATCATCTCGCACTCGTCCAACTACCTGGTCCATGTTCACTGTTCATTACTCTCTCTCAGTCTCTGCTGGGCTTAAAAAACAGGGGGGGAAACCCGAAGGTTATTTCACTGAGAGAAAAAAAAGAAAAAGTTTTAGATGCATTCAAGGCACATAAAGATCATAGAAGATGTTTCTTATTTGTTCAACGATTAAAAGACCAGATGCACCTTTGCTGCGTTCGCTTCACAGCAGCTGCTTACAGAGCGACTTCTGCCTCCGAGGCTCCATTTTTAAACCCGAAAGTCTCCCAACATGCAACTGAGAAAGACATTAAAGCAAAAAAAAAAGATAAAATAAGATGAAAGTTTAATGATCTCTACGGAAAAAATTGGGTCATGGAGAAATTAAAGAGTGTGACATTAAGAAGAATACAATTAGAGCAAATAGAGCCGATTTAGAAACCACAAACGCTCGTATAATGACTGTGGAAAATGCAGTTCACAGGCTTAATTATGCTGCATGCAGAACTGCAACGGGCTTCAAAGATTTTAAAGATTACAGTCAGATTTACAGGTCGATGTGACTTAATAGATTATTATTATTTGATTTAGTGGATTGTGCTTTTCAAATAAGATGAGAGAAGAAGAGAGGATTAACAAATTAACTGGATATCTGGAGCCAAAAACCAAACAAGATCTTCTGTGGCAACGACAGCAGAGTTTCAGAAGTCACATTAACCGAAATAATAACCTAATAATAATAATCTGTACAGAACACCTAATATTGACCATAAATCCTGGTCTGTTAGCAGCTTTAAAGGGATATTTTGACTCCTTTTCTTGCTTATTTGCTTCATTTTTTGGCTTATTTGCTTCCTTTTTTGGCTTATTTACTGTCTTGTTGATGGTCACATGAGAAGATTGATGTCATTTTTGTGTCTGTGCAGTTAAATTAAAGCTAAATCCTGCAGCTTACCTTAGCATAAAGACAGGAAGCAAAGAAAAAGCTCACTTTGCTTCATCTAAAGGTAACAAAATCCACCTGCAGGCACCTTTAAAGCCACCAACTAACACTGCAAACTGAGTTTAACTCACATTAAGCTGTTTAAAGTCACTCCAGCTTTGTTTTTATACCAAGTTGTGTATTTATGGATGTTTTTTATTTCATATCGAACATATAAAACCATCACCACCTTGTCTAAAAGCCAGGGATTTGCTGACCCCTCCTCTCTCTGCTGGCTGCACTGGGTTGGAGGATAATTGCAATCAATTTCGATGGCGTTATCGCCGGTGACAGATGCACGAGGCCGCGGTGTTAAAAGGTCAAGGGTTGCAGGAGCCCTCCCAGGGGACTGGAGATACCCGAGGCATAAAAATGTCATCCCTGAATCCATTTCACATATGAACACTTGTTTAATCTCTGAGGGCGCTCCAGTTTGACTTGTTTCTTGTAGTTTTTATCGGCCGCTGAGCTGTTTGCAGGGCGGCAGGTGGGGGTGAGGTTAGATGAGTGAGATTACTCCATCACCTCCATGACTGAGATCTTCCCATCCAGGCTCGGGATTATTTCTTCTGGGCATCAAAAGCTCAATCATAGACATGTAGGTCAGAGCATGTCAATATTCTTCATCACTCACTCCCCCCCCATGCTGTATAATTAACCCAGGAGTCGTAGCCAAGCGTTTCTCCTGTGACCCCTGCAGCTCCGAGGGTCATATTTTACCTGCAGCCTCTTGGCTTCACCTGGAAATGTGTCAAGGAAAAAAAACACATGATATGACATTGTTTTATTGTTTATTTCAAAGTTATTTTTGGAGTCTGGTCTCCATCCGACACTCTGACTTCTTGTTTTCTGAGAATTAAGACAGAAAACAGACAGAATACATGAGAGAGGACGAAGGAAAATATAAAAAATCATTATAAAAATGAGGATAAGAATCCGTCTGTGTTCAAAAAACACAGTAAATTAAAACTGTAAGAGTGTGACTTTGGTTTCAGTCGACAAAGATGGAAAAATGTTGCATGAAATCTGCAGAAAACCTGCAAAGTTGCAACACTGAATCACAATTCAACTCAGTCACTTGTCATATGTTCGACAGATGTTCTATATTACAGTTTTAAAGGAGTAAACGTTGTTATTTTCCAGTCTCATATTATTTTTTTTCAGGAATAAACAACATAGATTCTTTAGAAAAAATCGATTGGCTAATTAGATTTGAGGAACATCGGTCACTTCAAGATGCTGCAAATGAGACGTTTCTCGTCATATTGAAAGTCTGCAGCCAACAAATTCATTCTTTCGCAGCCTCTCCGGGGATTGTCTCTAATGCAATAACAGAGCTGACAAATTGAGTTCCTTTTATTGCATCGACCAACAATGGCAGCGAGGGAGCGAGGGAGGGAGGGAGGGAGGGAGCGGGGGGGGCGAGCGAGCGTGTCCTTGACTCGCAGGAATCACAGGTGTGAGTCTGAGGATGTGCCAAACCTGCTCGCGTGCAGGACTCAGGAGAGGCAGCCCAGCAGCTCCTTATTAATCAACAGCTTGTTGGGCTGCCGGCCATAACCCCCCCCCCCCCCAAAACCCCGTCCTCACCTCCTCCTCCTCCCCCTCCTTTCTTTCTTCATCCCCACCTCCTTCGGCTCACCTCCTATTTACAGCAGCCTCCCAATCAGACGCTCAGCACAAAGGAGTCATTAACACAGATTACTGATTAATTAGGACCTGTGGAAAAAAAAGGAAAGAAAGAATAAAAGAAAAAGATCAGAGACACTTAAACAGATAATTCTGATACTTTTGGGTTAATTTGAACAAATTACAGCAGCAATCAAACTTGTTTCTTTTGCAATTTGTTCATTCTTTTAGTTTTATTGACAACTATTGGCTGACCTACAACATGGAAAACAACAAGCACATTAAAGATGTAAAGAACAGTTCACTCTGAGCTCTGTGGCCTCTGAATTCTTACTTGTGTGGTTGAGTTTGTTTGTGTTAAAGGAAAAATTCAACCCAAAATCAAAAACATATATTTCTCCTCTCACCTTTGGTACTATTTTTCTGTTTGCATTGCAGAGGTTTGCAGATATCAGCAGTGAAGATGTCTGCCTGCTCTGGATTATCATGGAACAAAATGTCATTTAACTTAATTAAAGCACCAAAATCTACAATTACAGAACTCAGCAGTGTCTCTGTCCAGAAATCATGACCGTTATGATAATCCTTAAAACCTTTTCATGAACAATCTGGTGAAGGAAACTATTTTCTCACCTGCCAATCACATCTAACCCACCCAAACTTGATTTTTATCAAAGAATTTGCATCCTGTTCATAAAAAATCATTACTATAATCTTTATAATTACTGTTTTGTGATAGTTCTCCTTCAGAATAAGTAAACACTTCTTGATTTAAAGGGTTTATGAAGCTAATTTTCACATGATTTTGTTCTTTCTGTCTGTTTTTTCTGTCAGTTTAACATGGCAGCTCGAGTGTTTAAGCTCATCAAAGCCTTATGTTCACAGCTCACATTTTAAAAAGTAAAAAAAATGTTGGGCTCACACATTGAACATGCAGCTGTTGTGGTGCAGTGTGTGCATCTGTGGACGTGCAGCAGCAGCAGCAGCAGCAGCAGCAGCAGCAGCAGCAGCAGCAGCGTTTCCATTCATGCTTTCTTAAGAGGACTCAGAGTCACTCCGATGCACAAACAAACCACAAGGCCTTTAGCTCAAGGGCTCGCAGCTCGGCAGCTACACTCCTGAGGACAAAAGGACCATTCAGGCTAAGCGGAGTGACTGCGTCACGATAACAAAAGCCATCAGACACAGAAACCTTGACGACAAGTTCATATTCTGCGTGTGTGTTACTTCAACACGTGTAATTTACTCAGGAATGCTTGTTTTCATCTGGCGTGTGGATGAAAATATAAGAATCAGGTGTTTTTCACATTCCAGGTGCATCCACAGTTTTCACTCTAAACACTCCTCTTTTTTTTTTTTATTTTATTTGCAATTCATGAGGCAGCGGACAGAAAATCAATCTTGCACTTTCGTGACACTTCTTCATTTCTGTTTTATTTTATGTGAAGTGCTGTTCTGGTGTTTGTTGCACCGGCGGTTGAGCTGAGTTTTGACATGTTTTGGAGCCCACTGAACAGATAAAGGTTTGGCTCAGGGGGATGAACGGTGGAGTGCACAAAAAAAAAAAAGAGGCGAGTATGAGGAAAGATAAATGTGTTGTCTGGTTGGATGAATAAAAGCAGGGCAATAACGAGATCTCTGAGAGGAGACGGGTGAGAGCGAATGTGTGACGATAAAAAACAGGAAATAGAAGAGAGAAGAGCTGAGCGAGAAAAATCAGAAAGCTCGTTCGTCAGTTTGTCTCAAGATTACTCAGATTACTCAGATTACTGACCTTACAGATGCAAATGTCTGTGTTATGAAACATCATTCAACAGATGTTCTGCAGTGTTGCTTTTTATTTCTGAGAAAAAAAGAACTCGCCACTTAAAAATTTAAACTCAGACGCAACCTTGAAATGAAAAACCCTGAAGGGAACGAACTCTCTTAACTGTCAAAAATAACTTGTAGATCATTTTCAGGACTGAAATTAAGGCCGAGCTGCAGGATTTCCATAAAAACATTCAGTCCACATTCGTAACCTCATCTATCGTAATCTTAATTTAGTGAAAACCACATTTCAGCAGCAGTCTTTGGATCTTTTTAAGTCATCTTGCCTTGAACCTTTCAAATCAATTCCTCCTCAGAGCAAAAGACATAAAGCCGAAGCAACTTCAGCGGCCTCATTCCAGGACGTGCAAACCTTTCAGGCAAAGCCTTGATGCAAATGAGCTCGAGGTTTAAAAAGGCACATTTCTCGTCATGTTAGACACTTCTAAGGTTTCAAAAAATGCATCTTTAATGCAGAAATCAAGACAATAAGTGTTCAAACTATGTGATAACATGTTCACAGTTAAATATGATCACAATTAAGTCATTTAACTAAACTGAAACCTTTCTGAAATGCCTATTTATACCTTTAATAAAACTGGTAAAAATTATTTTTAAATAGTAAATAGGACTTTTTGTAGGTGTTTCTTAATCCATAATCATCTGTAGAGCATGTTTATGATCCAACACCATGAAGTGCAGCTGCAGAGTCTGACTGTGTCCATGGTGGTGCTGTTGTGAAGGGTTTTCAGACTGAGCTGTGCATGTAAAGCATGAAGTTGTGCAGAAATCAGCTGTAAATGACAGAAATGAGTTAGCATTGTTAAAGTTTCAGTTCCTCTGTCTCAAAGTTAATGTTTTTTTTCAGTCAGATTACAAACTCTGTGGTTAACACAGGCTTAAGAGACTTGCACTTTCTGTTTTTATGACATAACTTGTGTCAGTAAAAGACCCACTCATGTTTTTTTAAGCTTTTCTGTGCTAAAAAAAGAAGCTGTAGCTAAAACTTGGCTCAGTGAGACTAAAAAAAGACACAGTTATGAATCTAATCACCAGTCTGCCTTCACAGCCTCGTTGTGTTTCTGCTCTAACAAACTATTCTGATTCAAACTTTCTAGCTTGTTGATTCATTAAGTCATAATGTGTGAATAGTTTGTTGTAGTTTGAAGCTCAGTGGTGGTGACGTCATCACAGTCTGGTTTGTTTTGGTTTGTTTAGAGCCAAACATCAGCTTTTTTTTCTGCTGGTGACATTCGGCAAACAATATGTGTAAATATCATAAATCTTTCTTTGAAATTGAATTGAGAGTTTTTGTTATAATGAAAAAGTGAGCAAAAAAAATCCCATCAGTCCTGTTGAGGGAAGCAGGGTGATATAAACTTCCTGGTTCTACTAAAAAAATACGATTTCCCTGCAGCACTCCACAGCAGTGATCCAGTCGGGGCCTCTCTGTGGGTTTACTATGTGTGAAACTACTATAGTTTTATCCCAAAAGACAGTCCAGTGTGTCTCAGAAACTAAATTACGACACAGTCGCATGAGATACGTAAGAGAAAATAAGGTGCCTCTTCTGTCGGGTGTGACTCAGGAGCTCCTGGTGGAGCAGCAGTGATTATTTCACATAACCAAAATGTGACCGGCACAGTTGTCACATCCCTGTTCTGTCACCAGTTCCACTTTTGAAATCCAGATGACCCACATTGTGACTTTAAAACTGGAACTAACAAACCCTCACACTCTCTAAAAAGAGAACTGACTGACTGACGGACAGAAAAAAAACATCCAGATGATGCAACTGCCGACACATAAACAGCTGTCACCTTCATGTCATCTGCACATTTAACACACTGTTTACTAAAGACTGAGAAAAGTGTAGCTGCAAATAATAAAAAGAGAAGGTTTCTAAACATTAATTTGACATTTGTGACGCTTTTAAAAAAAAATCTCACCAGCATTTGATCTGTAATTTATTGAAAGGAGTTGACATCACAAAAGAGTGTTGACGGCAGTGTGGAGGCCTTGTCTCTTACATAACAATAACTCTATAAATTATAAAATTAATTTGATTATTCTCTATGCACAGCAAACTGATCATTACAAACATCATCACAAGTCTCTTTTTTTTTGCAGTTTTTATGCTTAAAGTATTTTTCATGGTCACAGTGCAAAATAAGACAGTACTCTAAATACTTTGCATAGATCAAAAAAGAGCAGTTCCTGTCTGTCTGTGTGCTTTGAACGTCCGGCTTGTTTCTTTCTCATGAGAGAGGAAAGGCCTGTAACTTTAACTTGGTCATCATGTCGTCTTATTAGTAGAAAAAAATGGTACAAAAAAAAGGCACAAAGTTGCTTCTAAGGCCTGATGCTGAACATTCATAACAGTCTTCTTGTGTTAAAAACCGTCTTTTGCTTTAAAGCAAAAGAGACTGAATGGGAAATAACAGCTGAATACTGCAAAAGGAGAACACAATAATTTACAGATTACAAAGAGAAGTGCCACATGTGTAAAAATGACTCACTTAGAAAAAAATAATAATAAGTAAACGGACCAAAAAAACTGCTGCAGAAACAAAAAGTTTCATTCAACACCTTTCTACTAAAAACAGCAGGTGTTACCAGCAGTTACACAGCATGAAGGTGATGGGACAGTATCTCCTCTGTGTGCAGTGATGTGCCACCTCAGCAAAAAACCATGACCACCTCTGAAGAAAAAACTTAAACCGGTTTAATTTTATTCCATATTTCATTGTAAAACTCAAACAGAGCTAATGGGTCACCACATTAAATGTATTAAAGTTGTTTTTTCAAGTGCTGCATTGATTGTAAAAACCGTTTGCACCGCTGCACCAAAAAGGAAAACACTGTTTTGTTTTCGCCGTCTGGTTCTTTCAGTACGTGCGGGTTCCCGGTTTGCTGTCCTGGGCCTGGTTGAAGGGATTCGCCGGGCTGGAAGTCTCATCCTGGTTGTCAATCGACTGGTAGGCATCTCTGTTTCGTGACACGGAGGGGAAACCTGCAGAAAACAAGCCAAAACACCTTCAAACACACACTCACATATACAAACACAACCCCCTGCCATGCAAATGTTTTATTCATAACCACATCTGATACAGTGCAATTAATCAAAGATGTCTTAATATACAAACTAGAAGCTTCCTTTTTCTTTACTTTTGCTAATATTCCACCATTTTAATGACCCTCTTTTTGCTCTGCTGTCTGATTGGCTGCTTGTTGTCAGGCTATGTGAAGGTAATTTGGACACAAGAACAAATCAGCATCACTGATCAGAGTCTAAAAAATCTTAAACCCCATCCCTCATGAGAGCAAGATCATCTTCTAATACATAATCCAGGATTCTTTAGAGCTGTTTACACTGAAAACCTGCCCGGGTGCATCCACCTAATGTAAACACGCTTTATAATTAATCCTACAAAAGTAGCATCGTGGCGTAATCCTTCAGAAAAGTCATAAAGGACACCCTGTGACGCTTCAAAACAAACAGCTCCAACTCTGACACGGCCAGAATACCAAAGACGTGTTTTTAAGAAGTTCAAAGGCGGACATACTCTTACCTCTGCATGGCCCCGGGTCCTGTTTACCATAACCAACATATTAATGCACATATTAATGCTCATCAAACAAGCCATTTGCCTTCATTTCAGAGGCTTTGGATGACAACTGGGGTGTTTATTTTATTAAAAAGCTTTAAAAAAAAAAAAAAAAGACATTCATTTTTGAAAAAAAAATGCATTATGTTGCTCAACAAACCTTCAGTAACCTGTTTTTTTCTCACAGTGTGCATTTCAACCAGGTCACATTGTTTGTCTATTAAAAAAGTGAACATTATCTTTGACTTTAATTAGGCTGATTGTGCCCCATCATGCAGCTCTGCTTTTAAATGTATGCAAACACAGCACACAAACACAAATGAGGTGTCTGGAGAGTAAAAAAAAAAAGAAAAAAGAAAATTATGAATAATACATGGATTCAAACTTGCAGAATCATACAAACCCATAAAACAACAGACACGAATACAAATATAATTTACTGACAAGCACAAATATTCATGCAGGTATGAGACAGAAATGAGGAATAATGGAGGTGGGAACAGACAGATGCAAAGATAAATTAATATAAATAACTAAAAAGAGGGAAAGGTGAAAAAAACAGAGCACCAACAAGATAACAGTCAGGTTAAACTATGTTTCTCTTTTGTCTTGCAGGCTGATTTGTATTCTTACTTCCTGCACATGAGAAGATGGAAGAGGATGATTGGAGAAGAGAAATGGTAAAAAGGAAGAAGCCGGGAATCAATAGCGGCGGCCAATAAAGGCACTGTCAGCACTATCCGTGGTGCATCGACTGTCCACAGAGGTCTCTAAGTCTGAGAGGTCAAAGGCAAGCCGAGGAGAAGAGAAGAAAAAAAACAAAAAAAACAAAAGGACAAATGGTCAAAGAACAACAGATAAACACAGAACGACAGGAGACAAGTTTCACTCAGAAAAAACAACACTGAAGTGAAACACAAAACAGACTGAAATTAGAAATGATGACATGCAAGAAAAAAACAGAGAAATTTAGGTTTTTTTTGTCAAATTCTTGTACTATAATTGACTGGGAGACCATTCAAGAGGAAGCACATGACAGGAAACTGACAATCAGCAAAGCCCCGCCCTTCCTTAGTTACTGTTGCTATGGCTGTTAAGCTAACACTCTAGTCCAGCTGATGCACACTAGCTTTATGAACTATAACCTTAAAATTAATAATATTGTTTTGACACAATGGGTCCATGTTTTAAATGAAAACAAAATTGAGGTTTTTTTTCTTATTTTTTAAATGATGACTTTGGCTTAAATTAAAAATGTTGCTGGCAGATGCTAGAAGCTGCAGCTAATTAGCTAGCTAATTGATGCTAACTATGAGGGTTAGATTTGGATTTAAAATAGTCTAGATGACACATGCAAAAGTAAGAAACTGTCAGAAATGTGCATTGGATGCTTCAATTAAAGATAAAGCAGTGACATGTAATAATGCATAGTACTGCAAAGATTTTAAATAGTCTAGATGACAAGCTAGCAAAGCAGCTAGCTAGTCTTAGTGTTGCATATAAGTTTAATTGAAGGAAATATTTTAGGTTTTGATTTTGTTATATCACCCTTTTGATGTTGAAAAATGAAAAATACAGAGTAGGACAGACTGATTTGCAAATGTAACATTATCTCAGCTAATGAATTTGGTGAGGGTCGCTTAAGCATAAACCAAACCGCTAAGGTTATGCTAATCTCTTGTAGCCTTTAGCTTTTAAGTCTGCTGTCTCCACACAACAGGGAAATACCACAAAGTGTGTGTCCCAGTTGTGACACTGTGTATAACACCATCTTTTACCCCACAAATAAGTTAGGAAATGACAAGTGAACTTAGTGGTAAATGTTGCTAAGTAGTAAGCTAGTTAGCTGGGCATGCTAATGTTTGCAGCCTATGCTAGAGCAGACAAACAAATAGTAAAATCCATTCCTTAAATTCTTGCTATTTATTGTTATTGGATTTTTTTCTTAAAGTCTAAAATATATATATATATTTTCTGAAGCTCAAATATTGACTTTCTTACTGCAGCCCAGTGCACAGCATGTGAAGATATCCAAAGCCTTGAGGGCCTGACATTAGCGATGCTTCAGCTGTGTTCACGTTCAGCGAGCTGTCAATTAATGTTAAATGTGTGATCGCTGAGCATTTACAGTATTAAGCAACATGAAAATAAAAACTGAATACAGAAAACCCCAAGTGATTTAAAACTGGCATAAATTAAATTCAGTGTATGCCCGAATCAACATTTCACTCACATGCGGCTGATTGCCTGGTTCCCACAGTGCTTTGTGCAGCGGGGAACCATGTTAATGCCAGCTACGCAATCAGACTGCAATTAAAACACACATTGTCTGGAAATAACACAACTACTCATCAGTCACTACGCAGCCAATCACAGTATAATGGATGTACCTGCGGCGTGTATGTGCCATAAAAGTGAAACCACATAGAGAGCAAATTCATCAATATTTAATTATCCTCAAACCAGTCAAATCAGGAGATTTATTTTTTTCAAATATGGGCTGCATTGCGGAGGAAATGTTATTACGTTTAACAGTGTGTAGTGTAATGAATTTCTATTTTAGCAGATTATATCAGTAAATAATAAACCCACCTGCTTCTTGTTATTTTTGTCACATTTGTTGTTTTTCTTTTTTTATGAAGGTAAAGAGCGAATCCAAATAATAAAAACTCAACATCCCTGCGTGTAACCGCTCTTACTGCTTTCAACAAATTACTACACTAATGAAAAATACAACTCCTTTGGTTTATTCCACACAGATGAAACCATGGATTACATGTCTGTGAGGTTTCAGAGTCCAGCAGTCTTTGCAGCTCAGTGGGATTTCTGATGGAAAAAAAAAAAGCTCTCAGCAGTGTGAGTCCAAGTCTAAAAAAAATCAATGGACACACACACGTTTAATCAAAGAACACATCTTGAGTATCTCCTGACCAGTCAATGGAAGAAGTGTACTTATCGTTCGTCTGCCCACGAGGACGGAGCCGTACACTCGATGGTCAATAACATTACAGAGTCTCTGTTTCTCTGATAGACTCCATCTTGCTTTTCTTTCACATCGATCAAGCGTTTTTTTTCTCTGTCATGGCGGACGATAAGGCCTGCACGGGTTCCTGAGTGGCCAGCACGCCACGCAAATGTTATAAACAACTCGTGGAGAAATGGATTTTGTGCCCGGTCGAACTGGAGCTCAGATATTCTGCAGCGTTTGAAACGTCTTGTGACTGTAACTAATGAGTTTGACTGTGCAATCATCTGCCAGCAGTTTAGCACAGAGTCTTTCCAGTTTGTTCGCTGCACTCGAACGGACGTTTTCATGAACGAAACAGCATTAAAACAACACGGTTAGGATCTCACAGCACCTCTGGACACGTGCAACACACCGTACAACCTGCTTTGGTCACAGTCAGGGCTGCAAGAAAAACCTCAGATATTTGAGATTAATTTTCTCACTGGTTTTGAAATTATTTACACCAGAATGTGCTCTTTCAATTTCACCTTGTTGTGTCATGTGATGAGTTAATTTTCTGTGTCACCTGGGTCTCCAAAGGGAATTAGATCCTAGTAAGATGATTTTTTATGTGTAAATCAGCATCAGTCTTAACTTTTAGGATAAAGTTTTTAAAGTTTCAAAGTTTTATTGATATTTCTTTATCAGAACTAAAAAGAAATCAGAGCTGTGCCTTCCCATCTTCAGAATGAATGACTACTTCCTCAATCGTGTGGAAACTCCCTCATATTAGTGAACTTGACTCATCTCGAAGCCACTTACCAAAGTTGACGTTGTAATCTCCTCCACGCTCGCGGTACATCTGGTAGACGAAGAAGCAGGACACGGGTTTGAGCAGCAGGCAGAGGATGGCCATGCCCGCGCTGAAACGAAACACACTCCTTCCTGAACTTGCAAAGTCATTCAGCGGGTAATAGATCCCGAAATGGATGATGTCGGTCAATATCGTCACAACCATCCCCACGAGAAACTGTGGGAGAAGAACACAAGACGGAGAGACGTCTTAATGGATGCAAATGGTGTTTTTTGGGCTTTTGAACTAAGTGTACGTGTCAGTATGAAAGTGCTTTAATGTGCTGAAGTGCCAACACTTCTCTGTAATTATTTCACAGAGAGATATCCATTTCAACATGCTGTGTGTGGAAATAAAGTCCTTTCAATTATGAAGAAATAGCTACAAATGTAAGTGGTGCTAAGTGGAGGTCAGATTGAAAAAAAGCACTGCAAGATATCCAGAAGAAAATAACACAAAATTAAGCAAATTTTTGTGTGAAATAAGATGTGAAAGTTTAAAATATAACACTTTTATACATTTAAGTGACTTTGAAAATGCATCATAAACCACAAAGACAAACATTGCATTAATTATTCTGCAACTTTTTTCACTCTTTGGTCACCTCTGTCTGTCCTGAGGGACCCTGGATGTGAGTGACAGCAGCACTGAAACTGAAAGTACACAAGGTAAAAGGCTCCCCTACGGTTACTTCCCGATGGCAATGACAGTCTGAATCCATTACTGTCACAAGTGTCTTTAAAAGAGACATGGGACAGCGAGTGGTTTTTTTTCCTGAGGTGCCTCTCCTTGACCCTCAGAGGTTGTGTGTTTGTTTGACATGAATCATAAAAGTATGGCAACTTTCACAAAGACAGACTTTGACTCGGGCTCAGATTTAACTCACAGAGAGATTTCAGATGGACTTTTGGATTCTTTAGCTGCACAAAACTGTCTATTTCTGAAGCAAAAAACAAAATCATGCCATGAAAATCTGCATAAATTAAGACTGAAATATGATTCGATGTTTCAGCGCTCTGAAGGAAATAAAACAGTTTTAAAAAGATGCAAATTAAAAAGAGTTTCCTGCAACTTATAATCTCAAACGCAGACCTGTAATGGAGCTGGGAGGCTTTGACTTCCTGCTGTATCAGAGCTCAGTGTCTCTGCTTGCTCATCAGTCACTTAAATCTTCTTTGGATGAATGAAAACGACTCATTTTTGTAAAATTCCAGCAGCAAAACATCCCTCTTAAAACCAATTCCCCTCTTATTATTCGCTCCAAAACATTATTAGCAAATCACAATCACATCATGAGCCATGTTTTCCCTCTTTGTCCCCATTTGGTGCCAGAGATCTGCAGTCGCCTTTGATTGGAAACATGAGTCTTAGATCAGAGGGGGTGCTGGTTGTCCGACTGTCCTGCTTGTATTAAACTAATCTAAAAAGCATAATTAAGAATATCCGACGCAGTCTCAAACATGTTTTTTTTTTTTGTGAGACTCTCGGTGCTGTGAACTATGCACCGTGAAATCCAAGGCTACTGTACAGCGTGCTGAATTAACGGGAGGCCAAGCTTCCTTAAAGGAATCCTCACAGATTGTCCCAGATTCCAGTGATAAATAGGTTAGCACGGATACGCATTGCTGTGCCTATAGTTAGACCCCCGTACGTGTCACATGGCGTTAACATGGCCGCCCTGCATCGTGGAGGCATCAAGGCAGAGACTCACCATGAGCACGGCGTCGATGGAGTCCCTCTGTGCGATGGCCCAGACCCCGACGGCCAAGACTGTGAAGTTGCCCCAAGCGTAAGAGGGGGGCAGCCACGCCATGCATCCCCTGCAGCGAAAACACACACACACACACACACCGGCCACAAGAGACAGAGTCACTTTTTTTATGAAGAATCATGTGTGATTGTACGAGCACAGGACGTGGAGCTGAGATTGTCGGCCCTGAATCACGGCTGTAAGCTTCTGTGTGAAAGTGTGTGTGTGTGTGTGTTTCTGTGTGTGTGTGTGTGTGTTTAAGCCAGAGGAGGAGAGAAATTCCTCAAGTTTGTGGAAAGAAAAAAAAAAAATGGTCGCACTCACCATATTGTTAGCAGCCAGTGCACCAGAACTATGGCCTACGATGGAGAACAAGAAGACGAGTGTTAAACATGAAATACAGGATTGTTAAATACTTTTCTTCTGGTGAAAAGAAGTTCAGATTAAAGCTGTAAAATTTACTTTTCACAGTTTAGAAAATCATCAATCATTTGACCGCTAATCACTCCAGACAGTCAAGCTCCTCCACAGTAAGGATAACTTCTTTTTCTCTGGTCTCTGTCATTGTAAACACAATCTCTTTGGCTTTTAAAAAAGAGGCTTTTGAAGGTTTCATGGACAAATTCCACTTTTTTCCTGCATTTTAATGACAAAACATTTAATTGAAACAAATTTAAAAGCTAAATCAACACTGAAAATACCTTAAACACAGCTTTAATTGAGCTCAAAAGCACATCAAAGCCAGAAACTACAGAACTAAATGTGAGACATGTGATCAGTTTACATCTGGCATTAAATGCAAAGCTGCGTCAGGATGATTGATTTCACGACTCCACTGATCGACACTGAGTCTGAAATTCTTATGAACCAAAAGTGTGAATCATTTCACATCTTATGTTCGACTCTTTCTGTCACATGTTTAAGTCAAACATCCTGAGTTTTAAACAAAAACTCTTCAAAATTCCTTCATAAACAGAACAGAGACTTAAACCACTTAAATGTCACCAACATGACATGTAATTTAAGTGTTTCTTAAAGATAAATCTTCCTCTTAAAGCATTTAATGTCAACATTACAGGTGAAGAAGTCAGATGAGGTGACACACACTAACTTTCCGTCCATGTTCAGCTGAAAAATCACTGTGTGTTTACTTTTGTTTGAGTAAAAACTGCCAAACCTTTACTTCCTCATCACAAACACAGAGCAGATTAATCCCTGTGTTTCTGTTCAGGCCTGCAGTCCATCAGTAAAAACACACCTACACACTCTACCATCTTAAAAAATACACTCAAACACATTTTCAACGTGTCATCTCTTTGTTAAATCTAAACATTTCTTTCTTCCCTAAACCAACATTTCACCGCCTCACTGTGAAATCACTCAGTTTCAAGCAGAAGCAGGTTGTTGCTACACAGAGGGATTTTTTCTTTTTTTTACCAATGAGAGTTGAGCAACAAAGTTGACATCATCATCACACGACTGAACATTAAAGAAAAAGCTACGATCAATAACAGCAGCTGAACAGAGTGTGAGCTCACCTTCAGGTTGATGGCAGGGATTTCCATGACGGGCTGGTTTTTTTTGCTGGAAGCGGCTCTTCAACTTGTTGAGGAGGCTACATGAAAGAAAACAGCAGGTTTTCTCTTCCACAAACTTCTGTGCAAAACTCCTCCTCCTCCTCGTTCTCCTCCTTGTTCTCCTCCTCCTCCTCCTCCTCTCAGCTCAGCCTGCAAACATGAACCATGTGACAGCAGCCTGACTGCTTCCCATGTGACTCCCTCCTTCCTCACCCACCTCCCTCCTCACTCCCCCCTCCTTCTTCCCCCTAACACACACGAGCTCAACAATGGTCACACTTGTTTTTTTTAAAACGTCTCCAGCTTTCTTTAAGTGTGATGTCCCTGCAGCGGTTCGGTGTGGAGGATTAAAGGAATGCAGCGAAACATTAAAAGGAAAAAAAATCAGTCAGATAAAAGATAAAAGAGGACAAAAAATGCAAGATTTTTTTTTATTAAAAAGTTGCAGTAAATTACATATTTTAATGCTTTTTTTCCCTTTTTAGTTAAACAAATTAAAATAACACATAAAAGGCCTTTTAATACATTTACATCTATTTCAATCAGTCAATCAGTTTTAGCAAGATAAATAAATATCTATAAGAAATATTTAAACGTTGCAGCTTTTCATCTTTTTTAGCCTTATTCTCATGAAAATATTTGAAAATGGTGCAACTTCTGCCTCAAATTATTGTTTCCGGAGAAGTAAAAGTTTAATTCTGAGCACAAATAAGGTTTGTTTGGCTTCTATAAATGAGTTGATTGTGGCATCAAACACAGATTGACGAGGACTGAGTCAGATTTAGCTCACAGTTGATCAAATTAACTGATGAAATTAACCAGTAAGTTGTTTTTATGTCCATTTTTAAAACTTTTTGTTCCCCAAAAATATGCTGAGTTTATTTCTACATCAGCTGCTCGGTTTATTCCCTTAGTTTGGTTGAGATTCGTGACTTTATGATCCCCATGGATTCATGTCTTCTATTGATTTCCTCTCTGAGTTTTAATGCCAGGGTTCAGCCAAAATTCCCTCATCGAACGAGTATATATTCTTATTTTACCTTTAACCAGCTGTTTCCTCTTTCATAATCATGTTAATGGACACTGATCTGTCCTCTATGAAAGACAAACCTGCAGCCACACATTTACAAATAAAGGAAACTGATCAGAGTTTCTGATCAAAGCCAATAAAAGAACAATTCTGTAACAACTTTGGTCTAAATTTCCCTTCATCTCCTCTGATGTGAACAACATTTCACTGCCCAAAGAAACTGTCCCATTAATAAAGTTCACGAGGGCAAAGAAACAGAAAATCTAATGATGTAAAATCTAATTATCATCTTTATTTTATTGTTGCATCTAATTCAAAATCACACACACATTCAAGTTTAACAGAACAGAAAGAGAAAATATTTGATTTAACACTAAATTGCTTCATTTTTTCCTTCAGAAACACGTTGATTTCTCCATCTTCCTCTTCCTGTGAGTCATATTCTCTCATTTGTTTCCACCTGATCGTCAGTCCTGTGATCATGTGACTCCCTGTCACATCCTTTGGTCACTTAAAGGCACCTGAGCAAAATCAATACTCTGATGGACCTTACGAGGCTTTTAGTAGCCTGGAAAAGCTTGTGAGTGGACTTTTGTTTTATTTTCACAATCATGAATAAAGTTTTTGAAAGTTACCAGCTGCTCATATGCTCATAAATAAAATATATTACACACAAACACATCTTCTTCTCATCTTCTTTCTTCTCTAAACTCACAACCTTGTGAAGTTTGGAGGTTCGCCGTCGTTGCTGCTGTTTGTCTTTAATGACGTCAGTTTCTGGACTGAAGCTCCTTTAACTCCTGAACTGACTGTAAATGTCTCAGACGAGTCTTTAAAATGCAAATGTTTCATCTACAAGTCTGACTCCATCCTCCGTGCACCTGAAAGGAGAAGAGAAATCGTCTGCTTTAAGCTTTAAGCAGCAGATGGCCTCTGCAGCGTGAACCCTGACCTCCCAGTGACCTTTGACCCCTGCTAAATGCACACAACTTGATTTTTACTCCCTGATTGAAGTATTTATGCCTTTAAAACGCTTCAGAGCCAGATGTAGCAGCTGTGATTCGCCGTGCTGAGAGTGTTTTTATGTATATGTGAGTCAAAAATGAGATTGCAGTGTGACAAATGTGCGACATGTTGTTTAATTTAAGGTGTAATGTCTCTAACTACCGGAGGAAACGCAGAGCAGCTGATGAAAACGTGCAAATAAAGGATCTCTTTTTACAGCCTAACCTGCTGCGACAGGTGAGTGACGGATAAACGTGCTCGGAGCTCAGGTCGGGTTTAATTTCTAAATACTTGATGATTAACGGCCTGTTTCTCCGTCTCAGGTCGAGTCTCTGCAGAGTCGCCTGCAGCTTTGTTTACCTGAATGTAAATTCTTTCTCACTGTTGTTTCTCACCTGTGTCCTTCTGAGGCCGCCCCCTCCTCAAACTCTCTGTTGAAAAGTTGGGTGAAGATAGCAACTTTTTGGTAATTAATTACACGAGGAAAGCCTTAAGGAAGGTAGGAGTGCCTTTGTTGGGGTGATGTGGAGCTGCAGCTCTGCCGGGATGCGGCTCGGTGTAATCTATCACTCGCCTGGCTGCCGGCCAGGCTTCAACGGGGCACTCCGGAGCGCTCTGTCAGAGGTAAGTATTAAAAAATACATCACCGCCGCTTTTATTCTGTGGCCGTAAATCAGGGTGGCACAATCACAGTCCGACTGAGCTGCTGCTTAGGAAAGAAAAATGACTCTTACTTTCTTCAGCTATTAAAATATTGATATGGAGAGATTTTGTTTTTTTTTCATGGGAGGGGGTGGATGGGGGGGTCTTGTGTGTGTGTGTGTGTGTGTGTCCGGAGCAGAGTCATGTTGAATGTTATTGCTTGTACTTGCGTTAATGTGGCGTAAGCTTTTTGCATTAAAAGCTTCTGACACAGTTCAGGGTGGTTTGGAGATAATGAGCGTTTTTTTTTATCACACGGAGATCGATGGCGCCTCAACACGGAGTCAGAAACCCTCATTTCCGAGAAAATGATACGTGTTTGGAATTTATTTATATGAAATAATAAGCATCCTAAAGAGAAAAACGTCTCATTTTCTACAGACTTTAACTTTATTCTAAGAAGATGAATGAAGGAAATGAGACTTTAAACCTCCAATTCATCAGATCATCTTGAGTCCAGTCACGTGTTTTGACTGAGTGGGAAAAGTTACTGATTACATTTCCTCCAGTGCTGTACTTAAGTAGAGTTTTAAGGTGAATACTTTCTTTTTACACCTTCTTAGCTACAATTTAGAGGGAGAGATTGTAATACAGCAGGTCTGATTTGGCTTTTAGTCATTTTTCAGATGATTGTTTGCAGTTAAAATAACAGTTTGAAGCCAAAGTTGGTAAAATTATCCAATATTTCCTAATAAAAGTGAAGATTAGAGAAAAGTCTGCAGTCTGGTGTAAGTAAATACAGTGGCTGTGACTCAGGAGGCTGAGTGGATTGTCTATTTGCTGGAGGGTTGGTGGTTCAAATCCCAGCTCCTCCAGGCTACATGTTGAAGTGCCTTTGACCAAAAAGCTGCACCATGTGGCTTCTCCATCACTGTGTGAATGTTGTAAAGCATTTTGGGTGCTCAGTAGTCTTAGAAAAGCAGTTTATTTATCACAACTCTGTATTTTCTTCTGTCTAACTTTTATCCTCTCAAGTCCACTCAGATTCATCTCATGACCCTTTGAAGGGGGTCCAACCTCACATTGGGAACCACTGGATTAACTGAACTGTATATATAAAAAAAAGCTGCTTTCACAAAGATGAAACATAACAATCTGATAATGTTAAATAATAATTTACCAGTGATTGTAAACTTTTCTACAATTTATCTTTTACTTTGAAAATGCCTAAACTACAATTTGCTTATAAAACTTTGAATCAAATTGGATTTTGAACGTAGGACTTTAACTTGTAATGAAATATTTTTATTTTGTTTCATATATTTATTTTACTTTTTACTTAAGTTTAGGACCTTTAAATGCTTCCTGCTCCAACTCATGTGGTCTTTTGGGTCTTAATGAAGCTGAAATCTCATCAAACAGTCCGAACAAAGTCACAAACAAACTTTACAAAAGTTTTTCCAGTCCAACATCACCACCGAGACGAAATCCTATTAAGTGTTTAATCATGAAAACAAAAAGAAAGACAGAAAAACACAACGTATAGACAAACAAGTTTAAGTACAGTATAAATAAAACATATATTAGGACATTTAAAAGGAGGATCGAACAGGCGTCTTTCTTTATCACTGCTACTGTTTAGTACGTCTGAAGAAAAGTCCGTTTAACGAAAAAAGTTGTTGTCAATTTTAAACACATTAATATTTACAACGCAGGACAGCAGACTGGGTTCAAATAGCATTTACAAATAATTTTTAGAAAGAAACTGTAGCAGAGAATACAGGCAAAAGAAACCAAACTATTTCAGAGTAATTTCAGTGTAATCTGTGTGAGTGACGGCTTACTTGACTCTGAATGACGGTGAAGCAGATAAAAGCCTCCCAGTTGAGACTCTGAACTCAGTAATTTGACGCTAAAAACGATTTGTAAACATTGTTTGACTCAGATCAGCAGAGACGGAGACGATCAGATGCAGGAAAAACTGTGAGACGTTTGGAGAAAAAGGGCTTTTTTGGGGGAAAAAAACTCTGAAAATCTGCTTTTGCTTGACACTAACATGGACACATGAACAAAGAGACGTTTAAAGGTTTCCCTCAGTGATGAATTACCAGCCAGGTGAATATTTTATACCAAAAAAAAACACATTTTCTAAAAAGATTTGGTCATTTTGGGCAGATTGAGTTTTGAAAAGCCCCTTTTTTGAGTTTTCCTTAAAAGCATTTATATGAATCTGTGATGCTGGAGGGACTGAAACTGGATTAAAACTCATTAAACTGAATCAAATTGGTGCTTAAAGGTGTCGATTTACTGGATTACAAAGTGCTGCTCGTCCCACAATGCAACACTCAAACAACGTCTCCAGTTAAATCACTTGTTTTTTTAGTTTAAACTGATCATATGTTTGCGTTTTAAAAACTCCAGCAAACCGTCACCGTGCGGTCTGTGTCCGGTGTCATGTGATGTCTTGGCTGCACTATCTACTCTGTCATGGGGTCATTTTCTCCTCCTCCTCCTCCTCCTCCTCCTCCATCTCGTCCTCCTCCACCTCCTCCTCGCCCTCAGATGGTGATGAAGCCTCCCTGGTCGCTGCTGACGGACTCTGGCACCACGCAGCGACCCCTCCTCCTCGTCACACGCCGCTTCCGGTGGAACTTTGCATAACAACGAAACCCTGGAAGATCGTCAATAACTTGTTTATGTGCATGAATCGGATGTGTTGTGAGTCACAGGAAGTTATGATGAAAACTGCCAGACTTTTAAAGTACACGAGTAATAGATTGTTTTCGCTTCAGATAAGCAGCGTAATCTGCAGTGTAACATGAACCAGTTTCTGTACTGGAACCAGTCGATATATTGATCCTGGTCTCCTCACTCACCTTCCTCACACATGCAGTCGTCGTAGCATTTGTTGTTGAGGCCTCGGTTGTGAGGTTTGCACTCATGTTGTCTCAGATCACAACAAGAACCTTTAAGGAAACAGACTCATTACATTCAACAACAAAATACATGAGCTACAGGCATTAACATGTTTTTTTAACAAAGGAAGAACAAGAGAAATGAAGGAAAAACACCTAAAATAATAAAAGTAATCATGTCAATCAAATTAATTTGCATACTTGTTATCATAATAATGGGTCTTAATATGATGAATGAGAAAATAGTTACACACAAATTTCCTGCTACAGTTTCAGTATGTTTGGTTATTTTACTTTCTGTGTTGCTGTTTTGTTTTTTTTCTGAGTTTTTCTCAATAATGATGTCACATGCTCCTATTAACCAATCAGCATTTAGTATTATTAGAATCAAAGTTTTTCAGTTTTGTAGCCAGAAATCTTTTCTGATCAGACCAAGAACAAAAGATCCCGGTGGAGTAAATTAATTGCATATTTTAAGTGTTTATGTTTTTCTCTTAATTTTAACTTTTGAAACAAATCAAAGTGCTTTAAATCACAAAGAGAACTGCAAAACCAAGAACAATCAAAAGTCAAAGTTTGTGATTTCTGGATGTTAAACTTGTTGCTTTTCTTTGCAAAGTAGCTGTAGATTTAAAGAGTATTAGTTTGGTAAATAATATCTTGAATCAGGTTCAGAGTTTTGGTTCAGACTGACTCAGGTGACGCAGACTCACCTGGGAGACAGTCCAGGTGGTGGTCACATGGCTCGATGGCGTCCGCGTCCACAGTCACGTTTCCACTGCTGAGGTTCTTGCTCCGCCTCTTGTCTGCAGCAGGACAGAAGAAATAAACACAAATTTTGATCCCGACAGTGTCTGATCAATACACATTAGCCTCAACCAAACAAATTGATTGATTTGTCACTCAGGACTTTTACATATAAATTAGCGTTCGGTACATTCAGGCTTTGGACACGTGAAGCTAACTAAGCCTGTTAACAGCATATAAAACACTCTTTATGTCACAATACAGCAGAGTTTTTAAATCTGGAGTCTGTGGCGACTTTTCTGCACAGTTATTGATGAGATTTACATCAAACAGCAATGATCAGTTTGCCAGAACTGCAGGCTGAAAACAACCACAGCGACACAGATGCTTCAGCATTGAGGAGAGCCTGTTGCATCATGGCAGGTCAACAGCGTTTGCGTAATTACTTTCACTGCCAGAAGGGGGAGACAAAACTTGCGCACTGTAGATTTAATATTGGTTATTTCCCGGTGAAGCCATTTAAATGCGTTTAAGACCATAATCAAATATATTTAAGACGAGGCCTTCGTGGTTTCAGTTTTAAGCAGGAAAATAACGGCTGCTTGCTCCAAAACTTTCTCAAATTGAAGTTAAAATTTAAACTTAAGTGTGCAGGAGCAGGAAATGAGCAATGAATTAACAACATCTTCATTTATATTTGACAGCTTACCAACTTTAACAGTTTCATGTGATTTTTTTTCTTAGAGCTTTTTGAGTTGAGCAGCTAAAACCAATCAGAGCAGCAAAACACGACATGATGGTGAACATATCAAACGTTATACCTGTTAAACAAAGCATGCTGTTATTGTCTTTGTTATCCTGTTAGCAGCCTGATGATGAAAATTTCCAATAAAGCACAGCTGTGCCTTGAGCTTCATGGAGCTCATTACACTGCCAGTGTAAATGTAATAAAATAATTTGATATAATAAGTATAATTAAATTTTCTGTGGCTTATTTAATTTACCTGTGTTTGAGAACAACCATTATAAAAACCCCCACAGACATTATTGAAGCTCACCACTTACCTTTCTTCCTGGAGGGCCAGGTGTCCACAGGTTTCATGTCCTCGTAATCCGTCCAATCAAAGAGCGCCATGTCCAACGTCGGCATCACCTCCCCTTGTCCTTTTCTTCCAGACCTCTGAAAAAGACAAACATCACTTGAAATGACACTGGTGGGAACATTTGCACGCCACTTTAACTCACGTTTTCTGTGAGAAATCACACAGAAAAGCTCAAACATGCTGATTTTGTAGATCTGCAAACACCGAAATCTCATCTTCAGTTGGATCCAGCATGCTGTGACGGCTCTGCCCGGGTGGTAATATTTGAAATATCTCCCTAATTTATGTGTTCAAATACAAATTCTGGTCAGAATATGAAGATGTGTATCAAAAACTAATCCCAAACTTGACACAATCCAGCAAATGAGCTGCTGTGGAGAATAAATTCAGTCGCTCCCCTGCAGACGAACGTTCAGTTACTGCAGTTAGACCACAGCAGCAGTGGATGAGTGTGGTTTTGATTTGTTGACTCTGTTTTTCTCTCAGCACTGCGAGTAAACACACTCGAGGTGCTCACACATCGGACTCTACGAGCTGCTTCACTGATTCATAAAATGCCCTCACGGAGTAAACAGATACAGCAGCAGCAGCGGCTTTAAAAAAAACATCCAATCGATTGGTGACAGAGAACATGACCGCCCGCCGTCTGGAATACAAATACACACACCGCAAGCATTTTTAGTTTTGTTAATAAGTGCACGAGACACAGACGTGAACATGCAGTTTGTTGCACACGACTGCAGGTTTTATTCCTCATCAGTGAGAAGTGATGCAGCAAAACCGAATGGACTTTTAATTTAATATTCCTGCTCTGTTTGTGTCATTTTTAGTTGTGTGAGAGGTTTAAATATATGCAATGTGTGAGGCAAGTAAGCGACTAAATGTGGTTGAAGAGGAAGAGGAAGTTATTTTAAGGGGTTTCTTACTTCACTCTGCTCCTGAGGTTATTTTTATCTTGTGTTTTTACTTTAAAAAATGCAGTTTTGTTGTGTCTATCACTCTATTTTTTGTTACTAATTGTGATTTTTGTTCATATTCTTATTCATGTTCATGTTCATGTTCTTATTAGACCAACAAGTCCTCAAACATGAGCAACAACAAGGCTGTTTGCCTTCTAAAACCATTATCACTGATACAAAAACAGTTCATACAGTTTATTATACGTTTAGGGTTAATACTTGATTAAAGTTAATGAAAGGTTTTGCTCATGATTGAATGAAACCTGGTGAAATACTGGATGCAAACTGATGCTTCTGATGCTAAAATCATTGTATTTACGCCTCGAGCTTCACAATGTGGACGAAAGAAAATCAAAAGCCTTTTTCTGAGAAATTAAAGGTTTATGAAGTCATTTGTTTGCCAGAGAAAACACACCTTCCAGTCATGGTTTGGTTTTTAGTCAAGTCTCTATTATCTGTTTTATTTTTAAAGTTTTCTCTGTTGTTTCACTTCCTGTCCTCTTGTGCTTTGTCACTCCTTTTGGAGTAGTGATTAGTTTCACCTGTCCATCGTTTAGTTTCCCTTTCAGGTGTGTTTAAGTCTGTTTGTGGCTCTTTGAGTTGTCGGATTGTTTGTGTTTGTTACTTCCTGTTTGTTTGTTT
Source organism: Acanthurus leucopareius (assembly GCA_029814765.1). Taxonomy (NCBI): domain Eukaryota; kingdom Metazoa; phylum Chordata; class Actinopteri; order Acanthuriformes; family Acanthuridae; genus Acanthurus; species Acanthurus leucopareius. The sequence goes on along the minus strand of JAQMCX010000028.1, from coordinate 4,590,872 downwards.
CATCTCTTATTTCTCATTTTCCTATTTTTCTGGTTTGTTCTCTGTCCAGTTTTTTTGTGTTTCTTCTCAGTTCTTGGATTCTTCTTCACTTTGTTCCTCAGTGTTTTGGTCCCCTGCTACCATTTGTACTCTCATAACAGCTTTTTGTTATTAAAGCTTGTATTTTTGTCTCCTCAACCTGCCATCTTGATATTTTTGTTTGTTTGTCTGTTTGTTTTTTGACCTTTTGGTCTTCGACTTCTCCTCCAAAACCAAAAATATGGCCAAACTGTCACCACATCAAACCTGAAGTCACATCATTAGAAGGCAGATTGAGTATTTTCATGTTTCTGAGGAGATAAACCCTCCAAACTTCACTGATATTGTGATCTTCAGGACAAATGTGGGTTATTTCCCTCCTGCAGTGATAAAAATTCACTTTCTTCCAAACACTTTCACACTGCAGAGATGTTTAACATTAAACTCTGAGGCCATTGATTTGATTTCTAGACTTTGGGTTTTAAAAAAACATATTTCCCAGTTATTGCAAGAATTTTAAGTAAACAGACTTTATTCGAACTCTTTACCTCCAGTGCTTTTGTGCATTAACTCTGTTTCATCCTGTAGTCGTCACACGTTCTGTGAACTTAGATTTTTTATGGGTTTAACTTTTTTCAGACATCGGTTCAGTCGGGGTCAAAAAATAAAAAGATAATGAAAAGCTCAAGTTTCTGTCTTTCTCCCCTGAAAAGTTCACATCAGTGCCTCGATGCCTTTGGACCAATTTCATGCATTTATACAAATGTGTTTGTGTCAGTCATGCAGACAGGTGGCCATGACATGGAACAGATTTCCCCGGTGCATTGCTAAGCTGTAACTTTCTGCAATAAAAGCCATGAAAACGTGACCACAGTCGTTTTTTTTCTCACACAGAGGAAACGAAAACAGAAACGTTAGCTGAGGATAATTTAGTCAGCAGGACTTCGAAATATCCTGATTCTCTGAAAGACATTCATCAAAAAACACAAATCAACCTCTTCAGGGGAACAAATCCATAGTTGTTTCCTTCCACCCTCGGAAAATGAGCCTATTTGGAAATATCAATTAGATTAATTGCGGGGGGTTACCTACTCGCGCTCGGCTGCTCATTAAACCATCAGCAGACGATCGAACATTAATTAAGAAGCTTCGCCGTGTGCTTGTGAACTGAACCAAGGTTCAGGGAAGGCTATCGCTTTTTTCTTCTGCATGCGGTCCAATAATATTTGACAGGTTTCCTTTAGCAAAATGCACAGAGTCCTGGACGCTCAGACGTGGACTGACAGTTCAGTCTGAGGACGTCGAATATAGAGATTTACCAAAGAGTCAGAGTGATGCCGTGTCTGCTTTTAAAAGCCTAAAACATTAGACTTATTTATGAATAAAAGAACTTAAATCCTATTTTTTTCAGACTGTCTTAAACCAGCTGAGCGTCATGGAAGTTTGTTCAAATTTCCAGATATTTAATACATAGAAATCATGATCAGTGTTCATTTTTTTGTGACGTTCAGTTCAACTTTCAACTGGAAAATTTATGTCTCAACCTTTGAATTTCAAGTGAAGAATCTTTTTTAGTGGATCATCTTCAATAAAAGCTTAATTTAAACACGATCCAGTTCATTCTTCGTTTAAAAAAAATGACCAATGACGGTTTTTGTTGTGTTGTTCTTGAAACAAAACGGCTGTCAATCAAACAGCAGTGGCGATGCTGAAACTGAGGAGGATCTTTAGCACGAACGCCCCACAAGCTGTTGGCTTTTTGTCACAGCGGCGGTGACAAACATTAAAGCTGTCAGTAACGTGGCCACCGGCTCGATATCAATGGACACCAGGAAGCATCTTGCTTTAATAAGTCTCATCGGTAACAGGAGATTTTATTCCCTTGTAAATGCTGTTTGTGCTTCCTGTTGGAGCTTCCTGTTGGAGCTTCCTGTTGGAGCTTCCTGTTGGAGCTTCCTGCTGGGTGGATGTGACAGGTGGCGAGTGGTGACCGATGAACTCCTGCAGGTTTGTTAAAAGCACGTGTCCACAGTCGGACACCAGGCCGAGGTTTCTAATAAAGGAAGGTGGTTATATAGAAACAAGCTGCTGGACTCTGAACTGTGTGTGTTTTGATCCCGGAGGTGTTTTATTTTGTGTGTGTTTGTTATAATACAGAACGCGGTGGTATTCATCATCACGCACGCCGTCACCGAGAGGCAGGAGAGTTTCGGCCTGCTGGAGGATATTTTTTTTCACAAGCAGCACTTTTTTTTTTAAGGTTCACACTGTACCGGGTGTCATTTTCAAGATGAGCTATGAGGTTTGCGGCGGCATAACGGCAGTAATGGGGCCCATTTTCGCTCCATTTCCCCGGCACACTGGGATCATGCTGAGGCACAACAAACGCAGCCTTTAATAAGCACTTGGGCTTCGTCGGGGTTACCTGGGGTTTGGTGGAGGCCGGGGGCAGCGTTGGGGGATGCTCGTTCATCACCGTGGTAACCATGGAGGATCCGGAGCCAAAGACGGCAGCGATGGGGGAGGGGGGCTCGCTGGGCGGGGTCACGCTGAAGGAGGGGGAGGCGGCAGAGGAGGAGGAGGAGGAGGAGGAGGAGAAGGGAGGATCCTCGAGTAGATCTCTGTCCCTGAATGCAGAGCTCAGCTCAGGTTCAGGAAGAAACCCTGAAGAAGATAAAACAAAGAGACTTAAATTAGTTTTTTAATTGATGTTTTGTTCAAGACTCAGAAATTAAGGTTCAGTTCACTTAAACAAACTACAAAAAACATTTTCTCTCTATAAGAAGAGTCACTTTAAGCTCCATTTAGCGGCTCATCTTGATCTTATGATTACATCAAATTATCTCCATCAGTGGACTTTTCCTGCTTCATATGTTGATGTTTAAATATCTTCTTGTCGATTAAAAATGAAATGTAAAATGTAAACATCCAAGGCAACTGGGCTGAGAGGGATTGTGTGATACGATACAAAGCTGAACGGACCTTGGTGAGATTGTTGTGTGTTGTTGTTGTTTACTGTTGTGAAGGTCAGTGTGAGGTTTGCACTTCATCCCTCAAGGATTTGAGATTTCAGTCTCTGACGTTTCTGCAGCCACGTCAGCACAGTGGAGGTGCACAGAATTTCATTTGCTATATTTGTTACATATGGGTTATGTTTTAAACAAGGACACAAGGTCTTTGTTTCTCTAAATAACCAGCAGATATCCATTTTAAGTGTTTTGAAAGGGGCTAATGCTAATGGAAACAAGATAAAACTCTCTGAAGTCCCCATGCAAGACGTTTTCTATCTTTTAATCCTACAGGATGGAGTTTTATCATCAGATCTGTTTTATTTAAGTGTCCAACACATTTTCAAACCCACAATCAAAGCATTTACACTTTTCTTGCTGTTGCATGTCAAAATGTCCTCAATGAAAAAGACCTGTAGCTCCTCAAAGCTTCTCCATCGGTGCAGTTTTGGAAAACTTGTTGGAAAACTTGTTGGAAAAAGGATCCATGTTTCTGCATTTCTGGAGTTGACTCACCTTTTCCATGTCGCCCCTTTTCACGCCGACCCCCTTGTCTCCTGTGCTCCAAGTGGTGTCCATGTCCATGTCCGTTCCCATTCCCGTTCCCGTGTCCGTGTCCCCGCCCTTTGCGTGTCCCCAGCAGGTCGTTTTCCCGAACCGGAGAAACGCTCTTCATGCTCATCCGAGCTCTGTCTCTGTCCCTGCCCGGGCCCATCTCCAGTCTGACCGGGCTCAAACTCTCCAGGCCCGTCCCATCATCCTCGGGCCTGGCCAGGGGGTGCAAGGGCCTGTGGGAGAGCAGCCCGGCTCCGGCTTTAGCAGCGCGGGCCCCCTGGCCCCCGGGCCCTCCGCGGTCCCTGCCGTAGCGCTGGCCCTGCAGACCCTGCAGAGGGTGCTGCAGGGTGTTGCTGCCACCTGCTGAGGTCTGAGCCTGTCTCCTCTTTCCATGAGGAGCTCCGGGCTCAGTGCTGTGCGACAGGGCGGCAAACAAGAACACCAGAAGAAGACTCCAGGAGAGAGCCATTGTCTGCAAAGCACAGCGCCACCTGCTGAGGAGAGAAGATAAAAAAAACGTTATGTAGATTTTAGCAGCATGGTTAGCCTCGTTTATACAAAAGTTTGTGGTTGTTTTTCAGGATTATTTCTAGTAAATCAACTTATTTATAAAGCAAGTAGTGAATTAAATGATTAGATGACTAGAAAACAGAAAAAATATATACATATTCTGATAATTTATTGAATTTTTTTTATTTATTTACATTCAATAAGCAGATTTGCTGCCTTTCTTCAGTCTACATGGTGGTTAACTGAATATGTAAGATTTTCAGGCTGTTGAATAAACAAAACAAGTAAGTCAGTTAGTGGGAGGATTTTGGGCTTAAGGGAACAACGAACAGCATTTTTAACTATTTTTTGACTTTCTCTGGATCAAATGATAAATCGGTTTGAGCCCTAACAGAGCCTGAACAAAACAAGCGCAAGGATTAAACAGCATCTTAATGAGTGGGAACTAAAGTAACTCCAACTTTTCTTTGGACAATAATGTTCAGAAAACAAATCAGGCTGTAATTTCATGTGGTCACAGTTTATTTTAAGCAAAAATCTGTTGTACTTCTTATCAAACCTACTATTGAAACAGATTTAACAACTCAGGAGCTAAGCCCCATATCTCACTGGGCCTCAGATGCACAAATGATGTGCATTTTAATGTCCTTTGTATTTGGTTTGTAAATGGCGCGAAAAGATTGTTGATTTTCGATTCTCTTGTCCTCTTTGATCATTTGAATGCATCAAAATCAAAACAGTCACAAACACAAACAAACAGACAAACAACCATGGTCGTTTTTTGCAGGTTTGCATGCTAACATTAGCATTTATCTCAAAAGCAGCACAGTTGTTCAGCCTTGCAGATTCACAAGAATGACTGCAAACTTTTTATGCACTGTATGCATGTATGTAGTCACCTATCAAGAGAAAATTAAAAGCTTGTTGAATACATGTTCGAGTATTTTTTACCAACAAACACCAAACATTTTTTCTGCACAAACACCAGTGTACATTCTCTCAAAAAAGCATCTCTCATAAACTTTGACCCTCTTGTGTTAAATGCAGAAGCCTCATATGAAAACACGTAAGCTCTCGAGGTTTGTAATGTTTCCTCTCTCCTGCTGTGTTCATTCTTCCACCAGCAGTCCTACAAGTTCAGACCACATCACCCTGGAGTCTTTTCACTCGGCACATTCATCCCGGACCCGGCGGGTTTGAGGAGGTGATAAAATGATGGAGAGACACGCGTGTGCTTCTCTTTAGAAATGACTTCCCAGGCTTCATCCCTGAGCCCTAATGCCTGCCTCAATAAGAGATACCGCACTGTGCACATCCGTCATCGCCGCCTATTCAGCGGTCTCCAGAGCCCTGCGACTGTACTTTTCATTATAAAAGTCAACATATCTGTGAGGTGTGACAGAGCTGAGGTATGAGGCTCTGTGTGTCTTGTCCAAACGGGGATAAAAATGAGGGTGTTGAGTTTAAAATAACCTCAGCAGAGTTTTAAAAAATGGCACTTATTCCCATGTTAAAGTCCCCAGCTTTTATTGCAGTCCAGCTGAGATTAAATCCTGATTTAGTGTTATGAAAGCTTTATTTGCATTCGTAATGACATTTAGCTGTGCATTTATTTTAGGCTGTAATAGTTCAAGGAAGCCAGAAGGACATAAAATTTCCTTGATGACGTGGTTATGATCGGAAATGTCAGCACATTTAAAAGTTTGAGGACATTTTTCACATTACATGTAAAATCGGGGTTTAATTTAGTCGAATATTCAGCTCTTTTATGTATGAAAGAGACACCGAAATGACTAATTTTGGGAGTTAATTTGGTCTAAATTGCTGGAAATTATTAAGATGTTTTAATCATTCGTATAACATTTGACTGGCTGATGATAAGTTGATCTTTGTTGGACCAAAAGGGAAGAAACAGTAAGAAAACAACAAAAAAATGTTAATTTAAATGGCAAACAGCACCGATATGATCAAACGTATGCAATATTCTTCAATTAAACCTCAATTTTTGAGATTTAATCACCAAAGTGCCAATTTTTCTGCCATTTAAATTCATCACATTACACACCGGCTATTTTAAAACTTTCATGTCACATAAGACGACGTGTCCTGTGGTTGTTTTTAACGTGAGCTGCGGTTTTTTGCTTTGTTGTCCTCTGTAAAACACCGAGACAATCCATCGACACACACAACGCCATTATGGTGCCGTGGCAGGCGGCTCCTTTGTGTTAAAAGACAAACGGCGGTGCGAGGCGTACAGAAAATCAATGAGGGAGAAGTATTGAGTGCTGGTGATGGTGTGTGTGCATGTGTCCTGTGTGTGTCCTGTGTGTGTGTGTGTGTGCATGTGTGTGTGTGTGTGTGTGTCAGTGAGGCGGAGTTAGGCCTGCTGATAGGATCTCTGCTCTTTGTCACTCTGACACAACGAGTCTAAAACACACACCCTTGGGTTTACAGTCGGTTATTTAGCTGTTTCTAAAAACAGCAGGGCAGAGGACGATGCTGGAGACGTCGGGGGAAATTTGCAGCGTCTGCGTCCACCGGGTGGGGGGGTTGGCGGGTGGAGGGGTGGGGGTGTGGGGGTGTGGGGGGGTATTTAGAGGCAGACCGCGTCGGCCGGCCTCTGGGAGTTTGACCAGCTGTGCAGTTTGCAAACCAGAGTGTGAAGCTGGCTGCTGAGGTGAGACCTTTATCTCCAAAGAGGCCATCAGACTGTGTGCGTGTGGGAGGGAGGGAAGATGGTGGAGGGGGGGTTGGGGGTGGGTGGGGGGCAATCAGCCGTGTCGAACACAAAGTGTTTAGCCTTGATTACCCCTCCGTCTGTTTGACTCATGAGGTCTGAGGTGGACCCACTGCGGCCAAAAGGCTCATTTTTAATGAGAAAGAAAACAAACCAAAGCAAACTGCCGGCTGAGACGCTGAAAACAGACGATCACATCACAAAACTCTGCGATTTAAACGTAAAAGATGCACAATCTGCAACTTCTGCCACTAGAGGGCTCTCTATCAAAACAATGAAAACAAAATAATGTAGTTTGATGACGATGTGAAGCAGTGTGGGATCATGAGATTTGTGTTATTTCATTGTCAAACAGCCACCATTGATGAAGAAAATCCACCTGACTTAAGCGACTCAGGCGGAAATATTCAGAGAAAATGTGTTAAAGTTGTATCAACGTTCTGTTTGGTAACATTTGCCGACTTTCTTCATCACTCGGTTCGAAATGAGACGCATCGGTACCTTAAATAAAGTCACAGATTCCCTCTAGTTCAAACATCGTTGAAAACATTTGGAGTCTAAGTAAATTAGTCCACAACTCAACAAAATGTGTATCACAGATGTAGTGATATACATATTTAAGTCAATTTTAAGGTGAGAATGTTACATATTCTATGTTTAAAGTAATAATGTGACATTTTGATTGGTTTAGGAGTTATCATTGATGAAATATTGATTCCTCTCTAAAGTTTATACAGTAAACATGATGCTGAAAATAAACTCATAAGGGAAACAGCAAGGCTCTAACCAAGAACAATACACCTACCAGCACCTCTAAAGCTCATTGATAAAGACATTATACCTCCTTCCTCTTTATCAATAAGCTTTAAAAAAGCGGATGAGCGTTAAATAAAAAGGTGGTGTTACAGGGGAAGCTTCAGGCACCAGTATAATCCATCAGAACTGTCCGATGTTTTCATACATTCACACCCACTTCATCGCAGTGATTGATCAGGTGTGTTGAAGATGTTGGTGCCTGAACTTCTTTCTCAGCTTTGCCTTTTTTTCATTCGTCGCAGAGCCATTCAAGGCACTTTTCAAAAGGATAAGCTCAGTGCATCACAGGCTGGAAATGTGCAGCGTTATCCTCAAATCCAAACAACACTAAGAGTCTAATCAGAGCAGTTATAACCAGTTTAATCTTCCAATGTGTTGAGATTACACACTGAATGCTGAATGATCGATGGGGTCAGGCTACCTGTTTTCCCTTGTTTCCAGTCTCTCTGCTAAGCTAAGCTAAGCTAAGCTAAGCTAAGCTAAGCTAAGCTAAGCTACGCTAACCAGCCACAACTTCAATATGTACAAATACAAAGATGGAGTGGAACTGAGCTTCTTTGCAAAATAAGATTAAGATTAACAGAATAAGTGCATCAAGAAAAAGCAGATCCATTCATTTCTTGTTTGCACTTGCTAGGATTAACACTCAAAATGTCTGCAGAAAAAAAACAAAGAATCAGCTGAGTTAAAGATAAAGATAATAACAGAAGCTGAGCAACAACACGACGACACGACCCTTCAAAAAAAAAAAAAAGAAAAAATTCATCTCCAAGACATAAAGAAAGATGCGACGCCTCCATAGAAACAGAGGCAGCATGCGTCAACCTCATCGCATCCAAGGCCTGAATAGACCTGTCATGAGGAGGAGATGGCGGGGGGGGGGGGGGGGCGCGAAACCAGGCCCAGCAACCCCCCGTTTTCCGCACACCGACAT
>JAQMCX010000028.1:4563900-4582194 GCA_029814765.1 Acanthurus leucopareius | reverse complement strand
CCCCTCTCTCCCCCCCCCCCCCCCACCCCCCCCCCCCCCCCCCCCCCCCCCCCCCCCGCCCCCCCCCCCCCCCCCCGGCCGCCCCCGGGCCGCGCGGGCGGGGGGGCCCCCCCCCCCCCGAGTATCTCTGCACAGCAGCTCCCTGTTTTCCTCTCACAGACTTTCATGTGCCGCTAACAGGTGGTCTTTTGAGGAGACGCAGGATGGGGACGATAATGGAGCACAATGGGTGGCATCCCGGGTTTTAAGCTCGGTCTCTTGTGTGTGATAAACAACCTCGGCGAACAACACAACCTCCCGCCACAGTTTGTATTATACATGTGTGTGTGTTGTAGGCAGGGCACAGCAGGGCGAGCATCTGCTGCTGAGGCGATGGGAGGCCAAACGAGTGGCCTGGAACTGACGAGTTTCAGTCCCAAATGAGATAACACAGCGTTTGAAAGGCAACATTTTCAACCGATCGCTGCTTTGTTTTGGAAAAACTGAGACGAGCTTCAGTTTGAACTTTAGCTTTAATAGCTTTAAAGGTACAATGTGAATAATTTGCAAATGAAAATGTCAAAAAACAACTTCATCTTTGATGTAGATTTTGCTAGTTTGTGTATTTAAATGATCTCATTTGTTTCCAACAATGTTTACACTCAGAAAAATTCATATTAACAGTGTGTTTCAGTTTGTTTCCTTAGATTGGGAATCATTCCTTAGATTAAGAGACTTTTAGTGGCAGAAAATACATATTGTGCATTTAAAAGTGTCTTTAGCTTAAAAAATAAAAATGTGTTAGTTATTCTCTCACTTAATATTAGTGATGTATGGAGCCCTGAAGTATCAAACCAGCTTTTTCCAAGCTTGTTAAGGCTTTTGTCATACAGAAATTACAGAAAAATGACGGATATTGACGCTGGTTTTCTTTATAGAAGTTTATCTAGGGCCCATAAACCGACAAAAACAACAGGAACATGTAAAAAAAAAGTCAAAATTAAACAATATTTAACAAAATCTCAATCTAATGACGTGTGTGGGGTTGTTACATAATGTTGACATCCACACAGTCCTGATGGAGCAGATTGACTTAATTATGAATGTTAAACCCTTAAAAAATAATGTGTGAGGGAGTTTTTCTCTCAGGACTTTAAAATCTAAATGTTGTTTATCTTGTAATAAATATTTACTGTCATAAAAATATATATAGTCAAAATTTGGGACATTAAAGTTGTGAATTTTTTGCTCCTGTTCTCTGTAAATAAGTCACTCTGACGTCACGCCTCAAGTGGCCATTGAAGGAACTGCATTTTTCACACTTCCTGTTTTCGCCTCAGAGGTTGCTGCTTGTTTTTATATCCTCTAAAAATAAATACAGAGCCATTTCAGATATAAATGTCTGAGTTCAAGAAAAGGTTTTATGAAAAATCATCCTCATTCAGATGTTGTACGTCTTTCTCACAGTTTTTTATTGCTGCATCAAATACAGAGTGACTTTATGGTCAATCAGAGTTTCTAATGGCCAGGAGGGCGGCAGAAATGTGGGAGTGGTGGTAAATTTGTTGTTCACCGGAATAAAATCAAGAAAAACAACACTTTGCAATAAAAATGTCAGTGATGTGTATGTGTGTGTGTGTTTAAAGTGTGTGTAGGAGCTGGACATCCTCTATAAAACGGAGAGGAAACGTCAGGGGAAATTTACAGTGCAGAAGTAATCGAGTAAAAAGCCCCCAAAAAAATAAATGAACGGGACAATTCTTGGACAACTTTATGTCTCATTTCGCCCTCAGACAGGATTTTTGATCTGAAGCTCAGATCTGGAGGTTGTAAACGTTGTGTTTATGGACGTCTGAGCTCAGGGGAGGAAAAAAAAAGAAAAAAAAGTGCTGCAATATAAAACATAACGGATTCTTAAAATCAATGCCACTTTTTTTTTGTTGTTGTTTGGAAAGCCTGAGCTGGGATGCTAGAATTGGTCCATTATAGTTTACATTTTGCAGATAAAAACACAATAAATGTGTGTGTGTGTGTGTAAGAGGCTTTTATAAGTGTGAGCGTACAGTGTGAGACGGCCACCGGGGAGACATAAATCAGAGCCGAGTGTGATAAGTATGAAGTGATAGCTAATCTTGCAAGAAATTGAAAGTGGGGGCACCATTGGAGGGCTGGATGATGAAGCTCTGATGAGATCAGAGACCTCTCTCCAGTCTGTGATCAATCTGTCACTCCCTTAAGCGTTGCTCGTTATAAAAATATACTCAACGCCGAGTGGACGCGGGTCTGTTCTCAGAGAGAAGAGGGCAGGTGAGACGAACGCCGGGCGACCCTGGTATTAAACTGCTGCATGTGTGTGTCTTTAAGCTTCACCTGCTGTGACACCAAACCTCCAGGAGCCATCTGCTCCTGTTGTTTTATCACTCATAGCAACCAGCAGGGCCATAAGGATCCAGCAAACAAAGGCTCCACAAACAGGCTGTTGAGGCAGAGCCGTCACGTCGGGCGGAGAGGCCACCTTCAAGAGGTTTATTTCTCTTTTCCTGGGCTCATGCTGAGATTAGAGACGTTACACGAATGGTAAAACATTTTAAGAAAGATGTTTGTGTGAAGATATCTGTCTGTTAAATACAAAGCTACATCCAAAAACCTATTAGCTTAGCTTTAATAGAGATTCAAGAACAGAAGGAAACAGTCTGACTGTCCAAAGGCGACAAAATGTACCTTAAAGCATCTAAAAGGTTTAATTATCACGTTGTATCTCTTTTTTAAACCGTGCAAAAACTGTAAAAAAATGACATCCTCTTTTTTCTCCAGGAAGTTACAGCTCCCAGTTAAGAAATCATCCGGCACGTTGGTCTTTTCAGGGTTGTAAAGCTGCACAGGAACAAACTTAATATCTCCTCTGAGCTGCATGATTCACTAAAGCAGCAGCTTCAGCAAACATGACAGATAATAAGAAGATAAGTACATGATTAAATATAACAGACACGAAGATTAATACATTATGGGTTTGGTTTTTTTTTTGCATGTTGTGTCTCAGATACAATTCGGCCGAGCTTCCAAACGGAGCCACTCATCTATGTCCGTAAGTGATAATGCTGAACACTTGAGGCATAAACACTGTCTCTAATTTTGGATGAAATAGGTCTAGTTTGCACCAAGAAATTATCATAAATATCAGCTCGACAACAAGCACCCAAATTACAGCTCTAGTTAATGCGTCTGCATAATAAACACCTCCGCCAAGCTGCAGTTAACACCATAAAACTTCATTTCCTCAAGGGCCATTGACTTCAGCGATATAAAAGTGCTTTGTCTCCCAAAAAAAAATCCACTGCAAACAACATCGGAAAGGGGTTCACACATCTATTGGGAGGGTTTTTTTGCAGCTTTTTTTTAGGTGTGTATTGGATGTCAAAGGCCCCTGGAAGCAACACAGAAAAAAAAAAAAACAAGAGCCATAAGGAAGGTCCATCTGTCAGCGAGTGAGCCGGAGCAGAGAGCAGGAGACACCGAGCGATTCGGCTGGTAATTTGGTTGCAGGTACAACAGATGTGAGGCGAGACCAGAGCACCGTCACCGATGCAGAGTAACATCAGCGACATCCTGCGACGAGGCCCCCTTATCTCCTGTTTGAATGCATGAACACACACACACACACACTCCTGCACTCCTACACACACACTGAGAGACTTTCTCTCTGTGTTACAATCAGTGCATGCACACAGATACACACTCACAGCAGGGAAACCTCCTCCAGACACCCACATAGAGGCATGTTCCAAAAACGCTGTGAGACACAAACAGCACCAGAAGCACAGCAAGAGGCGTCCCACAGAGAGGAGAGAGAATGAGAGAGACAAAGAGGAGGAGGAGGAGGAGGTGAAGGAGGAGGAGGAGGAGGGAGAAACTGAGAGGAGAAAAAAAAAAGGGAGAAAAATAAGATGTAATGTNNNTTTTTTTCCTTTTTTTTTTTTAAAAATTTTTTTTTTGTTTTTTTATTTTTTTTTTGTGTATTTTATTTAAAACATTTTAACCCGCACCCCCCCCCCCCCCCCCCCCAATGCACACACACACACACACACACGCACACACATACAAAACAACAAAGATTTGGCTGCAGAAGAAAACCAACAACAACAACAACAACATCAACAACATCAACAAAACTTGTTGTGTTGCTAACCCGTGAAAATCTGGACACCTGGGTCTGAATCTGGACGCTCCGCATGGGAACAGTTTGACCGGTCAGCAGGGGGGGAGGTGGGCGGGCGGGCGGGCGGGTGGGGGTGGGGGTAGGGGGTAAGGGGGTAACTCTCTTGTTTAGAGATGATCAAGTGAAGCATGTAAACGCATTATATGAACCCCAAAGTTCCTCTCACTCCCTCTCTCTCCTCCTGGTGGAGGCGGCGGCGGCGGCGTTGACTGCCTGCCAATGTTGAAAGAGTCTTGATCAAACAGATGCAGCCACACTTGGCAGTGACGTTCAAGGCGAGTTTTCACGCCCCACCGCCGCCGCCGCCGTGGTGGTGGTGGAGGAGACTGGATGGATGAAGCCTCTTGGCTAAAAAAAAAAAAAAAAACTCCAACTCCAGATAAAAGAAATCAAGAGGACGGTTTGTGTACCGACTGAAAAACACAAAGTTAAGTCAAACTCAGATCTCTGAAGGTTGTTCGAGTCCTTGTTCGCTACTTTCGGGATGAAAATTCTGTTTCTGTCAGATGATGAAAATTCACATGAACTCGCTGTTTTTTAGGGTAAAATACTAAAATTAATCTCCACTCAAACATCAAATGAGCTCAGCGTGTCCTTGGGTTATCTTCTCCTTTTTCACTTCTTGGTGAGTCTGAGCTGTGTTTTGGCCCGAGGTCGGCGCTCTGCGGGGCCCCTCTGCGGGGCCCCTGATCATGTCTGATGCCTCCCTGCTGATTGACTTGCTGTTAATTAACATCAGCTGTTAATGTGAGTCCACGAATGTTGCAACTCTGCGGCATGTTTCACTTTTAATTGCACGGTGTCACACTGAGATCCCCAACTTTAATCTCTCTCTCTTTCTTCCCCTTCTCCTTCTCCTTCCCCTTTTTTCTTTATCTGTCTCTCGTGCACACGCATTCACTCACGCACGCACACGCACGCACACACATGAGGTTTCACAGTCTTTGGTGTGCGGTGAGCAGCACTGAGCTGTCAGGAAGAGATAATCGCAGCAATCATTTCTAATTCTCCTCACCATTCATCCCAATAAATTCCTTTGTGATGTTGATCTGATTTTGAAGCATGACAGCAGGAAACGCCGCCGTCACAAAAGTTAAAATTATTATCCGGTTAACTCCGTTTTTTTTTGTTTTTTTCGGTATCAAACCAAATCTAATTGGCTGTTTTGCAAACAGTCATGCTTGTCCTCAGTCGTCTGTGCTGATGGACACTATCTCTGCAAGTCCAATTGTTTTTTTTACAAGTGAATTTGAGGCTAAAACTGTTTGCATTTATGAAGTTATTAAGTTTTGTGACATTATAAAGATACAACAGTGATGCGTTTACGCGCAGATGGACATGATGGCTTTAAGGTGTTACAGACTAATTATGTTAATGACTGTGGTCAATGAGGCTGCAGAACTGAGACCCTTTAGACAAATGATTGATTAATAACATGAAAAAAGGTAGCTTTTATATAATTCAAACGCCATAAAAAGTCACAGAAATCAATTTGAGCGTCACAGAAACACCGTGAAAGAAACGTGAAACGGGGTTTCGGTCATGAATGTGGCTGAAACCCGCAAACCGCTGATAACCAAACCAAAGCTCTCACACTGGAAATCAATTAAAAACATGATTTCTTACCCGCGTTTGTTTGCTGTTGTTGTTGTTTGTTGTTTGTTCCTCCTCTTTTGTTGATGTTTACGCTTTGAACGGCAGCTCAGTCACGCGGCTGCAGGCGGACAGCGGACAGCACCGACACACGGCAGCGGCAGCAGCAGCAGCACCTCCAGTCCGCTCTCCGTGCGCCCCGGGATGTGCCGAGCATCCGGACCGACTCCTGCTTCTTAAGAGGAGAGTCACCACCGGCTTCGAGGGCGCGCTCCCGGGTGCGCGCCCGTGGCACGGCGCACTGCCTGCCTGTCTCGCGGAGAGGCTTGTCCCGGCAAGTGAGACACGGACGGAGGCAGTTTGTATTGGCATTAGGCTTTTGTGTTGGTGTGTTGCTTTTTTTTAATGTCACTTTTCTGGAGACAGAAACAAAGATAAGATGATTTTTTTATTATTATTATTAATTTCCCATAAAGATTTGTCCAAAAAGTGACTGTCAAACTTAACATAATGTCCTTAAATGGATCCAAGAATAACTTAACAGCATCTTTTTATGGACAAAAGTCCAAATAATTTTGCACACGGCTCTTTTTGTGATATTATAGTCATCATAAACCATCTGTTTTCTTTATTTATACACGATTAGAGCTAAATTTGTGTTTTTTTAATCACTCTTACAAACATCCGGTCTAAAGTTATTCCTCTGGTGCTTTTATTTCAGTTGTAATAAAAAAAGCTTGATATATTTGAATATGATACAGTGGATATATTTTTGTATGTTGAAGGAAACTTAAATTGCACTAGAAAAAAAAATTGATATCTTGTTGGAAAAATTTATTTAAAGTCATAACTGTGATGTAATATGCCCAAAAAAAGACCTAGGCTATGTGTTTATTGTAATTATGTATAAAGTCCATTAAATCTTTATTTATTTTTAAAAACCTAAACAATTAAGTCATTTTTAGGAACACAGAAACTAATTAAAAGGGATTAGTTAACTTTTAAATGTGTAATCTGCTTGAAAATCACTGATTTTTGATCACATTGATGGATTAAGCAGCAGATACCTCAGTGTTAGCTAATGTAGCTGCTAGCTGTTAGCTGTTAGCAGCAGGCCTGAGGTTTAATAACTTCACTTTTTACTGAATTGTTTTCAGATTTTCTCATTTACAGATGTGTTGTCTTTAGCACAAATTTATCACATTCCACATGGCTTCTTCTAGAGCAGAGAAAGGTTTTATATAAAGGTTTTTTCCACACATATACAGTTTTAGGCTACCTTAAAAACCTTTAAACAAACTTTGATGTGAACTGGTGAGGGTCCTTTTAAATGCTACAACACACAACAGCGTTTTAGATGAATGTGCTTCAGACTTTGTGGTTAGTTTGAGAAAAACTCTTGAATTTTCAACAAGATATGAAATATTTTTCTAAACTCGATAGTCTGCATGGATCCCTGCCAGAAACCCAATACAGTGGATTAAAATGGATTTTGTAAGAATACTGATTTCTTACCTATTTTACAACTTGAATACAGTAAATTAAACACCTCGTTGTCCTCGGTGGGAGATGTGACCCTAAATCCAACAGCTGTGGGATGGAGACAGATGTCAGGCCTCATCATCCGTCACTGGGTGATGGACCTGATCAATGATCTCATGGTTGAATGGGAGAAAATCCCTGCAGAGCCTCCTCAGAGGAGCGCTGCATACTGATGTCTGCTCCACAAACACACTTAGTTGTAATGCTTTGGTGTCCACATACTTTTGGCCATGCAGTGTACGCCACATATTAGCTAAAAGGGTTTCTTTGTGAACTCCACGTCAGTCCTTTTAGAAGAAAATTGATGTGACCAGGTGTTTATTCCTTAATGTTTGATGACTGCAAATGACATAAACACCTTTTAAAATGGAAAAAAAGCCAAAGAAACCGACTTCAGATCACCTGCAGCACCGGCTCGGTTTGGTTTTGGTGGATTTTCTCTGCAGTGAAACCGTGTGACGGCATTTTTCACGGCCTGTTCTTTCTTGATCTTACAAAAAGTCTATTGACTGTCGAGCTCCGGCAACACTAATTCAAAATCTACACTATGAGTCTGTTGTGTGTGGACGGAGTTAATGCCGCATATTTGCAGAATGATTGTCTATAAATCACTCGAGGGGAACCGGTTGACATTTCGAATTCTGCTCTCTCTTAGTTTTTTTTTTTTGTTTCGTGTGTCCGCCCTGAAAAATTGCTTGTTAGCGTTATTGAAACCAATGAACAGGCTTTATAGTCATTTGGTTTGAATGCAAACAATGCTGACAAGCCACTTAGTGTGAGTGTGAGTGTAACACAGAGGGACCGAGCCTGCTGAAGGGAGATAACAGAGTAACATTTAAAATGCCTTCAGAAATGTGTATTGAGTGCTCAAACACCAATCTCACATTGAAAAGGGTCCAATTTTTGACTCTCTGGCTGAATTCATGGATGTTTTATGTCAAAAAAAGATGATATAATACATGTTTTTTAAAATCTATACATCTATATTTTGTTTACAGGGTGAAGAATTTCTACGGAGGCTAGTTTTCTAGATCCTAAAGTGAATTTTCTTGGTGCTTGAAACATATTAAAGCTCCTCAGTCCCACATTGGTGTTTCCACATATTGCTTCATGCTTACACACTGTGTCAGGCGAACTGGAGCAAGATATCACAACGGCTCTGTGAAGCACAAGATGGCATTTGAATGGGACCCCCGTAGCTCCTGCGTGGCTCCTGTGAGACTGGAGGAGTTTTCTGCGAGATCAAGATGAGAGTGTGTGTGTCACCGGCACAAAAATCCTGGATTCAAACCTGTTTTTTTTTTTTAAAGTGTTTTTTTTTCCTCGACGATCTGGATTCAGCTGCATTGCAAAGTATGAAGAGCAGCTGCAGGTAATCCAGGTGTTCTCCTCTGGAAATGCAGATGGGAGGAGCTTGATGCAACAGATAAATGATTCCTTACCAGAGGAGCATGAAAACACTGTGAGAACAGCTTAAGTAATTAAAAAAAGCATCAAATTTTCTGTTAGAAAAAAAAAAATTAAGATATTAACGTATTTAAGTTTGTTGTGAGGCCGATTGATGAAAATAAACTGCAGAAATTCACAACTTCACAGTACTGGACTCAACTTGCACAAATTTAGATCCAGTAGTGAAATGTAACTAAGTACATTTACTCAAAACCTGACTGCCAAAAACGATTAAAACAAAAAGCGATCGTATAGTCGTAAAAAAAATCGATTTTTATACACATTAATGTTAAATAACATCAAGAAGGTCATGTGAAAAAAAGTTGGGACCACCGCAATTAATGTAAGAGCTGGAGGGAAGTGGACTAATCGAAGGCTGTTTTAGCTTTTTATGACCTCTGAGTGTCTGAGCACATTAATCTTCACCTTTTTAACACATTAAATAAATCACTTGTCAGTTATAAGAAACAATAAAGTTATTACAAATTACCCAGAACGCACAAAAGGAACCGGCTGTTCACTTAAATCTAAAAAAGAGTTGATACACAATGTTCAGCGTTGTATGTTTAAGGTCACATGACTAATCAAATTGATGTTATTGTTACTAAGAAACCACAAAAGGTTCCGTTCGTGTGTTGAATTCAAGGCTCAAGGAGAATAAAAGTCCTTTGAAATGGTTGTTTACTGTAAATACCAGTAAATACAGTAATTAGTGTTATGCAAACAGTAGCAGTCAATGCTGCACTGTGTTCTCAGGCCCTGTGCTGTCAGTGTGTTATGAGTAATTAAAAAGTTATACAGTGGAAAGAAAAAAAAACACACACACACAAGCAATAAATAGTTTGTGCCACTGCAGCTGCAGAAACAAGTCTATTGACACTGTAACTGTGCGCCTGATCACATGTTCTGCGCTTTCATCAAACGGGGATATCTGTGCAGAGGAGCGTCACTGTGGATTTTCCCCAAATACTGAAGATCACCTGCAAAACATCACCGACAGAGATGCAAAAACATCTACAGAGGAGTTTTGTGTCTTCTTGCATTAATGTGGGGGTCTCGTCTCCGTCCATGAGGGCGGCGACGGTGGAGGAAAACATCCCTGCTCACACTGAATATTCTGTTATAAGGAAAAACACACAAAAACAAAACCGACGACCTTGCATACGATACACAGAGATGTCACTAAATCCACGAGGGCGTCTTGCAGAACTGGAGTGTGTGTGTGTGTGTGTGTGTGTGTGTGTGTGTTTTGGCAGTTGGTGATGAGCGAGAGGGAAAGCAGGGGGACCCCCTGCCAGGCGTCCTCATGCATTATCAACCCGCAGCTACCCAGCAGGCATCAACCACCACATAGCAGGGTGTCGAGCTTTTATATCGCCAGGGGCAGGTTCGGTTTTTAATATGGGGCAACTTTCAACTCTCCCTGTTCCTCTGCACCACTGCGAACTCTCCTGACACACGAGAAATGAACACACAAACACAGGCTGTAAAAGGAATAAAATAAAGGTTTCCTCTTCTTTTTTTTTTTACCATTTAATTAAAATTGATTGTCAGGAGAATAATACACAGAGTTGTGCTTGGTGTGCTTAACTGAAGTGATGCAAATGGGTTTTTATATATATATGTATATACGTATATACATATATATATATATATACACACACGAACGGACACAATTGTTTATTACATGTATGTACAAATGACACAATATTGCGATTTGAGTCCACATTTCAAGCAACTTCAGCTTTTTTTTTTTTTGCTCCAGAGCTTTTTAAAATGAGATCCTGCCGTGAATTCAGATATTTTATGATGAAGTTTCTACTTAAATCAGCCACTTCACAATCACACAGTGTCGGATGTTTGTAACAACTAACGTGCTGCAGTATTATTGCCTTCAAATAATTGCATTTTTTTTTTTTTTTTATTAAATATCCTTTAAGGGATGGATTACAGCTTGTACTTGAAACATGCCGGTTAATTACAAATGAATCCCTGGACTCTTGCCACGGCCAGCTCAGTGACACAAAGTACCAAGTGACGCTTTGATCAGAGACAGTTACGATATTTAACCTGAAATATGTGTTCATTTATGACACCAAGCACCTTGGGAGAGATTTGAGAGATCATTTTAAAAAAAAAAAATTAAAAAAAACCTACATCACGGTAGAATACTGCCACCTTGTGGAGGAACACGATCAAATCTCTTTGTGATAAAGTGCTGCTTCCATCGCTGGTCAAAGACTTTTATTTCTGATGCCACTTTTTAACAGCTACGCAAGTGACGGCGACACGGACTCGTCCTTTAATCTCAATATTCATTCGCTGGCAGTAATAAAACACAGGAGACTCATGGCGTGAGGTCGCTAGGAAACAAAAGCAGATATTTCTTTCTGTGGTGTCGAACCTTCAACGGGAAAATAAAAGCAGTCTAAGTGAATGATGCTTTCGCCACGTCAGCCTCAAGGCACATTAAACACACTTCATGTAAAAAGTGTTACCGCTGAAAGCTGTAATTACTTCTGCAGCTCTCCCACTTTCTTTAACACACAAACACACTCCAGCCAAAGTATCACATTTGCCCATATGGGCGCTCAGTGTTGTGTGTGTTGGCAGCATATCAATGACTGATGCAAAATGTTTCAAAATAAATGTCTTTTTTTTGTTGTTTTTCATTCATTTTTCCTACAAGCTGAAGATCTCATCTGTCATGACAGTCTGTTAAAAAAAACTGAACCGAACGAAGCCGACGACTTCGAGCGGAAACAAACTCCGGACTCTGCGTGAGATCAAAAAGGCAGTAATGATGGTTGCAAAAACTAAGTGATTGCACAGGATGTTGGACGAAAAAAAACCTGCAGAGAAGCGATGTAAACCATGTTGATGAAACCTGCACTAAAAAAATCAACGACGTCTCAAAAATCCAATGTAAAACCTCCCCGTTTAATGATCATCTTTAAAAAAAAAAACCCCGCCTGAATTTTTTACAATCAGCTTTGCAATCAGTCATTCACTTAGTGGCAGTATCCGATCACCATCCTTACATTCGGAGCTCCAGCTAATCCCTTCTGGTCGCTCGACTTCGGCGTTCTGTCCTGCTCAAACTCGAGCGCCGTCGGGCTCATGACGGTGTCAGCGCCGCGGAGAGCTTGCTGGGTTTTCCCGCCGGTACCTCGTACTTGAAGACCACGCTGAACAGCTTCCCGCCCAGCCGGTCCGCCAGCCACGAGTTCTTGATGACAGCCATCTTGAGGCTCTCGCAGCTGAGCATGGCGTAGTAGTTGGTGTGGATGGCTCGGCCCATTCCCTCGATGATCACCAGGTCTGTCTGTCGCTCCCGCACCACCATCGCCAGCACTTTGTCCAGACGGCTGAGAGAGGACAGACAATGAAACAGGCTGACACTTTAGACTGAATTACAGCAATGTTACAGTAAATCTAATGCTCATATTTCTTACTTTTATAGGAAAAGATTCAGCTCAAACTTAAACCAACCACTGAGGATGTGATACACAGCATCTGCAGAAGGTTTTAATATGTGCGACTGCAATTCCACACGAGCGGGGATGCAGATAAAAACAGAATTAAGTCACGTTTGAACCAAATGTATGCACAGACGGCGTTTTTTTCTTTTTGTTTCTGAGCCCACAAAGTAACATCTGAACCTCGCCTCATCCTTTCACCTGTTACCAGTGAACCTGTTCACCTGTGTGATGTTCAAAACAGGTGTTTTTGGAACATTCCTCCACTTTTCCAGGCTGTCTCAACCTGGTTGACTTGTGTTTAGAATAATAAAATCAGAATAAGCTCCAATGTAAAAGAATCAGTGGATGTCAACAAAGATTTGCAAATTATCACATTATTCAAACAGTCACATACCAGCTTTTTTTTAAATGAAATAAAACTGAAAATCTGCTAAGCAGGTGTCACACAGTTGTTTGCACAAACTGAATAAGTTCTAATAAGTAATAATAAGTAATAAGTCATACTAATAAGTTCTCTCTTTTAAGATATTTAAGGTAAAATTGCCAAATAACCGACCTCAGATCCAGACAGGGTGAACTGGATCCACTCTGGACCAACGTCAGCCTGTCCTCCCTCAGACCGGCCCTACACAGCACACAGAGCACAGTTCACTGAGGAGCGCTTTTAAAAAGCTTTTTAGACGTTAAATCATGAGTTTTGACAGAGAAAATGAAAGTTTGGGAGCTAGATGAGATGATAGTGAAAAAAATGCAGTTTATTCTCATTGTGTCAGCCTGTTTGTTTTAAAAGAAAATCTCACTGAATCACTGGATCCATCGCAGCAATTCTTTCCGTCAGTATTTGCAGTTCACCATTCGTTACGTCATTCAAAGCCGGACCAGAGTTGCTGGCCAACACGACCTGAGGGAAGACAATTTGAGGAGGTGATGCACATTTTTCATCACTTATTCTTAAAAATAAAGTTGTTACGGTTCTTTACCTCTGTTCCTCGAGAGAGAAGCTCTCTGACAAAAGGAATCACCCCTAGAATGATGTCTACTCCACTATTATCTACGAAAAACAAGGCACACTTATGAGGAGGACCCTGCAAGAGAGAAAACAGGATGGATTGTGTTGAACACTATTCATCATAAGAACACAACACAGAAACACCATCGCAAGTGAGTGAAATATGACAATAAGTGCTAAAAAACTGTCGAGTGTGACAATTTGATTTATGTGTTTGTCTCCTTCTGAGGTCATTTGTGCTGAACAGCTCGTGTGTCCTCATTGAACCGTCGAGAGCTTTCGATAAAAACTCCTCACATCTCACCAGAAATACTGAGATGAACAACTTGGCTTTGAAATAAAAAAAAAAGCTGAGGAAGAGTCTGACCTTTAGTCTCTCGATCCACTGGTCATAGGAATCAACGAGCCAAGGCCTCGCTGAGAAGAAATACAGAAAAAAAATTCAGAGTCTGTGAGCAGAGATTCATAAACTCACCAACCTGGTCTGCAGATGTTCTGATACCGTTTCCTTTAAATCCAACTCCAATAAAAGAGCAGAAAGTCAAATACTGCTGTGTTTATTTCTAAACAGCAGTAAACTACAAACCCTGAATGGACGTGAGAAGATTTCTATCACTGTTTCATTGCTTGACTCACTCTAAACCTTTCGGAAAACATAAACAAATACATACAGAGAAAAATAAAAAAGGAAACATTACTCAATCGTTCACATTTTCCCAGCTTTGGCTAATGTTCAACTATAGAAATCTTCTTTTCCTTTAAATCAGTTGCCAGTGGCAGAGCAGTGTTGTGTAGGCAGCTGTTTTTAGAGCAGCAAAGATGAAATGATTTCAGAACCAGTATAGTTTAATTGATTTTAATACATTTAATATGAATATTGGTTCAATTTAGCTTTTATTGCTGAAAAGATAACATACAGTGAAAACAATCAAGCTGCTCTGATGCCTATCAGTGTTTCAAACAGCTCAAAAACAAATGTTAAAAAAGTAAAAATAGTAGAAAAATGGGACAAAAAGACAAAATAAATACCTTCCAGCTGCTGTTTAGCCTCCTCAAACCCAAACTCAGGATCTGATTCGAGGACACTGTGTAACATTATAAGAAAAATATGCAAAAGTGAGACGAGTATTTGGATCACAGTATAAAATATACAACAAACTTTCCAAACAGTGAGATTGAGATTAGAAATGACCATCATCTGCAGCCCAGCATGGAGATAAAATGCTGTTACCTCTAAAATCTGCATTTTTTTAAGAGATTCTTGCCAAAAACAGCAGGTCAATCTGACATTTTGACAGCTGAAGAACAAGTTTCCTGTGATTCCCTGTGAATATTCTTATGTAGAAAACCTTAAAAGCAAAATTCTAAAGCATCATTGTGATGCTGTTTCATTCCTTGTTGGAATAAATGGCACAGTATAGATTTTTTTTAATGTTTTCTGCTCAGCTTCCATCCACATTTCCTCAGGGTAGATAACTCATCAAAACAATGAAACCTTGCCAAAGTCCCTGTTTAAATCTGCAGCATGAAACCACAATACACTGCATGCAACCAGAGCCTCTCCTACTAAACCACATTCAGGCAGAACAAAGCGACAAATCAACCGGGCTGCTAACAGGATATAAAAGTCATTAGCTGCACTCACTCTGAAACAGCCTTGGCTCCCCAGTCAAAGACATTCCCGGCCAAGACGCCTCTGACCAGAGCAAACTGTCTGTCCTCCCAGCTCAGCTCCTCCAGGGACTTCACCGCCTTCTGGTAGTATTTAAGAGCAATGTCATTCTCCCTCTGTTTAATCTGCAAGAGAGCAGAGATATGAAACAGACACTGTGAATAAAATAAACAGCAAACAATCACCAGCATTCAGAGATGTGAAAAAATTTGATTTTGTTTAAACAACATGAGCATTTGTTTAAGATTAATGTGATGTTTGAATTCTAGGCTTAAAAGGGATTCCATTAATTTTTAAACCTGAGCCCTTTTCACATGTTTTGGTGTGTAAAAGACTTGTTTCTTCAAAAGGTTTTTTGGAATTTGTGTGGTAATTCGCCTCAGGCAGGAGCTGCAACATGCCTGCGATGTTTGCAGCAGCGACTGTCTTGAGAAGCTTTACATGAGTACTTGTTTTACCACTCGCAGGCTGACATTAATTTATAAAGACATTTACAAAGAATCCCTGCAAAGACACACCTTTTTTACAAAGCATAAGATTTTTTTGGTTTGTTTAACCAGAAACATCCAATGCTCAGCTGACAACAAACAGGTGTGACTTACAGGTGATTTAAGACTTTGTGATTGTTGAAACAGTGGAAAGACGAGCAGCGGCGGTTATGGAGAGTTTTATTTTGTTTCTGTAGCGTTTGAATGAAGTTTGTCACAATGAAAAAGTCACTGTTTTGTCAATGGAGTCTGGTGTTTTTGACAAAAGAAATATAGCCAGTTTCTGTTTCTGGTTAAACAAAAAAAGATCTATTTCTGTGGGGATCCTTTGAATAATGCTGTCGGACAAACAGAGCAACAATGTCTGTCTGTGAGTATCAAAAACAAGCACTGTTATTGGGTGTAGCTGCCCGAAAGGTTTCATCTAGACCAACTTTTACTCCTTCAAACTACCAGATCATCTCCAAAGAAACCAAGGCAGCTTCTGGTCCAAAAGTACTAGTTATTTACACACCAAACTATGCAAAAATAGTTGAAAACAGCTGACAAATCAGATCAGTGAGGGTCAATCCAGTTTTGTAGCACGCTAAAAGAAGACAAACGGAAAAACAGAAAACAGAAAAAGGTTGATAGATTTCAGTCAGACCTTAGAGTAGGGATCAGGAAAGTTGAACTCGTTTAAACAGTGTTCCCTCGTGTCTAACAGACTTCTGACAGTGAGGGATCCATAAGCACTAGGTAAGAAGAGAAGCACTCTACATTAGCCAGAGAGAAAAACATACACACAACGGGGCTGGGGAGTTCGATGCATTGCACTTTTAACTGGTACCGACAGTGCATGAATTATAGGTCGACATAATGTTACAATAAACTATCAAAATGCAGAAATTTACTATTAAAAATCTGCCTTTTTGGATCTTTTTGGTGGAATTTCAACCTTTGCTCACGTTATTTATTCTGAAAAATTACTGCCTTTTTTATGCACTTCACTTGCCTCCTAAAACTGACACAATAAAACAGATTTCAATGTATTGATTTCCCTTTTTTCATCAACACATGGGCAGTTACAGCAGGCATGAAGACATGAAACTAATGCAGATGTTAAAGAAAAAGACTTGGAGTTGAGTTTATTAAAAGCAACGTCAGGGCCTCGCATGCAAAAACAGAAACAGTCCTTACAAAGGCTGGTGCCGCAGGGTCTGAAGCTTGTGTCTGTATTTGTTGCGGAACTTTTCGGCTCGCTCGGCTGCTTCCGGCATGTCGGGTTGGCTCGCTACAGCTCTCTTAACCACCTGCTCCCAAAATAACAACAACAGTAATCAGCCATACTCCCAAACTCTGCAGCATGCAGGCACAGAGCGGAGGGAGAATTATAACTCAAACCAATGCACCTCAAAGGAAAACTTACCTGTAAGATGTGGAATCAATTTCTGAGTTTATTAAAGTTTACTGGCTAAACATCGATGATGCAACTGTGATTTTTTCCGAGTACAAATACAAAGTAAATTAAATCAATTTTTCCTTAAAATTTAAAGTTTTCCAACATTTCCTGCAGGGCATGTGTCATTTCAGACTCTGCTTTTG
The DNA here is from genome assembly GCA_029814765.1 of Acanthurus leucopareius. Taxonomy (NCBI): domain Eukaryota; kingdom Metazoa; phylum Chordata; class Actinopteri; order Acanthuriformes; family Acanthuridae; genus Acanthurus; species Acanthurus leucopareius. The sequence goes on along the minus strand of JAQMCX010000028.1, from coordinate 4,565,180 downwards.
TATCCCAGCACAATGAACTGCCATCCTACCCCGTCCAGGGCCTCTTCGAAGCAGTAGAGCCAGTATTCACGGGCCAGAGCGTCCTCTGTGAGGTCCATGGTGTCGGGGATGTAGGATGAAGGGTCCTGCAGCAGAGGCAGATTCACCAGCTGCCTCTCCAGACGATCCATCTCCAACATGTCAAACTAGACAGAACAAAAGACACAGAGAGGACACGTGTTGTCTGTCTCGTCCATAAACAGACTGCTCGGTGCTTCTTCCTCCTCCAGAAACGTCAAAATCTATTCAAGCTTCACTCTTAGGATGTTATTCTTCACAGTAGAAACACTGTGCCATATTTTATTTTGTTACTATTTTTTCTTTGTAAAGACAGCTAGAAAAGCAGAGAGGAAGAAAAAGGAGAGATGCTGCCAGGATTTAATCCTAAAAGCCAGTGGAAGCCAGCAGATTCATTAGTCGTTGGGGAGTCGATACTCTATTACAGGTGGTCAATTGTTTATAAGGAACCAACATTGATAAAAGGGTCTTGTAGCTTCCCAAAGATGAACTAATATTTCATTTGCAGTCCTACATCACACTTTGCCAGTTTGCACTAATGAAAACTAGTTCATGAAAGATGGAAAAAGCAGAAAATTCAGTGGAGAGAGTGGATTACAGGGGCCGCTAATGCTAACAGAGGTTAACAGCTCCTAATGATCTACAGAGGCCTGCATGCTCTAAGTATCACACAGAGGAACCAAAAGCAAAGTGCCAGTCAAACACACCAAACACTGTTATTTTCAAAGTTCACACAGAGGATCTGACCAAAAACACAGTTCAGTAAAGGGCAAAACAGCAGAGTCTTTATGTAAAAACAGAGCTAAAGCTGAAACAAAGCCTGCTCTTAAGGTCTTTCTTGAGCCTGTGCGAGTGAACAAAGTGGATTCCCGACACGACTAAACACTAATGTGAAGAGCTTTCAGCTGGTGAACAAGACACTGTGAGCAGGAGCCACATGTCATCAAACCGGGGCACACGAGTGAAGCAGACGGAGGTACTTACGGGAAACTGAAGGAGAGAGTTAAGGTAGGAATGTGTGGAGAGGAGATGAAAAGAAAAGTCATGAAAGATTAATGAATTCCTTTGTAAGATGCTTATGGATTCAGTGATGACAGTGGTGAAAGCATTTCCATAAAGGAGATCAAATACAGAATCTAAATCAAACTTACCGTATTTTCCGCACTATAAGGCGCACCTAAAAGCCTTTAATTTTCCCAAAAACCGACAGTGCGCCTTATAAT
>JAQMCX010000028.1:4506886-4545862 GCA_029814765.1 Acanthurus leucopareius | reverse complement strand
GTCCCACATCTCCATATGAATGTGTGGGTCTTGGTCTGACTTGAGTTTCTCACAGTCTCAGCCAATCAGAGAGCTTGATGAGACAATGAGGGATGCCACACGCTGAATGCTTTTAATGCCTGAGGGACAATGGTTAGATCTCAGGGGAACAGGTGGAGGACTGGGGGGGTGATGTAGAGAGACTCACAGAGCTGTGTGTGAATCTGGGAAAGTGGTGACCCTGTAGAGAGAGCAGACCTGCTGCCTGATGCTTGGATCAATGACTTTGACTGAGCACACACTCATGCTGGTCACACTCTTACACACACTTACACAGCTACCTTTTTTTGGATGTTAATTTATACATATTTCCAACTATTATCCAAAATTAGTATGCTGTGTACAGTGTGACACTAAATATTATTAAAAACAAATTTTATTCCGAATTCAAAACAGGCCCTTTCAAACGATCTCAGACATCTATGGTGTTTAAGTTTTTAAATTCATCCGTAACAAGATGCCTCTAGTGTCCAGATGTCCAGGTGTGTCCTCCCTCTGGTACTTGGTGTGAGCAGAAAGTTGTTCCCAGTTTCCCACACTTTGCATGACATTGCAAGTGCACAACAAATGACCCTAGAAAGAGGACTGGTCTCGTGTAATAATAGAGACCGCGTCTGACGTCACCAACCATCTGGAGGGTCTGACCCATCCAGAGTTGGAAAAAATGTCCAAATATGATTTAAAATGGTTTTGGTGTTGTCAGTTATGTTATATTGACTCCTACTTTCCAATCTTTCTTGGCTATAATTTAAATATCATGTCAAAACACCATCTCTGTGGTATTTACTGGAACAAAATTTCATCTGTGTAAAGGAATGTGGGAGGTTGAGACAGATGTTTTCCTGACAATAGTCAGCTGCTTTGGAGGTCAAGAATGCTAATCTAACTGAACTGTGACTCAGCTCTCCAGAGTTTCCCACACTTTCTGTAAAGCCACATTAAATGATTGTTTCTGGTATGAACAGAACCTTTTTTCTTCATTTCAGTTGTTTTATTTATTTTTATTTTATTTTATTTTTTGTCAGAAATTTACTTAAGTTTTAACATAAGCTGCACATATTGCTGGCCTGTTGTGTAATAATATACTCTACATATTACAATAAACCTCTACACACTACACTGTGATACCAAAGTAGAATGGATGGTATCTTTAAAACATCTAACAGTCTTTAGATTCAATTAATAGTTTTTTCAAAACTTAATATTTTTGAATGAGACTCTCTCTTTGTGAAACTGGACTTACAGTTTAATCTAACATGTTCTGAAACTTAACATTTTGTGATCCGTTTTAAATCCCTAAAATATATTTTAATCCTTTTTATCATTTTTATCAGCTTTTAAACTGCTAATGCCGACTTGTTTTACCAAAAGACTTACATGATTTCTTGTGACAAACATGCAAGTCAGCACTGTTTGTGTAAATGGAACAACATCAGCCTTCAGCCGCCACCTCTGTCTTAAGGGCCAAGGGGGCTGCTGAGGACATGTAGGAATCACTAGGGTTCCCTTTCTCAGACAGTGCAGAATTGCAATTTTAAATTTATGGAAACAGATATACAACAAAACTAATCATCTTCAAAAATTCTGCAGAATCTCTAGAAGAGCTCAACCACATGTGCATGTAACAACAGCTGTGATACTCATCTTCTTCTATCTTTGACCACAACCTTTTACAATCAGTCCTCTTATCTGTTGCAGTTGCGTATTTATTTTTCTGAAAGCCATCTTCATCCTTAAAACCTCATCAATGCTGCCAGCAGTTATTTTAAGTTCCCTATGGATTCATCCATTTACCTTGGCAGCACTTAATAAAAAAGGTCCATAATTTATTCATTTAGTGCTTAATAAATGACTGACCCATCATGAATTAATGTATGTAAATGAAAAATACATAGCGTTATATATGTGAGTCAAGCCAATATCTAAAGAAGGCGGCGAGTGTGAAGTAATCTGTTGACATCATTGCTTGTGCATTAAAAATAAGGCCTCAACTAATATTTTATTTCACTAATACATTGAGTCAGTTGTTTAAAACAGCTATAAATGACCAAAACAGCCTGAAGCTCACTGCTCATAACATCCCAGATGTCCCAAATGTCAGCAGTGTTGTTCATGTATCAACAAAAAGACAAAACCACAATGTCATAGCTAATTAAAATCTCTTTATTACAATCACATGTACATCATCATATTCCAAAAAGCTTGCTGTTGTGAAAAGTACCCTTGCACAGACAGATGGAGTTGGTGTTGCAGGCTGGATGGAGGGATTGTCAGATGGAGTAAAACAAGTGTTGAGTTCCCCAGCAGCAAGTGTCTCTGCTCCAGTGTGCTTTTAATTTCACATCACATGAGGACAGCAGTGCTATTTTCAGCTTTCTGTGTCCTTGTGTTAACGTAAGCAAAGAGAGTAAAAGGGGGGGCGGGTGGGAAGAAAAAAACTCTTTCTTCGTCATCCATTATTCAGACTGTTTGAGTCACAGCTGAAAGAGAGAGGAAACATAGAAACAAACAGGGTGGAGGTTTGATTCGTCCTCTACCACGTCTGATTCCAAGTGTTTTAAGCAGCTTGACATTTCTGTAAATCCTCTCATTCTGTCTTCTCCAGAGTCAGATAAAAAGATAGATACCAGTTTCATCTCTGTGTGTCCAGTACAGAAACATAAAAGCAGGCGGAAACTGCAAGCCGAGCTTATTCAAAAGAGAATATCTTTATTCCAGCAATTCGACAGCTGTCTGATTTAAACTACCCAGTTACTTAGGCCTTAAGACTTCACCAAAGAAGTCTCACCAAGGAAAGATCTTTTGGGATATTGCATGTCACTTCATGCAGCTAAACTCCCTGGTTGGATAATCAACTAATCAAATCAGAGTATATTGTTGGGGCATTGCAAATGGCTGTAAGAGAAAAGTTAACACAAAAATGTTGCCAAGCACGAATGAGATGTTTGAATTAGATTTTCTGATTTGTGAAATAGAACTGCAGACTTTTGGTTTCACTATTGTTTTCTTTGTCATAAGGCTAGGAAAATATGTTACTCACTTAATTTGGACAATGATCGTGATCAGTTGTCCTTGCATGCGTAGCCTACCTGGTGTGTAAGTTATGCAGCAACCAAATCAAAATAACAGTAAAGGAATTTGGCCATATAAAGGCAGGTTTTGCTTTTCCTTGTCAAAATGTCACGTGTTACAAAAAAAACAAACTTTTATTTTGCCAGACTTTTGTACTGCCAGAGAAAAAGAAAGGAATTTTATCAATTGGCTTCCCTCATTTTGGATTTTCTTGGGATAACCAATTGTTGATAACCAGCCAGTAAGCTAACAGATTGCAACACAAATAAAACAGAGAAGCCGGCATTTTTTTAACAGCATTAGCAGCATCGTTCAAGGGACAGCAATGTCTTTTGGTTTATTTTGGTTAAGGCTTAAAATGTTTCAATAATTATCAAGTGAATTTTCATGAAATTTGGACATTCATTGTGCCTTCAGAATGAATTATATTATTTTAGATTCACTGACATTTCATCCAGCTTCAAAATAAGGTCAAAATTTTGATTCTGAAAACACTTAAATGACCAGACCTAAAACTGTGGAATTAATCCACATTAAGTTAGATGTACCATGTTTTAAGTATCATGTTATTATTTGCACGCCTGCACAATAAACTAAGATAGTGACGTGCTAAACATCAGCATGTTAACATTGTTATTGTTATTGTATAGCAGAGTGGAGTTACACGTGGTTGTTTTTTTCTTTGCTTTCAGTATTCGTGTTAAGCTAAGCTAAATAAGTCTTGGACACAGGCATGACACTCTTATCCATTTGAAACAACTGACTCTGGAGAAGAAAGAACATAACAAAAAAATTATTAAAATGTTATCGTGGTATTAAAGCGTTAGAGTGATCATACTCATAATTTATGGATGCCACATTTAACATTAAGAACAAACTGAACCACTTTCAATGAATTTAGACAAAATTTTGAGTGTTAAACGTATTAATACTATAATGTTAATCTCTGTGCTGTATATACAGTCTCTATAACACAGCTATAAACCTATATAATCACATGATAAACCACTGGAGGTTTCTGATGGCATCATCATGTCCTGCTACTAACTCCAACCTCATCTGCACCTTCTGACAAAATCAATATGTACATGTCAGAATGACACAAAACAACAGTAAAATTCAATTTAGCCATTGAAAGAGACAATAATATTCACATTTTGTGTTCACTTGTTGTTTTGAAAATGGTAAATCAAAGTTTCACCAGCTTTTAAGTAAATTAAGTTCATTTTAAAGATCATAAAAACTGTTCACATTGGTTTTGTAACCATCACACGAAAAATATTGAAATATGTCCAACACAATGACAATAAACTGATTTTTTTTTCCTCCACTTAAATCAATATGATAATTCATAAAGAAAACATCAACACACACTGTCGTTCTATCTACAGTTATTCCACTGGCCTCTGTCCCTGGTAGAGAGGGGTTAGGTGAAACATTTCATATAAAAATGATGTGCAAAAAGTTGTTCTCTTAGGTCCCTCTTACAGAAAACAGTGTAAAGAAATAATATAAATATCTACAATAACCTTTGCACTTACCATTTTCGATTTTAGGATTACTGTGCACTTGTGGTGACTCGTCACTTTTGTGCATCTGTTTAGTTTAAAACGAGTTACTGCATTCGATGGAAACCTGACAGGTAGCGCACACAACACTGTCATTATCATATTAAAACTAACTTGAGGTATTATTGCACATTTTCCGAACCGCAACCCTGAAATCAGTCGGTTTCAGGTTTACACACACTGTACCTGTTGTGGAATGTCACCAACACTGATTTGATCTCTGTCCTGAACGTCAGATTGACTTGAGGTGTATCTTCTTCTCTTTAAAATGGTCTCTAAACAGCCAACGCATCTCTGTGGATTTCAGTAAACATGCATAAGCTGTTACCTGGGTAGGTAGAACTGTAAACATCCCGCCAACAGTAAAGACAAGACCAGGAACAGGAAGCCATGAGCCATGAAGAGCCAAAACTCTTATGCTGCATTCACGCCATGTCAGCAGATCATAAAGAATGGATGAGGAGGGGTTCAGCATTTTGACTGCACAGCTACTGGAGGGCGCTGTTGGTTAGCTAACTCTTACCAAGTTGCTGCCATTCGTCCTGCCTACGCTTATCACGTATTGTAAGAGAGGGATTTGATTAGCTGTCTTGGACACTGTTCAATAAACCAGGTCATATAATCAAACTTATAATCAGACTTTAAGTTGATGGTTGAAGACTATTTTTTGTTTTTCACTGATATTTTTTTTAGTGATGAGGAGGTACTCATGCCAATAAAATTAGAGGGAACTTAAAATTAGATGTCACCTGTGGTTTTTAATTGGTTTGATTTCTGTGACAGCCATGGTAACATGACAAGTAAGGCAGCACATTAAAAAATAAAACTCTGTCCTCATCACTGTCATTGTCTCTTCAGGGTTTACGAGAGCGTAAGCCTGCCGCTGCTGTCTAATTGGCAACAACACAATGTTTGAAACGTGTCTTTTGCTAGCCTTGTCCCTCACCAGCTGAACAAAATCAAGTATTAACTGGTTAATTTAATCACATAACCAATTTTAAGCTAATATAAAACAGCTTTGGATTTTTTTTTAAGTTTTTAACTCAATTTGTAGGAGTGTTTTACTACTTGCCATTTGATTTTATTTAGATGTAACCACTAGTAGTTTTAATTTTCCCATTAATTCTACTTACAATTCTTTATTTATAACAAAATAAGAAACAAGGTTGTGATGCCTCCAACTCAAAATTACAACTCAGAGGTTAACATGAATATGTTTGGAACTCAGCTGCACATCTGAATGACATGACGTGACTGCAGCATAAACTGTGTTTCAAAATCAGAAGAAGCTGATTTTACAGATTAAAGCTGTGGTCGAAATCCTCCATAAATCTTCTGGCACATTGTTCCCATTCCTGATCAACACGGTTTGACTAGTTTTTCAATAGCAAGTAAATCAGGCCGTGTTTCCCATCCTTTTTAGTACAAAAGCTTCCACCGATTAATATTTTTAATTGTAAACAGAGTTTTTATAAAAACAATTCAAGATTTAGTATCAAATCTCAGTTGTCAATGTCTGCATTGCTACAGTTGATGTGTTCTGTGGCCCTGATGTAAAAGTAGTTGTATGTGGTCTATCTATGCGTACAACCAGGTACATCACGCAGAACAGTATTGCTCCCCGAAATCTCATGGTTGGGGATTTCAGTCCAAACCTAAATTTTTTCTGGTTTTGTCAGAGATTCCATGAAATAAATGTAGCATAAGATGTGGCATAAAAGACATGATGCAAACATACACGCTCATCTGACCTTGTTCCATCGTTTGCCATTACAAGCGTCATGCACTGACACACACATTTTGTCCGGAGTGCTGTACAGTGGTGACACACCCACACATAAAGCTATCAGTTGAGGTGATGTACAGCGATTACAGTGAGGTTCCTTCTCTCGCACACATTGACTAAAGGAACAGTCTGACATTTCTGTAAATCCTCATTTTTACTGTCTTTCCCAGAGTCATATGAGAGGGTATCAGTTTTGACTTTGTGCTTCAAGTACAGAGAAAATGGAGGGCCCTGTTCTTTATAGCCGAATAATTGAATTCACTAAAATACTCCAAAGAGACAGCAGGGTGGATGACAAACAGTACACACTGTGATGTAGGTGCATAGAGTCTGTCATTCATCTGTCTGTTATAAATTTTGAACTGACATAAAAACATCTGCACAAAGGTCATGTATGTTCAGATGGAAATAACATCTCTCAGACCCTTGCCGCTACACATTTGTATGAAATACAATTTGGTCTTAAGCTAGCTTCATGACAAAATTTGTGACCATACAGGTGCAGGTATTGTATGACATGTTATTTGAAGATCTTGCTTAAATCAGTCAGCTTTAGAGTTTTCAAAGGGTAAAGGTGAGGGTAACACCTTTACCAACCAACAGTCTTTGTGCTATGCTTTGTCCTGGACCTATATCTGTTCTAGACTCACAGAGAGGAAGCTGATATCTGCAGTCACATCTGACTCTGAAGATGACCGAACAGGGATGAGGATTTAAACAAATGTTGTTATTTTTAGCCTGACGTCACACACACTCACTTGCACACAGAGTTACAATTAGACGTGGTGTCCATGCAGTTAGACAGTGGTGACCGTCAGCAGGGAGCTGGGACACAGCATGTCCTCCTGGTTGTCCAGCCTGGTCCCATGAGTCAGCAGCTCCTCTACTGTTGTCCAATCATCCAACAGCTTCCTGTTCCTCAAACGACTCAGCTTCCTCTGACTCATCTCCAGGACTGTGTTGCACCGCCCTTCTGCAAAACCTCCACCTACTCTGCTGTCCAGCATACCTACCTCTCCACCAGAAGTTCCTCCCATTCCTGTGATGGGACCTCCGCGGCTGATGGCGTCTCGTACCGTTATTCCTCTGGCCTGCAGCTGCTGCTGCCTCTGCTCACGGGCCAATAGGAAGTGTTCCTTCCTCTCCGTTCGACTCCAGTACCGACCCATCAACATGTCAGTGTTAGTCTCCTCATCTGTGCTCATCCCGCTGCGCTCATCTGCCAGCTGAGAAGCTCGGTCTCTCAGGAGCTGGTTCCGTGAGATCCGAGAGGTTGCGTTGGGTTTGGAGCTAACATCAAATTTTGGCTGCAGACCAGTGCTGGGATTAGGGCTTGAAGTGGCGTTCATATGTCCTTTCTTTGCATCCCATCCAGCAGCAGTGCAAGACCCTGTGTGTCCCTCTAGGGTACTGTAGAGACCTCTAGCTCCCCCACCAGCCTGGGACTGACGGATGGCAGGTTTAGGCCAGGTGTCGTTGACATCTCCAGTCTCAGGAGGGTGGACCAAACTCTGGAGGTGCTGCTGCTCTCTGATCTTTCTGCCCAGCTCCTGCTGCATCTCTCTGTCCATCTCCTCCTGAATCTGCACCTCCCTTTCCCTCCCCAGCTCTATCTCCTTCTGCATTAGCCTTTTTTGTTCCAGTTCCCTCTCGATCTCTCTTTCCCTCTCTGTAACCACAGTCTCAGGCATCAAGCATCTTTCTTGTGAGTGCCACCAGTCATGTTGAGCAATCTGGTTGTTAGGACTATTGTCATAGCATCTCTCATGGTTGTTGGCACTCCTGATATGCCCCACTGTGGCTGGGTGTTGTTGGGGTGAGTGGGCAAGGCCTGCTTGTTGAGAAGCCATCACACCTGCCACTAGCTCAGCTTCCTCTGGCAGGCCAGGTGGGAGGACGTTACATGGGGTCACACCTCCACAGTGGTGCAGGGTTGCTGCACAATATGAGGGAGAAGCTGGGTGACTGGCCCGACGGCGGTACTCCTGCGTAGGGGGACGATGGTGCAGAGTCCGGCTTCTTCTCAGCATTCCCACTGAACTGGAGCCCTGGTGGTGCTGCTGCATGGGTACTAGTGGTCTTCGGTGGCTGGAAGGGGTGCTGCAGGTGGAAAGGATTGGGGCAGTCATTCGTGACACTGCAGCATGGGAGGGGTTGAAGAGGGCTCCACTACTGGAACTGTGACGGTTCAGACAGGGACGATCAGCTTTATGGAACTGGACAGAGGAAACCCTGAAAAAGGCAAACAAGAATATTTGAGAGAAAGACAATTTTCAATTTAAGAAGTAGATTAACATCAATTAATAAAGCTATGAAATTCTTGACAAATTCATTAAGTACTTTTGGTGAATAAACAAGTTTATAGCTTCAAACATTTGAACTCTTTTAACTCCAGAAAACTTGTGTTAACCTTCTCTTATTAAAACCATAAAAAACTTAAAACTTTGTGACAAGGTGTAACTATTCCCCTAGCTGGTACCTGAAAAGTCCACGGTTTAGGGGTTCCATGACTGGCCCAGCACCCTCCTCCATTGCAAGCTGCAGGCGCTGGCACTGAGGCTGCATGGTCAGGGCCTCAGGGATGGCCTCCAGCAGTTCACGGTGGCTCTTGGGGCAGCTGTCACGCCGCTCTCGCCTCTCACAGGGTTCGCCTTGATGTTGCAGCCTGGCATTGTACAGCCGCATTCGTTTCTCCAGCAACCTCTGGAAGTGCCTGAACTCTCCGGTGCTAACGCTGTAGAAGCCTGAATCACTGAGCTCAGAGGAGATAAAGGACTCAGAGGAAGGAGAGCCACCACCTGCGAAGCCCCCACAACCTCCTGGGGCAAGGGCCCCATGTGAATGACAGTCCTCCAGGCCTCCTTCCTCTGTCTCCAGCCCCGAGAGGTCCCCCTGATGGAGGGAACCATCGGTCCAGCCCAGACCACTGTCCAGCTCATGGTGGAGGGGCAGGAAGCCCATTGGCTTGTCCAGCATGAAGTCCTCGTCATCGGTCTGCAACAACAGGAGCAATTTTAAGAAGCAATAAAACTTTTGAAAAAACGTACTATTTGAGTATTAGTGCTAAACTCAGGTATCTTTGTGAAACAGCTATTGAAAAACAAAGCTATACAGTCCTGTCTATAAGACACACAGCTTTTAATACCTGACTGTGGCAGCCATTGGGTTCTTCTAAGTTTGGATTGCAACATCCCATCAGGCAGTTCTGTCCCCTTGGTCCACGCCCAGTTCGTTCTGGATCCTGGGTGTTCATGATGTGACAAATAAAAATGAGACACCAAAACACAGTACTGAGATGTCCATGAGTTTTTTAGTTATTACTAAATCACAATTTCTTTATAACAGCTGTGTGTGTGTGTGTGTGTGCTTCTCATTGTCACCTGGAGGCCAATATCCATAGTGTCCCGTGGAGAGCTGGACAAGTAGCTGTACCGTCCTCCTTCACAGTGATCTTGTGGCAGAGGCAGATGGCTGTAATAATGTCTGAGACAGATAACAAAAACACAGAATCAAGACATTTTCAAGACAAACTCAAAAAAATAAGCTGCACATCTCAGATCCTGTTTCACTTTAGAGTGAAAACACACAGTTTGGGACAAAGAACTGAAAAATAGTCAACTGGTCTGTGTATGAACCATTCAGTTATTTTATCAAGGTGGAATAGAAAACAAAAAACACCTCAAATCTTTACAGATTCCTTTTATAAAATTTTCTGTGAAACTTGGACACGAGGAAACTAATCTTACTTAACTTCAATAAAGAAAACAACCATGAGAATACGCTGTAACTCTTGTTTCTTTTTTTTCTGAATTTCATAAACAGTAAATTATCCGTAGATATTATTGAAATATCTTGAAGTCTTCTATTTTGCTTTGCAAACTCCCATGACGTACGAGCAATGCCCAACAGCTTAAAACTACTCGTGCTTAGGTGCACTGCAAAAACAGGGATAAAAACTTTAAATTGAATCTTTTTTCCTTTTTTTTTTTACCTTTTGAGCAAACCAAACTGGTATTTTAATTTGTGAAAATGGAGTTAATCTGGAAGTTTCTCCAGAGTTAAAACACCAATCTCACTAAATGGAAATATGGAGCTTTTTGAAAAACACAATCTCTGTCCAGAAGTTGTCAGTGTGATGCTGTTCTGTCCGGTCATATTGTGTGTGTCAGTGTGTGTGAGTATGTGTACCTGTCTTGGTAGGAGGGGCTGGAGGCATTAAGCCTTGCTCCCATCAGTGGGAGGGGCAAGTTGAGGTGCTGCAGGTTAAGGGGGAGGGGCTCCCAGGATCCCCTGTCCGCCTCCGTGCCACACCCCCTCTGACCCTTGATCTGCATGGTGATTGGACGTTGACTGGCCGCCAGGATCCGCAGAGCATCCCGCTGGCTCAGGTGTGCTAGACTCCGTGCACTTACCTGAGACAAATACACAGAGGTAAAGATGTGAGCAAAGAGACGATACAGACAATAAAACAACTCATCCTACTCAGCCTGTAGAAGTATAATGTTTGTGGCTCTGGAAAAGAATAACTCCAACAATGTCACAGTGATGTCATCAGAGCTATTTTGAGCCTAAAGACTACACATGTAGGACAGAAAAATTGTGTTACAAACTTGTGAAGTTGTGATGTGAAGTTCTAAAGGAGTAGCTGCTCAGCAGGCAGGCAGAGTCTAAAGACGGGATGCCATCCAAAGATACAGAACACTCTGTTCTGTATCTATAGTGCTATCCAGCTGCATTATGTGAAATGTGGGATCCAGTGGGGGGGCTTGACACATAGTATGGGCTAAAAGTCAACATATCTCAGCCTCTGCAGTGTTATTCTCTCACTAGTCCAACAACTTTGTGAAAGTGACAGACTGAATCACCAGAGGAATGTTTTAATTAAGCTCTGCATTGTGGGAAACCAGCATCATCGTTACTACAGTCAAATATTAGTCTTCATGCTGTGAATTTAATTGCACTTCATCTAGACTTTTTTTTACAGTGTGAGCGCACTACAAACTAAAAAATCCTCTAAATTAAAATTGACATTATGCAACTGGGTCACGAGAAACAACTCTGCCTGCAGACAGATGGTGGATTTATTCCAGTGTAACAAACAAACAGCCGAATTTCAGCGATTCACATCAAATATGATGAATTTGGACATGATGTCCCTGTTTGCACCAAAGGGTTAACACCTACAAGCCAACATAAACCTCGTTCTGCCACATACACACCGACAAGCACACACTCACACACACAGCTCAGCAGCCATCGAATTAGACGCATGAACAGTATTGTTAACTCTAGCACATCACAACCATGAGTCACCCTCCGCTACATTCAACCAGAAACACACACACATATACACACACAGACACACACACACACACACATACACACACACAGTTTGAGCTGAGAAGCACAAAATGGCACCTGTGTGTGTAGACAGAGGAGGGCAGCAAAACGAATGTGAGCCTTCAGCAGATGGTGATGATGAATGTGAACCACATTCTTGCACACAAGAATTTTACTACATATTTACAAATAATACATAAACATAAATACACAAACTGAAAATGATTTAAAGACATAAATTAGATTTGATATTACACACACACACAAATGCAGAGTCCTGCAGAAATCATGACACGATGCCATTTTGCATCTGCATCTAAACACACACACACACACACACACGCAAACCTAAACACACCTCTCAGAGCTCAGGCTCGTCTTTATCAAATGAGACGTCATTAAACACACACAGCATCATTTGCAAAATTGTGGCAGATCATCAGAAGCTCACCGTTTGGTCACCCATCCACGGTCCAGAGAGCCAGCAGCCCATCGTCACGGCAACAGAGGACAGCTGCCTTGGTTCCTATGAAAATCAGCGATGCTGCTCTTCCTCCAACAGATCGTCTTTTCCTCCTCCTCCTCCTCCTCACTCTCTCTGTCTATCTCTCCTCAGTCTGCACGTTCACTATCACTCTCTCCTCAGCATCTGTCCTGTCCTCACGGTCCTCCTCCCTTCTTCCTCTCTTCTATGTATCCCTCTTTCTTTCTCGTTTCATTTATTTCTTCAGCATCTCTATCCCTGCCCCTCCCCCTCCTCCTTCACAGTTCCAGATTGTAGCATCCTGCACACACATACACTCACACTCATGCATGCATGCAGCACTGCAAACATAAAAATATGCGCAGGCTGACACAGTGCGTTCAAGCGACGGAGAGGGAAACACACGCAGTCACACAGTGAGGATGGTGTCTGATTGGTGGCCTTTTCAGGCCCTCAGCCAATTAGATGCAGTGGTCTCCCTCTGGATGTCTCCCTCTCTGACTGAAACTCCTCATGAAGCCTCAACATGTGCAAGAGGGAGCCTGTGCTGCAGTGATACACTCAGTAACAGAGGAAACACATCATCAAACCACACATCTTCTGGCTGTTAATCCTGGATCCTCCAGCAGATGTTGCTCAAGGCAGATGTTGCTCAAGGAGATGTGGTCCCTCCTGCGTGCCCACAGGAGGTTTCAGTTCCAGACTGGGACTTAAAATTTCTGAGAATCTTTCTGTACTCAGTGTACATAAATTTATTTAAGAAAAAAGAAACATAGAGTGAAAAGAACGTGAAAGGAGCTGGGGACAGTTAGACCTGGGGTTTTATTTTTTAAAAATGTTCCTGTATGTATACTCGCAGTCACGCATAAAAAACCTTTTAGGCAGGTTTTAAGAATCTCATTTATCAACTATTATACCTGTGATCTATAAATCTCAAATCAAGTTTAAATGTCAGAAACTGCCTGACAAAAACAAATAAGAGGTTTAGTCAGAAACATCTAAAGACCAAAAGAAAAGATAAAGAATTATAAAAAACAAGATCACGGCAGTGGTAGATAATACCGAAGCCAGGCGACATGTTTTATTCAGTGGACTACTACTAAAGAAGGTGGGACAGAAAGACAGAATTGTGTTAAATATTAAAAAGAAATGGGCTGATCTTGAACTATAATAGAACAAAGAATAGCCATACATAACTGCTGCAGTGTGTTGCTAATGCTTCTTATTTTAAATGGATAATCCCTGTCACATTGTTCATAAAGCTCATGCACAGTTCAGCACTGTCTTGGACTTATGTGTCTAAAACAGCAATTATTCTACAAAACTAGTATAAAATCACTTGTGTCAAGTCTAGATTTTGCTCAGAGATAAAATCTTTTCAATGTCAAATTAAGGCTATATATAACTACTAATTCATGATTTTATAAATGAGACCACTGGTTTAAACAGACTTAAGGAGATGATCCAATATAAAGGTAGTTTCACACTGGCAGTTTCCAACACAAAGGGAGAGATAAAGGGGAAAAAAGGCATTATTTTACTAATGTGTTGCTTTTCAAAATAATTTCTTCTCTAGTAAATGCAATCATTATTATTTCTCTAGGCTTTGTTATCATCAGCTGGTAAGGCGAATGACAGTTTTGCCTGGTACATTTAGAATTAGCATCATTAGCATAATACCATGTATCCATCAGGTAAATAATTAAAACCTAATTGCAAGTTCTCTGTACAACAGAACAACTGTAAACATTCAGAAGTTGTTTGGAGACACATTTTTTAACCTAAGTTATTCCAGCTACCTACAGCCAATGAAATCTGATGGTGACATTTGTCATTTGAGCCAGAAAAACCCCTGGTTATCAGCTAGAAGGGAGGAGCAAATAAGTGCTATCTAAAGGAGGAAGACCCTATTGTTTCAGACCTGCATGTCTTTATGTCAATCTGATGGCTGAATATAATGTTGAGCTCATGTCCAAATAAGCACCCAAATCACTTACAGGAAAAGATTATAATGGAAATCTCTCTGGATTGAACCTTACATTTCCTTTTAACCTCAGTCACGACACAAGCCTGAATTGATTTTCATCCGATAATAACCTGTAAACACGTAAAAAATGCATCTTTTTCCTCCTTGTAGACTCACTGAAAATAGATGTATTCATCTCTAATGCACAAAGAAAATAATATCATTTTTTAAAAAGTGGAACACAGTGAAAGAGACAATCAAATATTTGAGGGGATTCGTAACAGATCAGTCTGTCCCCTCGCAGGTTAACAAGGTTAAAACACACCCTCCTACTACCACAGTTATAATCTGACCATCGCTCAGCCAATGTGAGAACAGGAAACACCCCTCTAATGATGATGATGTTTTTAAATCCCCAGTGCGGTAGCTCTCTGCTTCGGGGGGGGGCGTGGCTCAGCAAATCGTTTCAGGAGGTTAAACTCTTGATGGCTTTGAACTTGGTGGCTCCCTTGAGAGAGGTTTATGTCCGTCTATGAATATTACATCACATGGGGCATCCTTTCCACCTTAATGTGAACACAGCTCTCTCTCTCTCTCTCTCTCTCTCTCTCTCTCTGATTGGTCTGTCCCCAGCTACAGAGCACTGTACATGCAGTCCTGAGAGGACACTGCAGGATATCAACGATGTTTCTTATCCACAATGAACAAAATCAGAAACCCTCATATGAGAGCTATATTCATTTCATCTGATTCACTCAGTGACCCTGCTTTGACTGTTTGGTTGTTATGGTAACCAACTCTCCTGTCAAATACGTGCACATGTGTGTGTTTGTGTATGTGTGTGTGTGTTTGGTTGCTCATTCAATGAATTATCTTTTAACGACGTCAAGATCTGAATTTGTGCAGTAGAGAGCTGCCATGGTGCGTAATACTGGTGGGACCAATGATGTTGTGCAGATGTTAGTGCTGGTTGTGTGTGTATGTGTGTTGACGATGGTGATGATGATGATGATGGGTGCATCTGGATGCCTGTCGCTGAGGTCTGCCATTTCTGTACTGAAGTACGGAGGTGGAGAGAGAGAGAGAGAGAGAGGGAGAGAGCATGTGTCAGAGTTACATACACACACACTGCACAGCCTTAACTGCGACACACAGACCTGTCTGTATCTAAAAAAGGAAAGAACACTTACTGTTGCTGAGAAGCCACAAGAAGCTTCTGTATGAAGAGGAAGTACACACATTGATTCATATTGACATCCACCAGCCTTTGAAAAATGATGTTGCTAAACACTGTGGAAGCTGATGTCAGGTTGTCAACAAGATGAGTGTTAAAAGGGGCACAATTTTAAAGCATAATTTGGTAAATTTCTGTTTCGGTAGTTAAAAAGATTAGACCAAGATTATTTATTTTGAGTTGTGTGTTTACACCAGAGAGAAATCTGTATATAAAAAAACAAAAAAACAAAAAAAACATTAAAATATGTCATTTTAATTAAGTTAACAGTATATATCAGATAAGGATGTATTATAAGAGCTGGAAAAAATGTCTTGCATCAGTCCAAAAAGAGAAGCTTGCTTAGCACATTTGCCGAAAAAAGGTTTTAAGATTTCAGATTACAAACAGGAACGTGTATCAACTTTGTAATTTTATGCAAATTCCCTCAGCAAAAACATTTATTAAAATGTAGACTATTCCTTTAAAGAATATTGCGCGTTTCGTCATGTTTGTCTCTATCAGGAACCCGTACAGCGACGAGCCCAGCGCATGGGCGCCTGTGATTGGTCCAACCGTAGGAGAGCGCTGTGATTGGTCAGATTATCAGCGGCACCATAACTGACCGAGAAACAAACTTCATCCTGACAATACGAACTTGTTGTTTTTGAGATATTAGCAAGCTTTTTAATCATTTTCACCACACATTTTGATACTAAAGCTCCGTCTAAAGCAGCGCTATTATCAGACACATCTAACGTCGTTTTTAAAAAGCTAACAGTCATATAAATGCCGTTGTGACAGCGGGAGCTGAGTTAGCTTAGCGGGCTAACTTACAGCTAACGTGCTAATGATCAAAAGAAGTGTTTTCTCTGTAATCTAACAGCTAACAGGAGCTGCAGAAGCATCGACGACAGACGAGGTAAATTCACACAGAGGATTTATGAAAAATAATGTTAGATATTGAGTTTATAATTAGCCTGTTGAGACGATTCAGTCCATTAGGAGTAAACAACTCATAGAGCCTGCGGTCTTATGCCATGACATATTAATATGTTTAACCTTCAACCTCAAAGCATAAAAAGTTTGTTATTTTACTGGCAAGTTTATATATTTACTGTCCGCTCCATTTGTCTTTTTTTCTTCTTATTTAATGCAGGTCTGTCAAAATCATCTTGTGTAAATAGTCACTGACTTTTTCATAAAGTAGCTGTGATTATATCAGCAATGTGTGAGTATAAGTTGTGATTTAATGTGTGCGAGTATTGTGAAACCCCTTGTACTTTTTATCATCTCATCATTAATTTCCAAAAGATGGAGAAGTTTCTTTTTGCCTCTGAGCTGTATCACAAACTGTTGGTCTTTCTTCACTGTCAAAAATGAGACTGTATTTGTGTTTTTGAGACCCCTGCAGCTTTCTGAAGTAATGTTGGAGTGCTGTCCTAATCCTAATACTAGCTAAATAATCCTCCAATAACTGACCATTGCAATAGTGAAAATTAATTATATCCGGCCCAAACTTTTTGTGATGCAAATTTGATCTACTTGTAGTTTTAGGAGTTTTTCAAGGGGATTTAGAGTTAATTTAATGACTCTGACACTCCATTAAAAACGCTGTAAGCCGACAGTTGTTTGTAGCTGTTTAAGCTGCTTCTCTGTTTTTTTATTCTCCCTCACAGGATGAACTGCCCTCCTACTAAACGCCTCAGAGGTCTGAACCAGGATGTAGCAACTGCGCTGGCCTTTAATGACCCCTTTGGAGATGATGAGGACTTCACCCAGGATGACTTGGATGAGATTGACATCATTGCCTCGCAGGCCATCACCTCAGCTCCTGGATCCGGGCTTTCATCTAAACCAGGAGCGAAACCAACGGATCAGGCCCGCGGGTCCAGCTGGCAGCCTTCTGCAGTGCAGAGCAAAACTGTGAGCAGAGCTACAGACAATCACAGCAGAGAAAACACATTTGGGTTCGGCAGCAGCAGCAGCAACAGAGGGAATGCTGGTATACCAAGCAGAGAGCCGCTCAGTAAGTTATGATTGATTATCCATCACAGTCGCTGTTTAGAAAGCTACAGTTTTTTGTCA
This sequence comes from Acanthurus leucopareius, assembly GCA_029814765.1. Lineage (NCBI taxonomy): Eukaryota > Metazoa > Chordata > Actinopteri > Acanthuriformes > Acanthuridae > Acanthurus > Acanthurus leucopareius. The sequence continues at coordinate 4,528,306 of JAQMCX010000028.1, read as the reverse complement.
GAGTAATGTTACTGTTGTTGAATAAAGCAGCAGCTGAAATAAATTGGAGGGTAGAAGATTACATATTTTTTTCCTCCGTTGTCTTCAGTGTGTCAAGAGTGTTTAAAGCAATTAGTGTGAAAACACATGCACATCTATCTTTCCATGTGCTGAATCCAAATTATTTTAGCTGTTAATACCATCTCCTCTGATACTGTTAAATTTTTTTCTTTGTCACATTAGGAAAAGTACAACGTTTTGGCTCTTGGTCAGATACAGACGGTCTGTTCCTCTGTAAGTGATGGAGAGCCAAAACGGGTTTGGCGCAGATAACAGTGTTGTGTCCTTTCAGAGACAGAATTCAAACACAGTGCTTGCCAATTTCTTGTAAAATTATAAACGATGAATAAAAATGATAGACTGAAGAGAACATGATTTTCGTTCAGTTTCTAACCAATGATAATCTCCATTAAAACTTTCCCTTTCAATGAAAATTAGTGAGTAATAGGAAACTATAGATATAGAGAAAGTACAGACAGGATGTGAAAGGAGTGTTTGCATAAAAAATAGGAAACTGAGTGAGTATCTGAAGTGTGTGTAAATCAGTTTGTCTTGTTGTTCCTATAAATGCATGCACTGTTAGATGCCAAACTTTTGCTTATTTCTGCATTGTTGTAAACAGTTTAAAGCTCTATTGATACACTTATACTCCTTTGCTGTGCTAAAACTTGCAGAGCAACTGCAGCAGCCTTCAACAAGCAGATGTCAAAGTGAAGGTCAAGCAGTAAATACAGTTTATGAAAGTTTATGTGCTGAACATGTTGACAGAGCTCTGTTTTTTTGTGTGTTTTCAGGTAACAGGCAGCAGCAGTTTGGGTCGGACAGAGAAGACTCCCGCAGTCTGCTGGAGACTCAACATGCAGAGCTTAAGAGAAAGGTGAGACTCACTGTTTTCCCACTTTATCAAACTCAAAGTCCATTATTCATGTTGTTACTCTCATCTAAAATGACATGACAGTGTTGGTCTTTGCAGTCTTTATCTAAAAAAGTGAGTGAGTGACTTCTACGAACTGAGAACAGAATCTATACAAATGTTTCCTTACAAATGTGTATGTCGTTAGCTGAAGGAGTTGGAGGGGGAGATCGTGTTAAAGAGTGGGGAGATCCGCGTCCTGAGAGACTCTCTGAAAACAACACAGCAGGAGAAGGAAGCTCAAAGGCAAAACCAGATCCTGCTGGAGACTCAGAGACAGAGAGAACAGAGCGACAGGGAGAAGGAGCTCAACAAGAAGGTGTGAATCTGAAAAACACACACACACAGTAAATACATTTACATAATCCTCAGAATAACATGATAAAGATGTGTTGTCTGTGTTCAGGTTCAGTCTTTGCAGTCAGAGCTGCAGTTTAAAGAAGCAGAGATCAACGAGATGAAAACCAAACTGCACAATTCAGACAGACACAAGATGGCCTCTCCACTGCCTAAAAACAGGTCAGTCATCATCAATAACAGCAGATATAATGATAATCAGTTAAATGTTTCATGTTATTTTGTTAGTTTTATGTATTTGTAAACTGCGTGCAAGACATTGGGAGATGCCAATTGTGTGAAAATTACTTGGTTTGTGAATTTTAGAGAGGTAAAACACGCCCTTAAGGAAATGTAATTTGTTTTTTGGGGGTCAAAGGTCACACAGTATAATAAGAGTTGCAGCTGTGACTCCAGAATGAACAGAATACTTGCTATCTGCTCATCTTTATCCTAACTGAGACCGTTTTCTCGTTCTCTCCCTTCTCAGTCCTAAAGTGCTGCCCAGTCTGGCCCAGTTGCATCATGGGAGTGGCAGCAGCTCCTCCTCTCCAATAGGAAATGGTTTCATCACCAAGGAAACATTTGGAGCCAACGTCCCGTCCAAAACAACACCGGTGAAGACACGTAGAGATGGAGGGGAGAGAGGCTCGTCCAGTAGCAGATCTGGTGACAGACAGGAAGTGTCTCGTCCGGACCCCTTCCTGTCCGTCACGCCTACACACCTGCAGCACCGAGGTCAGTCAGAGCTGCTTTGTTAAAGAGTTTTATCGACATGAATAAACTTTAATACCTGTAAATTAAAGTCTTTTTGGTTTCCAGACAGATTTCTAATGTTTAGTCAACCAAAAAAAAAAAGACATTACATTCTCACTCAGACTTTATAGGCTAATTTAGGAAACATTTAACATGCGTTTTTTGATTTATTTATCCATTATAACATTTAAAATTTTAACAGAGGTTCAATTCACAAGTCTAAGTCTTGAAATTGTGTGTGCATGTGTGTTTTCCTCCAGGTGGCGTCCTGCTGGGCTTGTTACTGCAGCAGCCTTTGTCTCCCAGCAGCCTCGGCCTCTCTCACCTGCTGTCGCTGAGTCTGACTGACAACCACCTGACATCCAGGTAAACGCCCTGCTCTGTAACCATGACAACATGCACACGGTAATAATGAAGTGCTGTATTAGAGGAAAGTGTTTGCAGCAGTAACTTCAGACAGAAACAGGTCTTGGTTTAATGTCTTGTGTTGCAGAATAAATCCGGATTAGAAAGTGATGAAGCATCACTTCACTCATCTCTCATCATCACTTCTTAAGTGCCCTTTAGCAAAGTTACTTCATGAGTATTAAACACATCATGCTGTGTGTTCAAGCAGCTCCACACACCAGACTTAGTTTTAAAAAAACTTGCATTTAAGTCTAAACCTCCATACATGACTTGAGTGACTTAAAAGACTTAAATAAAATGTTATTGGATCATGTTGGAGTCACAAGATGTATCCACTTCACCTCAGTCACCACAAGGTGTCGCCAAAGACTACACAACACAAATCTTTAGAAGAAAAAAAATTATATTTAATATAAAAAACTTCTAATGTAATAAAATCTGTCACTTAATTTAACACAAATTTTACTTGAGAAGAAGTAAAAATAATTTAAACAACAGTACAGGTTGTAGCACACGTTGTAGGAGCCTGTAGGTGAAACTTAGGCACAAAGGGGTTGAGCTGATGTGTTGTGTTTTCTCATTTCGGCAGATCATCATCAGGTTTTCCCATCTACTCTGATGCTGCAGTCAGTGGTGGTGAAGGTGGAGCCACACGAGCCACTCTGAGTCCGGTCCAGAGTCTGGCTGTAACTGGACTCAACATGCTGAGTCAGAACCGATCAGAAGCTGCAGGCAGCAGCAGAAATAAAAGGTAGACAGACAGACAGACAGACAGACAGGCAGGCAGGCAGACTGACTGACTGACTGACTGACTGACTGACTGACTGAAATACTACAGCTGCTCTGCTGATCTTTTACTAGTTTTGATATCTGCCACTGACTGAAGAATCCAGAACAGAGCACATTTACAGCCTGACAGGTCTGTGGACAGAAGAGCCCTCTTGTGGTCGTATTGTGTAATAGCAGCACTGAAATGCCTACATGACAAAATACCACATAAGCTATGTGTTAGTACTGGATATTACGAAAGATTTACAGACGTTTCAGCTCAGTGTTTTTAAGATTTCCATTCTTCTCTGTGTGTGTGTGTGTGTAGGTCATGTCCTGGAGCTGTCCTCCTCCTCCCTCTATTAGACCTCCACCTGTCTCAGCTCTGTCAGGCTCTAGACTCGCTCCGCTCCACATCTGATAATGGTACAACCTCTGCCGCTGCCAGCTCGCTCCCAGCAGGCCATGCTGCTCCTGCTGCAGGTTTAGGAAGGCTGGAGGAGGCTGGTTTGAGTGGTTTCAGCGTGGAGGACACTGGTTTGGCTGCTCTGAGGATCCTCTACCTGCTGCTGGCCCACAGTGACGAGGTGAGGAAACACCTGGAATAACAGAGCAGGCTTCAAATCAGAGGGACATCAATGGAAACATGTCCATGTTATTATTACAAAACTTACAATTCCAGCACTATTGCATCTGTATTTTTTGTTTATTATCACACTTTTGTCCAACCAGTATGTCTTTCCTTGTTAAAATCACAGTTTAAAGATGAGATTATTTTATTTTCACTCATGTTAAATGCAGATTAATTAGTTACTGACCAGACATTACTGTCAGTGATACCACACACGTGATCTGGCTTAAAAAAAAAGCATATCACTGAAATAGAGAAGTAAGAAAATGTAAGAAAGTCTTAGAGGTCTAATTTCTGAGAGTATTTGAATACCTGACCTTTGACCTTTGTGTTGCTTCAAGGTGGTGTTAGCCGTGTTGTCAAAGGAGAGTCAGAGCCAAGTTCAAGGCGAGCAGGTATAAACAGAAAGAAACGCTCTTTCACTATCAACTTTATTGTGTCAAACTTTATTACCTTTCCTTCCTCGTTCTGTTGAAGGATACTATTGAACAATACTGAACTTAAATCTTTGTGACATGAAATATTGGGGGTTTTTGTTTGTTTTTTTTCTTCACACAAGGTGCTTAAATTTGTCCTTTTTCCAATCTTAACCTTTCTAGACTAAGAAGTTTAACTTAGATTTCCTGTTAGAAAAAGAACTTTATTCAAATCCTCATCCCTCCTTCTGGTCAGGTTGAACCCTCTGCTGCAGGTTTGGGTCTGTGCTCCCAGAATGCCTTGCTGCAGTCCGTGCTGCGACTGTGTGAAGGCGTCAGTGGAGGCTCACAGAGGGAGGAGCTTGTTTTCGGTGCACTGAGGACTGTGTGTGTTCTTATTGAGAGGACGCCACACACACACACCGACAGGTAAACATGCACATCTTAAATTTCCATTTCGCCCCAAAGTCAGAACTAAAAACAGTAAACACACAGATGATTATGATAAAAAGAAGTCAGACAGAGACACAGAGACACATTTAGCCGAGAACACGATGTTTTATTCAGAGGTTTTCCATGTTTCCATTCAAGTGCCAACAAAAGACAAATGTTTGAGTGTGTGTTTTCAATTTAAGCGGCAGGAAACATAAAAGGTGTTATGAAACCTCACCCACTCTGATGCACTGTGAGCACACACACTGTTTTATTCCTTTCTTTTTTTTTAATCCAATTACATTGCACAAAAACACACACACACACTTACAGATGATGCAACATTAACCTGGCGGGAATACTGGAGGAAAAGGAGCGGCTGAGCAGGGAGTGTGTATGAGGGTTTGTGTGTGTGTGTGTGTGTGTATGTGTGTGTGTGTGTGTGTGTGTGTGGGTTTATGACTTTTCCACTGACTGTCAGTTATGTAACATGTGACTTTAAACTACCTGCAGTGATTTACAGTCGATGACGTAACAGACTGATGAAATATGAACTGCAGGTGAACTTAGAAGAAGAAGAAGAAGAAGAAGAAGAAGAAGAAGATCACTGGCAGAAGTTTCCAAAAATAAAGTGCCGACGTGTGTGAAAACAAATGCGACAGCACATCAAACTTAACAAGAATCAACACTTTGAACCTGATCAGTGCAAGATCAATCATAAAGCGATTGTTTTCTGTTGTCATGGTTACAAAGTAAAGAGAAACTTCCTCTTGCTAACGCGGCATGATTAGTCATCGTGCAGATAAACCCACATGAACATGAGCCAACGTGTCACCATCGGAATTTTTATATACAAATCATTAACAAAGTCTAAATTATTGATCGAGGTATCAAGGTCTGTTCATCGGGCTCTGGATATTTCTTCTCTTGGTTAGCTCTCAAACTGTATTCTGACATCCTGATTGATGCAAATGCAAATAATAGCAGGCAAATACACAAGTGTTCACCAAAAAGTTCAGCAGGTGGCTTATAATGTGTTTATAAAACTAAGATAACAATGTTATTACTTAAATTACTAAAATGATAAGTATTAGTTTACACTTTTTATATTCTCTCTCTGTCTCAGGTTGCAGTGTGTGTTGCAGGTGGTGTGTGTGTGTTTGTCAGCAGACAGCAGGTTGCAGACGGTTTCAGAGTGTGTGTCCGTCCTCTCGTCCATGTCCGACCATCAGACTCTGGCTCAGCAGCTCCTCTCTCAGCACGGTGAGGCTCCGCCCCTCGCCACAGCGCTGTCATCTAAATTATGTCAATTATGCACTTCTTCTAAAATTTGTCGTCATGTTTTTCATCATTAGTTTGCTTGAAATATTCAAATATAATTCACAGCATTTCACTGCAGCTTCATGTCAGCTGTGTCTGATTGTTTTATTTATTTTTTTAAATTTCTTTAGACCCCTGCATTTTTCTGAAGTTGTTCCAGTTCATCAGAACAAGAACAGACGACCAGGCAACACACACTGACTGGATTCAGTTGGACCTGCAGGTAAAATACTCAACTCACACACACACACACACACACACACACACACATTCTAATGAGAGATGTGTGTGTGAAACAGCAGGGCTGAAATTTTTATATAAACTGTTTTCTGTGATGTGTTTTCTGTTTCTAAAGTAAGAGTGTTTTGACCTCCACTCGTCCACAGCCGCCTGCATCGACCTCCTCACATCACACTTGTTTCAGCTGTTGTTTTTTTTTTTGTCTCCAGGTGATTCGTTTGCTGAGCAGCCTGATGATGCAAAGAGCAGAGAGCAGGACCACCAGCCGGCACGCCGCCTGTCACTGTTACACTGAGGTAAATCTCTCTGACATCTCTCTGTTCATTTTGACACTGAAGTTTGTATTAGCTGCAACTTTCTTTAACCTCCTGTCTCTCTCGCTCTCAGTTGGTTCAGACAGTGGTGATCGTTTTCCATCGTCAGTGGTTGGATCTTCGTGATTCTCAGGAGTCGACTGACTCAACAGGTTCGTCTCAAATCAGACTGAAAACAAAAGGCTGGAAAAATTCACCGCTCTGTCCCTTAAACTGTTCAGAACAATGAACATCTGTCTCTAAAATCACTCACAGTTTTTGGTGTTTTTCCTTCAGGCCCGACCCCGTCATCGCAGCAGTGCCTCACCTCCTCGTTGCCGTGGTGGCGCAGCGCGGCGGCGTCCCTGCTCAGAGAGTGTCTGCTGCTGCTTCACTGGCTGCTGCTGCATCACGGCAGCTTCTCGGAGAGCTGCAGGCCGCTGCTGCACATGTACGACCAGGTGATTCCTGCTGTACGAGACACACTGAGGAAGATCCCCGAACTGAGCGAGAGCGAAGGTTCGACCAGACACACACTCTGAAACTCACAAAGTTTTATGAAGTTTAATGCTGAAAAATTGTATCTTTAAACTGCAGCGCTGCTCCGTCAGCTGCTGGATAAATACTTTGATGTGGTCATTTGGTCTGTTTACATAGTTAAGATGTCAGGAAATGCTCTTTCCCCCACAAAAACAGACTCATAATTTCGGTTTCCTGTTTCCTGTTTGTCAGAGTTGGCAATGGAGGAGATCTGCCGCTCTGAGGGCGACGACACTGACGACATGGACACTGATACTAACTCCTGATTGGCTGCTACCACTGACTCCATCAGTGACTGATAAACTGACACAAAGGGACAGTTTACTGACTGTTGATTGGATACTTCAGAGTGAGTCGAGGACAGAACAGAGACTCTGTTTCCTGTCAGACTGTTTCTGTGATGAATTGGACGTCAGACAGGAACGGAGGATTAGCGTCGGGCTGAAATGACGCACAGAGTCGTCGGCTTTGTTCTGCTGTCTGATGGGATTTAACAATAAAAACATGGAGGTGAGAAAAACTGCTGCTGTCAGAATTCATGTTCTGTATACTGTCTACCCTCCCTGATGACTGTGAAATAAATAACAAAATAAAGATAAATATGATGAAACTCACTGTCGAGCAGAAGTTAGTGAGTCTTTTAGTTTTTAAGAATTTGTCAAATCATTAATAATCGTTCCACATTAGTTCTTACTGGCTTTTTGGCAGAGAGACATGTTGAATTTGAGACCTTAATTAAACTCTACACTAATTTGCATCCATGCAAAGTCTGTCGGTAGTGTCTTTTCATTCCTGAACTGAAGGGGGCGATGTCTGTGCACGTCCCTGTAACCTCACTAATTTAAAAGCCAAACAAAGACAGAAACCCGTAACTTACAGCACAGAAAGTGAGAGTTTCATTTGAGAGTTTGAACCGTGTTAGCACCGTGTTAGCAACTGCAAACTATCAAGCTAACAAACAACATAAATATACATAAAGATGCTAACTACACCTAGCATTCTGATCTTTATGCTAGTCCCTTGTTTGATAGCACCAGACTCTCTCACAGAGCTTTTTAAACTTTTTATGCAGGAAAACTGAGTTAAATAAAATTAATAATAGCAGGATACTTTAAAATCTTTGGCATGAAACTTAAATTTGAAAAATCCAGCAAGTTTTGCACAAAACAGGGAACAAGTGAAGCAGCCATTATGACTTTGTGCAGCTGTTATAAAATCTGCCCATCAGCACCTCTAAAGCTCACTAATTAACATTTTCTACTTCACACATTTAATCTGCACAAAAACCGAAAGTGTAAAAACATCTTGCAGCTGATTTATGAGGGTTTGGTGCCAGATATTTTTCATGCTTCTGAACAGTTTCCCAGCAACCAGCAGAGACTTCAGGAAGTTTCTGTCCTCAGCCGTGAAAAAGCCCGACATGTACACAACAACCTGAGCGGTAATGTTCACTTTTCACTCCAGGTTTTGCACCAGAGTTAATTGTGTGGACAGAAGTTTGGGATTCTGTGTTTTTGCAGGTTAAATTCTTCTTTTTCTGCAAGGTGTCTGATTTTAATTTTGTTGCTCTTATAACAACAAGCTTCATGGTTGACTTGAGTAAAATGTGAAACTTCAAGTAATTTCTTTCTGCTCTCTCAGCTTATATGTTACTTGCTGCCTGTTTTGTGTATCTGTTATTTATTCTGTGCTGCTTCGGTTCTACACTTTAGTTTTTTCAGACAAAGACACCATAAGGTAGAACTTTGAATTGTAACATGAAATGCATTGGACAGACACATTTTTAGAACGAATAAAAGTTTAAAAAAAGCAGGAATTTTGTGGCTACATTTAAAAAAATGCACTTTGTCATCTTTTATCATAAAGATTTTTTTCTGTTTTCCTGATGTGCAAATCCAGCTGCATTTCAGTAACACAACAAACAAATTTTAGGTACAAAGATAAAATAAATACTAAAGGCATTTTAAATGATTTCTTTCCTCTGTTTTTTTTTTTATTTATACTTCAAAGGCATATTTAGCTGATGATTTACTGAAGCTTTTATCCCTGTGTAGTTTCTCTGGCAGGTCAGTTGGGAATTTGTTTCTCTAGTGTGAAAGTATTTTGTTCCAGTAAGTAAGTGTTGATGAGTAATTGGAGGAGAGATCAGCTGAGGGCTCATGAAGGTCACTGCAGGTCTCTATTCAAATCTGAAAACATGTCAAATCCAATGAGAAAAGTAGACGGGATTAACACTATTTATACTGTTAGTTATAAAGGTTCAGAAAACTGAGAATCAGACGATTAAACCAAACAAAGAAAGAAAGAGTTTGAGACCAGAACAGTTTGAGAAACTTTATTTATTCTCCAGCTGTAACTGAGGTCAGAATGACACATTCAGAAGAAGGCATCCTATTGGCTGGCTCCAGGGAATAAAGACGTGAGTGTCTGGAATAATTTTAATCCGGTTATCTCAAGATGAAAAACTTAAGTGTTTTCTTATTATGTCTCAACACCCGGTGTTTATATTGGATCATTTAACCTGAGATTAAAATACACTGTTACTCTGACATATCAGAAATAGTTTTCTCATGATCACAAACTCGCTGCGCTTTTATGGGATGATGTTGGATCCAGATGTCACCCAAAATAACTCTGCTTCCATTGCAATGATGTTATCAGAGCAAAATTAGATGTCGTGACACAAGAAAACTTTTTTTTTTTTAAATACATGAGTAAATTGTGATTTTATGAGAACAAGAAACCAAACTTAATGTAGAGAAAAATCTGAAAATGAAGGTTTGATTCTGAGATAACAGGCATGAAAAACAGTTCCAGCCATCATGGTGGCTGTCGGCCTCCGTTAAACTTGAATTATTAGAAAAGAATGGAATAATTTCATGACAACACCAAAAAAAAAACAAAACAAAAAAAATCCTTCTCTTTTAAATCTAGGAAGCAACTGCAAAATGTAAACACTGAGAAAAAGAAGCTGAGTTTCGTTTTAGGCCCCTGGTCCACTTTTGTAAACCGATGATATGTTCAGGCAATTTTTTATCAACCTTTAAATAAGAAATGATCACGTAGGCGGGTGTTAAAGCAGATCAATGAAATGGCCCTTGCAGGTTGTAAAAAAAAAAAAAATCCTAAATTAAACACTGCAAATAAATTCTCTTCTTTACAAGTTGACAAATGGCACCTAAATGCACCATTTCAGGTACCGGTGAACTGGTTGAGATTCGTGGAAGACGAGAAGCAGGTTCAGGCCTCAAGCTGAGGTCACTATCATAGGCCACGCCCATTTTCCAAGGGGGGGGGGCTTGCATTGAGTCACAGCTACAGCGGGGAGGAAGGCACCTCAGGGTCGGGTCAAGTAATCCAGGATCAGACTGTCACTGTTGTAGTGTGTGTGTGTGTGCTGTTGTATTTCTATCTTTGCGAGGACCAGTTAGTGTTTGTCTGAGGACATTTTGTCAGATGTTTACCTCTTCGTGTGCAGCTTTGAGGATCCAAACTTGGTTTTAGGGTTAAAATTTGAATAATTTTTTAAGTTTAACAAATAAAAATAATTTGTCTTGATTGGTCGTGATGGGTTAATGCAGGTCTTCACAAACATAGAAGTGCAAATTGTGTGTTTAGTGTTTCTCTGTCCATGTCGGCACCACCTGGTCATCGTCCTCTCGTTGGCTCGGTGGTGTTTTCTGTGAACTGTGCTGAGTCTTGTGCACGTTGTGATGTGGAGTGCAGGGATTGGTCAGCCACGGGTGCATCAGCAGCTCCCACGCCTCCAGCCGCTCCGCAGGCGTCTTCCTCAGCATGCAGCCAATCAGACACTTGGCTTGCGGTGACAGCCAATCAGGCAGGCTGAAGGCCCCGCGGCGGATCTTGGCAAACAGCGCGGCGGGCTGAGTGTCCTGAAACGGGTATCGTCCAATCAGCATGGTGTACAGAGACACGCCCAGGCTCCAGATGTCGGCTGCACGGCCCGAGTAGGAACCTTTCCCGTTGGTCAGAAGCTCGGGGCTGACGTAGGCGGGACAGCCATGTCTGTCCGTCAGAGAGTCGTCGCCGTGGTCGCCGTGCAGGAGGATGCAGTCGTTGAGGCCGAGCAGGGCGAGACGAGTCCTGCAGAAAGAAAACAACACAGTTTAAATCTGCTTCACACATCAGCAGGAGTGTTTGCAGTAAAAATAACATAATTTATAATAGTAGTTAATAGTGTAAAAGAGTATTTCTTAAACACTTATTGTATTCAAATGATAGTTCTTAACATATTGCTGCTGCTACTTATACAAAAACAAGTCGGGACAGGGTTAACAAAATATTTGAAAAAGTTGTGAAACACGACTACGAGGGGGTTTGAGAACACTTTGTACAGCTGCTGCCACGTGCAGCTCATATACGGATGATTTTATTGCAATTTACACAGTGTTGCTAAATGTTTTGAAATCAGGACTGCATCAGAAGTAGTTTCTTTTACACTGCTGGCAGGATCAATATTGTTATTGGCAGTATTGATAGTACTTCTTGCAGCATTAGCAGTACGTTATGCAGTAACAGTACAGTTTATGTAAAACATTCGTCTTTGCATCAGTTGTACTTTTAGCAGTATATGTGGCATCCAAAAGCATTTTTTGCAGTGTCAGTGGTAGTTTTTTGTCGTTTTGTAATAGTTTTGAGTCTATTGATTATTCATCATCAGTTCAAAATAAACCTGCAGAGCTTCACAACACTTTGCAGTCATGCTGCAGTATTTCTGTTACCACAAGTACTACATGTTTTTCAGACTTGCCCCTTTATGTTGCTGTACTATGCAGAATCTGTACAGTTAGTATCAATACTACCTGTCAGTCATTAGTATCAATAACAGAGTACCTGTGAGTCTCACCTGTATTTGTCGGTGAAGACGAACCTCCGCAGCTTCAAATCTCTCAGGACGACTCCGTGGCCGTGACAGTGCATCACGGCGTTCAGCATCTGAGCAAACAGATGCCCCGCCTCCCCCTCGCCGAGGCGCTTCCTGCTCCGCACGTACGCGTGCATGTCGCCGTGGTGACCGGGCAGGAAGACGTACACGCTCTCCTGGCCAATCACCACGTCCAGCAGGCCGCAGATGTTGTCGTGGTGACCGACGCGGGTGTAGGCAGCCAACCGCTCCTGGTAACCATGCAGGGGAATCACCTGTAACCATGGCAACCAGAGGAAATGGTAAGGGTAACAGTGAAACCGCATTGTTGATGTTCATGTATTTGTGAAGTATCATCTACAGCATTAATGGGAGCATCAATAGTAATAATACTTTTCAGGATCAGGACTAACAGTATTTCCAGCAGTATCTGTACTAACAGTATTACTTTATCAGTAGTACTTCTTGCAGTATAAGTACTTGAGTTTGCGGCTCTACCTGGCAGGTGTACTGCTGCTTTGTGTGTGCATGCTCCGCCCTGTATGTCTCCTCCCCCTCGCAGCGTTCGAGCAGGATATACGGTCCAACTCTGGAGGGGAACTGGCTCAGTTTAGACTTGGGGGCGGGGCTACTGGGCCTGAGGTAGGGTGATGGTCCGGTGGACGGGGGCTGCGGGGTCAGACGGGCTTGTTTACATTTGGGTAAATTGTCCTGGGGCTCGTCCAGAAGCCTCTTCAGACACAGCTGAGACCTGGCTGTGTTTGCACCCCTGTTCATCTGTGATTGGAGGAGACAAGTGACATCATCAGGTTAATTACAGGAGTTCATATCAGGTCATATAAAAGCTGCTTAAGAGCATTTAAGCTAGTTTTCTTGGGTGTGCAAAGTAACTTTTTGGAAATGACCGCCATGTAAAAACAATGCAAAAGACTCAAGATGTCAGCGTGACAACTCAATGCATTCTGTTTTTTATTCTTTTTCAACTTTTTGCCACCAACATGGTCAACATTTATACTGAGGGGATCATAACATGTCACAAAAGTTCATGCAAATGGGTAAACAGTGAACATAAAATGGCCAAACAGCTAAATAATGAGCAGAAACTCACTACACAGGCCCACATTTGTCACTCTGCTTTCACTTTGTTCTTTCATACATTGTTAGAAAAACAATGATCATACCCTCTCTGAGTCTGCAGGTTTTAGTTTGCCTATGTAAAACAGCTCAGGTGTATTTCAGGTGTGCATAAGTTCACTTATGTAACCAAGAAGGTGTTGCATGATCCAGTTAGTTTTAATATAAAAACAGTTCTGAGTAAAACTCTCAAACCGTTTTGTGAGTTTTGCTGGGCGCTGACTAGATAAACTCAGATAAAAGTTCTACTCTCAGTTTCATTTCTGCACCGCGGCGCCCTCTGCTGCACCACAGCGTGAGTCTCCTCCCTCCACTCGACCCCGCTCTGAGATATTTTCACATACAGTACGAGGAGTTGTGCTGGTATCACATCTCAGTGTGTTCTGTGTCTCTGCCGCTCACACGTTACACTGCTAACGTGTCTATAGGCTTCATGATGCAACTTCCTGTAAGCTGACAGGCGCTTCAGCTTTCAGATCGTTGCATCAGAGCACAACAGTTTATAGTTTAAACAGGCTTTAAATACAGTCAACACCTACCCCACACACACACACACACACACACACACACACTCTGACAGTGTGTATGTGCGTGTGTGCGTGTGTGTATATAAAGTTTTTCTGAGCCTGCCATCGCCGTGTTGGCCAACACTGCTTTCACTCTGGTGAAACACCCTGAGTCACAGAGTCACCCTGGCAACGTCATCCCCTCACACACACGCGCACACACACACACTCACGCAAACACACACTCACTGTGACTCTGTGCTGTTTGATGTCTCATCGCTTTATCTTTTTGTTTCTACATCAGGGAGAACTTTCCATCTGAGCTGCAGTTTCACAATCAGATCAAACATTTAAAAACGACAGAAAAAGAGACTTAGACTCTGTTGGACTGATGTCTGAAAGAAAGAAACGAAGGCTTTGCTAAAAAGTTTCACTTCTCTTCTTCATTGTATGTCAACTTTCTGACATCTTTATAAACTCATCTTAAATTTTAAAGGTCAGCACCAAACAATTATTGGTAATTTAGTTGTTAATTGAACCTTATAATCTATAAAATGTTAGAAAATGTCCGAAAAGAAGTCTCCACAGAGCATTTTCTGTCATATCAACCATTCAAAACCCAAAGAAGACTAAGAAATAAAGGGAAAAACAGCAAAAAAGCTCATTTAATAAGTTATGACCTCTATATTTGTCCTCATGGCCTATTTAAATGTTGTAAACAACAAACTAGTTATCAAAATAACAAACTTTTCCAGCACTAAGACTTGCATTTATCAAGTGCTTTACTTACTCTGGATGTTTGTTCTTCAACTTTTAACTTAGTTTACATTATTATATTTCAGAGTTCACTATAATTTCTTTTATTAGCTTGTAAACAAATATGGATCAGGGTGGCAAACTAACACCATCCCCTAGCCAAATTCTTGTTAATTATGAAAGTTGCTGGTGGTTTTCAGATGCAAAATAAAGATTTCCTGTTCGGTAACTTTTGAATTCAAATATTATCTGTCGGTTTCAGATGGATGTTTACATTTTGAAAAGTTTATTTCCTCACTGCACAGAGCTCCTGCTGCTGTTAACTTAATTATTTAAAGGTTTGAGAAAAGTTTGGAGAATCAGTTTTTATGTGTTCAAAATAATATTAACCTAAAGGTAACTTTCTGTGTGTTTTTCCAGATTTTTTTACTGTCTTCATCAGTGGATGGAGGCTGCTTCAGTTATCATGAACTCAGTCAAATATACTTTACTAAGTTTATTCCTTAATAAAACTTTTAACAAAATAAACTCTCAGAATATTAACATTTAGAAACACTTCCTTACTTTTATCAAAACTTTTAACCACATCACTTTTATCATTAATCACATAAACATCCTTTGACCTGTTTTTTTGGGACAAAATGTCCTTAAATGTAAAAAAAAAAAAAACCTTAAGAGCTCAAATGCTAACAGACGTTATCTCCATGACAACAAGGCAAACTCAGTCCCATGGAGACCGAGAGATGCTGCTAAAAAAGCCCAGAAAAGTAAACAAACTGTCCTTAAATACAGGATTAAATGGACAAAACTACAACTACTATAACTATCATAACTATTTTAACTATTAAAACGCCTTGAATGAACTTTTGACTTTACAGAACTTTAATGACATTGCTGTAAAACTGCGTAGCACGTCTACTTCCTTTACAGTAAATCATAATTTGAGGTATTTCCTTGAATATTTCCACTGCACCACATTTGTTTTTTTTAATTAAACGGATGTAAAACTCAAACAAATGATAAACTTTAAAGATGTGATAGCTTTTACTTTAATAATGAAACCAAAACAACATTATTTGAACTCCAAATAACATATTGTTTACACGTAAATACATCTTATATACTGTTTTTTTTACTTAATTAAAATACTGAGTTAACGACGTTGGTTTTTATTTGAATATCTTCATATTACGACACACCGCTCCCAGGTCGGTTTCTTACCTTGAGCTCTTCAGATAAACAAACTGGTCCAGACTGTAAATCAACAGGAAACCAGTAGATCCAGTAGATTAAATAGTGAACCCAGTTAGAGTCGGTGTGGATTTAGATACTGTCCGTCTGTGCAGCAGAAACTGGCGAGGACATTAAAAAACAAAAACAAAAACAAAAGGTTTTCTTTCAAAGTTGGTCTAAACTCCGACTGGGACCAGCAGGACTGAAACTGGGAGAACTGGAGCCCGATGACGTCTTTGTGTCCTTATTATTGTCGCGTGGATTGCGCAACCTGTCGTCAGTCAGCCGTTATTGAACTTTTTGGGTTTAAATAAAAGTAAACTGACGGTGAAATTGAGCTTAAAATAAAACAAACTAGCAACCTAGTTTGGAAAAAAAAATATAAATGAAAAAAAAAAATTAAAGTTGTTTTTTTTTTATGTTTTTATCCGGAGCTGAAGCGAACAAAGCCGAGACCGAGTCCTCCCGTCGTCCCGTCCGAGTTTGAAGTAACTTAACCTCCGAGTCTCCGTGTTGCTTTCACGTCCGGTCCGGACTCCTGGACTCCGGTCTGATCTGACACTGGCCGTCTCCAGAACTTTCAGCCGGACTGAGGACGGGGGACTGACTCTGGGACTGTTTGGTTACGTTACTTCCTCCCGCGGTGTCGTCATCCAGCGGTGGGGGCGGAGTCACGATGTTGCAATCTCGAGCCGATCATTCGTCATGAACGGACACGAGACTGTCTCGTTGCGCGTTTTTACTGATTATAAAGATAATCAATGCTACAAAAAAGTACTTCGATTATTCGCTGAAGTAAAAGTATCAATATAATCGTTTACAAATACACTACTAGATTAAAAAAATGCATTTATAAAAAAAAAATAAAAAGTAGTTTATAGTTTTCCAATCAATACATGTTTTGGGCGGGTCGTCAAAGTGAAAGTAATCCTGATGCAACATGCTCCATTCCTACATGATAGCAAACTATTAGATTTTAATTATTATTTGTACATTAATGTGGCAGCTGTTAAGGTGGAGCTAATGCTAACAACTTCATTTATATGCTCCTGAGTAGACTGTCAACAAAGTTTAACCCTAATCATTCAATATCTATCAATACATAACAAATGTTCAATGAATGTTGTGGGTCTAAAGTACAGTATTTCTAACTGAATTGCACTATAGTGAAGCGGAAGTACAAGGAAGTAAAAAATAGTTGGACTCAGATGAAGTACTTACCTCAAAATTGCACTTATGTGCAGTGTTTGAGTAAATGTACAGTAATTTTTCTAATATTAACATGTTAATGGAATGAAAACAAGTTTATATTTACATATGTACAGAATTTATTTATTACGTTTTTGCTATTTATAACAAACATTTAAATTATTCTGTACATAACCTTTTGTTTTTATTACCAACACATTTCTACAAGAGACAAGGATTTACACCTGCAAATATTTTTCCATGATTAAGTTCAGCGTGACTCTGACAAAGTGAGCGTGTCTTTCTGTATATAACTATACATGTAATTTAATATCTAGGACAGCAGGGAAATGATGTCAGCAGCTGCAACACTCAGATTAAAGTTTACATGACAGCCACTCATTTATACACGAAACACTGAGCAAGGCTCTAAAAGCAAAAATTACAAACTTTTATGAGACATAGTTCCTTCAAAAAGTTTGTCTTGTCCTGCTTATTCATCACCCAGAATCCCTCTGAGTGCATTTTTTATAATTTCTGCCGTTAAAGTTGCTTTTCAGATATGAACTTACAATGTAAAAACCCTCAAAACATCAATTCTTATACTAGTAAAACAGTAAATATTAAAAATATTAAAATAATACAGCAAAAATATTAAAAATAATGTAGTTAAAATTAAATTATACTGAAATGTAACTAACACCAAAGAGGAAAAGTGATTAAACTAACATTTCTCCGTGTCTTTGTAACTGTAAAGGTCACAGCTATTTTTATTACCAACAAAACAGGAAGTCATTAACAATAACTAATGGGTATTTAATTAACATCTAACATTTGTTTTTGAACGGCAATAATAAAATCAGCATTATTGTTGTTTTCTTTTAATACAGCCCTGTTAGCAAAAAAAAAAAGTTAGCATTATACATTTCTGCAAACCTCGGATATGTACAGTTTGTGCATTTAATAAGTATTATATTAAACTTTTGTACAATACAAACTAAAGAGTAATAGTCCTCATTATAAATATATATGTGTGTGTGTGTATTAGTTGAGATTTGTCATGAAGAGAAAGTCGGTGGTTTCAGTCGACAAAATTGGGTCGTTTTAGTTGCATTTTGTCCCAAAATTAAAGCCCCTGGATTAAAATGTTGTTATGATACGTATCATTGGTTACATGTAAATGTGTAATGGCAACATTTCTCCTGGTTTCCTCTGACAGCAAAGAGACCGATCACAGTGTTGTTTGTGAACTCATTCAGACGGACGGTTGACCTGCAGAGCTGCAGCTATCTGCTGACCTTTGACCTTAATCTGTGTTCAGCCGGAAGCTCAGAAGTCGTTCACCTGCTGCACTCGTGCATCTGTTCACCTCAGTTTGCTCCACATTCAGACACGTGTGACACATTTCTTCTTTTCTGAACTAAATCTGTCTGATCAGTCAACAATCAACCTGCAAAACCATTTGAATTCCCATCAGCCTCAGCTCTGCTTTGACTGTAGTGCTAATTAGCAAATATTAGCATGCTAACACACTAATCTGAGTCAGTAGCAGTAATTCTACATCAGCAAGAACAATAATGATTTTTTTAACTGAATAGAAATCACAATCAGTTCTGTAATAATTATTAACAGTTAAAGCCTGATTTAAAAAAATAATAATTTTATTAGCATGCTAACATAGTAAACGTGAATGGTGGACATGTAAACATCCATGTTAATCATTAGCATTTTAGCACTGTTATATTGACTCAATAAATTCTAATCTAGTCGTAGAAACTAAAGGGAGGTGACCCTCCTGTCCAAAGTCTTCATCCTGTTGTTGTTTTTGTTCGCTGTATTTATGTTATTATTAACTCTTTTTATTTATTATTTATGTACAAAGTTCAATTTTCAGGTTTGATACAATACTCTTGACTATAAACAGAAAATATCACTTTAATAGAGAAAAATCTACAGATTCACAGATTCACTTTTTTCTGACATTGTTGATGTTTTTGTTCCGATAACAAACCTACAGTTGTGAAAAAATACTTTAAAAACTCATGAATTCCTCTAATTATTAAAAAAGACACAAGTAATTAGGTTTCAAAAGTGAAAGTTGTTATTCGGCCAGCAGCTTCTTTTAAAGAGTGTGCTTCCTGAAAGATGATCTAGTTTACATCTATTATCTATTGGATTAAAAATATAATGATATTACAACATTTCCCTTTAAAATACACTGAAATAGAAGCATAAAACAGCATAAACAGGATATTAATTCATATTATTTGGTTGCTTCTGTATTTGTTTACTTCACTTCTGCAAACCTACACGTGATTACCGGGACGTCTCACTCCGTCAGGCTCAGGAGGGAAACACAAAGAGGAACATCTGGTTTTAAAAACACTGTAACTTTGAAAGATTTTCACTTAATTTGTTGAATTGAAACTTTTAAAAACTCAGATTATTTTCAGCTGAACTTCATATTTCTTGTTTCTGACAGACTGACTGCAGATTTCTGCCTCAGTCGCGTCAGAGAGGCGTCACAGGTTTGAACGTGACGGGCTGAGAAACTCACATCCCTCCTCTCATTCACACACACACGTGAATGAACCTGCCTGGTAATCCCCGCAGGAAGCCGTGACAAACACCTGCTGCTCAACAGGAAATGAGGTCACGGCTTCATTATGTTGATTTCCTGCGTGAACATGTGACCTCTGACTTTTGTGAGTGTGTGTGTGTGTTCGTGCAGTCACCTCTACTCTGATTGAACAGATTTCAAGCGACAAGTGAAGAGCCCGACTGACCTGGTTACACACACACACCGCACACATACCGCACACACACATACACACACACACCCCGCACACACACACACAGCAGGTTATCTCTACATGGTTAGTGTGTTTTTACGCCACATGATGAAATATTGAAGAAACAGAGGAGGAGGAACACTGTGAGTGTGTGTGTGTGTGTGTGCGTGTGTGTTTGTACTGTGAGTGTGTGTTTGTACTGTCAGAGTGTGTGTGTGTGTGTGTGTGTTTTTGTACTGTCAGAGTGTGTGTGTGTATGCGTTAAACTTTACTGTCTCTTTCATAACCGACGTGATGAAATCAGAGGCCAAGTGCCTGACTCAACTACGGCCTGCCATGAGAACACACACGTACTGCGAACAACACTAACAACACACACACACACGCAGACACACACACGCAGACACACACACATGTATTTGTTGTCTTTCAAACTGCCCTCGTTACCTTATCACCTGGAAAATCACCTGTTAGCTGCCGTGACGCGGAAGTTTTGATCTCCACCTGATCAGGCTGCTGTGTGTGTGTGTGTGCATGTGTGTGTGTGTCCATGTGTGCATGTGTGTGCGTGCGTGTGTGTGTGTTCATGTGTGTGTGTGTGTAGCCCTTCAGCCTGGTCTCTCAGCTCTGCCTCGGTGGTCTCTCTGTGCTTCGGGGCATCCTGATCTGAAGAGCTCATGCTGAGTCTCATATTATTACAGTGTGAGGAGACGGTTAAAGCCTCGGGCTGTTTGGACGACACAATGTGATCCAGTGTTCTCGGCGGTCTAAGTGCAGATTAAATCATCTAACAGCAGATTTTTTTTTATTCTCCATAGTAAATTTCCCGCTCTGAGATGCTGCCATGAACATGTAAAATGCAGTTTTGTAACAGTGATGATTTGGCACAACGTTCAGCTGGAATAAATCAAAATTTGTTTGAATATCTGTAGATTTATTTCCTTACGACTCAGCAAAGATGCGTTCAGGGAAATCGTAGGTTTGTGTTTTTTTAAAATAATTCATCCATTCATTTATTTAACACTGTTGCCAAAAAGGATATTTATGATTAATCCACTCATGCTGTTGCGAGTTTTATCATAAATATTTTTTAACATGTAAATGCACATGAGTTTTGTTGTAAGTGAGTTTGACTGCAAAAGTATATTGTTAATTGTATATATTTTTAAGCTAATTAGCAACTGTTAGCAAGATTGAGCAAATAGTGAACACTGTAAACGTTACACCTGCAACACACTCACATGATAGCATGCTTATATTAGCATTTAGCTCAAAGCATTGGTATGCCTAAGTTTAGCCTATAAGAGCCTCTGGCCTGACTGTGAACATATGGAGTGGTTTGTTTAACATTTTTTTTTTCTTATATAGTCAAATATAAAATTAGAGGTTTGTGCAAAACTGAAGGTTATCAAGTTTTTATAATTACTGAGTTTTATTGTTAAGATTTTATTGTAGTTTTCTTCTTCTCTCCTCTTTTATGTGGCGCTCTGGTTTCATGAAACCTGATCTTGTCTCAGCCTTTTCATTTCAGTCTCCTTTATAATCCTTCACACACACACACACACACACATACACACACGCACACACACACACACACACACACACACACACACACACACACACACACACGCGCACACACAGTTTCAGCACCTCCTCACACACTGTGACTCAACAGACTGTAACAGGGTGACAGAGGTGGTTGATGATGATCACAGTTAAGAGATGATCAATGATTGATGAGATGGATTTATCCTGATGATTGAAACGATCAATATTTATTCTGGTCATGTGACTTTGACGGAAAACGTTGGGATCTAATCCTCTGACATGTGAG
>JAQMCX010000028.1:4470676-4497274 GCA_029814765.1 Acanthurus leucopareius | reverse complement strand
CGACGCCCCCTGACTACGGTAGCCATAATTATCCAATATTGATCCATATATAAGGCGCATCGGATTATAAGGCGCACCGTCGGTTTTTGAGAAAATTAAAGGCTTTTAGGTGCGCCTTATAGTGCGGAAAATACGGTAATTGAAATGCAGGTAGATGGATTTTGTTACCTTTTAGTTTTTTCTGAATCCAGTCTGAGATTAATTTGATGTAACTTGCTTCCTTCTGATGCTTCGTATTTATTGGACCTGATATAAGCATGTTATCAATCTTCTCGCTGAAACACCAAAATGTTAAACTGTTTCTTAAAAACAGAGACACTAAACTGAGATACTTAGGAAATGTAAACAATGACATGAGTGTTTGTGACAATTCAGTGCATTTTCTCTTGTTAATCCTATATTTTATCCTAAAATGTAAAATTCCTTTCTTTAAGGGTCATTGCTGTCAGTTTTGACGACATTTTGCTCAGCAGCTTCACTATAATCACAAAGGATCAGGCGAGCTGTAAAGAAACACGGAGTTTAATCAGATTTTATCCAAACCAGACTGAATTTTAAGGTGCAGAGCTCCACTTCCTGATTCAAGCTTTTGCCTTTTGCCTCAAAGAGTCAGAATATGTGAGGATATTTTTAAAAATACAGTAAGAAAAAAGAGAGTTATCTAACATACCTAAAATACTTTTGACACTTATTTAATATTGTACTGAAGAGACGATGATGATGATGATGATGATGCACCACATAATCAGATCTGTTGGTTTGGATTCACTTAAATAAAAAACTTTCTCCCATAAAAATTAAAAACAATTAAAAACAATTACCCCATCTTGTCCTCTTCCTGTCTGTCTGTCTGTCTGTCTGCAGTCATGACGAATACCAGAAGACAGCTGATTGGTTAATGTCTCAGACGAAGCACCGCCCCCAGGTGGCCATCATCTGTGGGTCCGGACTGGGCATGCTCGCTGAAACCCTGAAGTGTCAAGACTCCTTCGCTTATTCTGACATACCGGGCTTCCCACAGAGCACAGGTAGGCGACATTTACACTTTTATTTTGATATGAAAAATATTAAATTATAAATGTGAGTAATTTTATTATTGACTGATCTATTATTCTGATTCAAAACTTGCAGTAAAAACCTTTTTATCACATGTTTATTAACGTATATTTCACAGTAACAAAAGACGGATTACATTAACACCTCTCTGCGAGTGGAGTCTCATTTTTTAAATATTTTTAAATTAAATTTATCGACAATGAGTAATTTAATTAAATTTAGGTTCTGAGACTACAGTCAGTTCTCTTTTATGTTTAATGTAAAAGACAAAATTCATGTTCTGACTCGCACAAATCCATCCGATCATCAAACTGTACTGCAGATAAATACGGTTGTAATCATTCATCAGCTCAACTACAAGCTAAAAATTAAGCAACAGCTGATCTATAAGAAGTATAAAATGATTTTAAAACTAGTCAAAGACGTGAAATAGAAGGTTAAAATCTGACTTGAACATCTGCACAGCGTAGTCTGTTTATCAAGGCATATTTAGCCTAGCTTAGCACAAAGACTGGAAGCAGGTGGAAACTGTTAGCGCTGTCTGGTTCATATGTAGATTTAAGTGTGTGTGTTTGTGTGTGTTGCAGTTCAGGGCCATGCAGGTCGGCTGGTTTTTGGGGAGCTGAAGGGGAAGACGTGTGTGTGCATGCAGGGTCGCTTCCACATGTATGAAGGACACTCCCTCTGCAAGGTACACACACACACACACACAAACACACACACACACACACTTACATTGGCATCATTCATCTTCCTGCTGAGAGCTACAGGAGATGACCAACTTGACCACCTCTGTCCAAAGGTAAAAAAAAAAACAACACAATTTTTTCCATTTTATAGAGAAGCAGTTGCCAGGCAACCAGCAAAAACTCCAGAGAGTTGCTGGTTCAGGCCGAGAGAAATGGTCTGGCACATAAATAACTCCTGTATAAAAGCAAATCATTGTTTGTGCAGATTTAACATGAAATAAAGCAGTTGATTAATAAGCTTTGGAGTTATTGGTACGTGGATTTTGTAACTGCTGGACAGAGAAAGGTCAGATTTTTCTCAATTCCAATCTTGTGCTAAGCTAAGTCAGCTGACGGTGGCAGCTGAGTGTTTTAGAGGCAGGCAGGAAGTTGGTGAGGAAAGATGACAAGAAAATTGGACAAGAAAAACCTTCATTGATCCCAAGAGAGAAAATCAAGTGTTGCAGAGGCACAAGAACAGATATAAGTTCAGATAAATGAGAAAAAAATTCCAAAAATTGAATTATACAGTGTTTTTGGAGCATTTTGGGGAATAAAAATCAGGATATCTGCTGTTTTAATTTGAACAAATCTATTTAAACTTTCTCCTAAGCTCCCCAATTTTATGGACATAATGACCTTAACTTTATTTCAACTGTAAGTATTGCCTAAAGCACTCATTTTATTTAAATTAGTTTTTCCCCGAGCTGGAGATTTATTTCTACTCTTTGTGGTTTTGGGGATCAGATGCTGGAGCCACAAACTGTGTCACACTTTTACAGACCAGCAGGGTGCAAATGAATGCACCATTTCAGTGTTTTCACCCAGTTTACGTGGTAATTTGTGTTTTGCGCACAACACAAATAAATCTTACAAATGGAAACACACACACACACACACACACACACAAATACACTGTTTGAGCTGATTAAAGCAACCTTGGGGTAACCTTGGAGCGTGAAACTGAACCTGTAACATGACCTGTGTGTTTGTGTGTGTGTGTGTGAGTGTGTGTGAGAGAGAGAGAGAGAGAGTGTGTGTTTATGTGTATCTCTATTTGTGAACACTGCTCAGGTCACATGCAGCCTTTCAGCAGACTGCTGAATGTTGCTATTGTTTCTCATTCACACACACACTCTCTCTCTCTCACACACTCACACACACACACACACACACACACACACACACACGGATGTTATGCTGAGTAAACCTGACTGTCTTCTTATTGTCGATCTTAAGAATATTCTTTACAAGTAAGTATCTGAACAAAACCAGTTTAACTAAACCTGGATAAATCAAAAATAGGATTCAACACGTCGACAAAATATGCTTCCTGTCAGGCTGCACTCAGGGCAAAAAATATCTTAATTTATGAGTTTCCAGGCATTTCATTGGTTGGTTGTATAATTGTCAGGAGATACTGCCTGAGAGTTTCAACTTTAAAGGGCAAAAGTTAAAATAAAAATCAAAAGTTTGCAAAGCATCATGGGACATAAAACAACATGTGAAAAACCATTGTCTCCATGGTAACAAACCTTGACAGGAAGCCTCTTGTGTGTGTTTGTTTGTTTGTTTGTTTGTTTATCAGACGACGTTTCCAGTCCGAGTCTTCAAGCTGCTGGGTGTTGAGACTCTGATTGTGACGAACGCTGCCGGCTCATTGGCCGACGACCTGCAGCCTGGTGACATCATGATCATCAAAGACCACATCAACTTCCCCGGACTGGTGGGTCTGAACCCGCTTTGTGGACCCAACGACGACAAGTAACCCACATATTTACCTTGTTGTGTGGTTTTTCTGTTTGTGTTGTTTTACCTTTTTTAATGAGCTTGTTGCCTTGTTTATTTATTTTGCTTGTTGTTGTTTGTTTTTATGTCATTGTTTGTCTTTTGTGCAACAATAAGTCACACTTTTATTCCATATTGTAATTATATAGTAATGTTTCTTGTGCTGACTAAGTGTCCATTGTTTAACATTATTGATTATTTGTTGTTTACAGGTTCGGGCCCCGTTTCCCGGCCATGTCAGGTTGCTATGACAAAGGTCTGCGTTGCATAGCGACGGAGATCGCCAAGCAGCTGGGAGTGACCAGCATCATGCAGGAGGGCGTGTACGCCATGGTGGGTGGGCCAAACTTCGAAAGCATCGCTGAGGCAAGAATGTTGCATCGACTTGGGGTGGATGCTGTCGGTAAGACACACACACACACACACACACAAACCAGACGAACAGTGTCCAGTCCTGAGTCTTGATCATTTATCACTGTCACCATCTCTATTCTCAGAGCCTCACGTGTCATTAAACTACCGTAATTTTTGGACTATAAGCTGCTACTGATTTCCGACGCTTTGAACCCTGCAGCTTAAATTATGATGCAGCTAATTTATGGATGAATATGAACGAATATAAACAAGAAAGTGTGTGACAAAGTAATTCTGAGGCTGTTAAATTCCGACACTGAAGAAGAAGCTTTAGTGGTTTTAGTTGGTAAATTTAGTGGGTGCAGCTTATAGTCTGAAAAGTACAGTACATGGGGTTTATCCTCTGTGGAGCAGGATGTCTTTCCTGTTTTTATGACTTCCAGAATTCCAGTATTGTTGTTTATAATGTTGACATTAAATTCTGGGATTTCTTATGTAACTCCTCATCATTGTTGATCATGTGAGTGGTTGTACACACAGTAATGCTTTCAGTGCTGTAGTGATTTCTAAAGTATTAGTATTTACATCAGAATCAGTATCAGCTGTGCTGTTGTAACCTGTCGTAGTAACTTCAGGTGTTTGTTTACAGGTATGAGTACGGCTCCTGAGGTTGTCGTGGCAACTCACTGTGGCCTCAGAGTCTTCGGCCTCTCTCTGATCACCAACAAGGTAAATATACTGATCAATACACCAGTGTATTGATGGTATCAGAGCGATCAACTTATTAGCAAGACTGATAAAATGATCCTTCTGGGGTCAGCTTGTTGGTTATTGGACTGACAGAGGACTTTGAAAGATTGATTGATTGATTGATTGATTGATTGATTGATTGATTGATTGATTGATTTGCACAGGTGGTGAAGAGTTATGAGGACTCAGACAGCGTGAACCACGAGGGCGTCCTGGAGGTCGGCCGGCTGCGTTCTCACACTGTGCAGCAACTGGTGACTGAGCTGATCAGCAGGATGGAGATCAATAACAACAACAATGCAATCTGAACAAACACACACACACACATACACACACACTGTGTATATATTTGAAAGTGTTTTCACACATTTTTTAAGATAATTCTCTCTTTTTTTCTGTTGTCATCCTCTTATATTTTTTACTTTTGCTGTAATAAAAGCTTTATTTATATAAATGTGGTGCCTAATAGACCCAATCAGGGTCATTTGAATGTAAGTATTCATTTATGATATTTAATGTAATCCTATAGATTAAAAGAACAATGATCAATGATTTGACGGTGCTTTAATATATGAGACATTCGAAAGATTGTCTAAAGATTCTTCTCTTGTACATTGTTCATGTTGAATTACAGTGTTTTATATTTAAAAAAAATATTACTGACTTCCTGATCTGCATTTATCTGATTAAAATATTATGATGAACCTCCTGTTTGCTCTTTGTGTTATTCTGCTAATCTGCAGCTCATCGTCCCAATTAAAGCCAAAGTGTGTTTGGTTGCAGTTTATTAATGTCTACTAGATGCTGCTGTGATAAAACACAGATCGTATTTAAGTAAATGGAAAAGAAAACTCCAAATTTGCTGTACAGAGTCAAAGCTGCAGGAACTGAGACAATAAAATTGAAAAATTACAATGAAAAATCACATCTAGAGAAGGCCATGACACTTTATATCCAGGCAAGACTTCCATGTTTGAGGCTTGTGTTGTGTTGTTGTTAGTCACAATGAGGCTTCAAGCTAACAGCAAACATTAGCGTGCTAATATTCTCACAACGGTCATGCTAACTAACTGATGTCTTACAGATTTATTCATGTTGACCATTTTAGCAATGTATGTTAGCATGCATGCTAACATAGAGGTTTACTAATTAGCACTAAACACAAAGAAAAGCTAAAGCTAACAGCAATGTCTTAAATTTCACACATTTGGTCAAGAATAAAGTTTTAAACAATTTTGACTTCAATCAGTTTGTATCCCAGCTTTTGGCTGTTCTGATTGGTTTAGGAAATTCAAATAGAAGAGAATGTTTTCTTTTAAAAAAGAAAAGAGGCTAAGTTTTCTGATCCATTATGAAAAACAAACTGAATTCATTTTTAGACCACAGGAGCAAGACAAGCAGGTAAGTTAAACAAAAATATCACTACATGCTTCAGCAACACTGTTTTACAGTGAACGTTAGATTTACTGTAAATATCACTGAATTTAGCCAAAATATCAACAATGGTGATTTATTGTATCTATTCTTAAAGCCTTACCAGTAGTGGAGCTAAAAATGTAAAGTTTGTCCTCAGGGTGGCGCTAGAAGAAAGGTCAAATCCTCTTGAAGAGCAGGAAAAAGATCAGTTTAGTTGTTGAAAAGTCTCCCTTTGAACTTAAACCAACATTATCTACATGTTGGTTGTATATTATCTACATTATTCCAGAGCATTTAAAGGAGTCCATCATCTGAGGAGAAGTGCAGTACATTAAAAAGATCCACAACATCTGCTAAATGGACTGTATGTTAATATAATTTTATGGTGGTTTCAAAATAAAGAATATACTCTAAATCTAAATACTTTTTTTAACCTTTTTTTCAAAACAGGAGTTGAGGAGCAGAGTCCATCGTTGAGCCCAGAGCTCAGCATCGGTGCAACGATGACCCAGGCGACGACCTCTGAGCTCTTCTGTGTCTCCCTGTTTGCTCTTCTGATGGTTCTGATTGTTCTTCTGGTTCTCTGTTGGGTTCTCAGACTCAGCAGAAACAGGTAAGAGCAGTGAACAGACAAATTCAACCAATAAGTGGATTAAACATGCTTTCATAGTTGAATTTTTGGCTGCACATAGAGGAGAACGTCTCTACTGATTTTACTGTCGGCTTTCTGAAATCCTCAGAAACTTCACAGAGCTTAAGATCTCAGCAGGACGACCCACTCGCATCCTGACCATCAGAACCGACCCAAACCATGCCAACCAGCTGCTGGACCGCCTGCTGGACCGAGTCCTTCTCCAGATCGAGCTTGAACCAGAACCTGGACATGAACTTAGGCAAGAACAGGAAGTAGAACCTGGACAGGATCTTGAAAGAGGACGTGAATCTCACTCTGGATCAGACTTGGAGGATTTTACACCGAAAGCTTCTCCGCCCACCAGAGGTTGGTGATGCCATTTTAATTAAGCTAAGTGACAAAAACAACTAAAATGTTCGTTGTCAAATTAAGTTTAAAGCGCTGAAAGAGGCCGAAGGTTCAGTTGTGTCAGTTAAATAAAAGATACTGAAATAATTTTGATAGTCTGTTACTAAGTACAGTCAGTATAAGGACTCAGGGGAGTTGAAATGTTTGTATTTTTCTTCATTTTTTCCTGTTAGAATATTTTATAGAGAGATTTTGAACCTGCAAATTTGGGCTGTAAAAAACATAATTGGGTTGCCTGTTTAATTTTCTTACTTTGATGCATTCGATTTTTAATCAAACACTTACTTTTTGGCTGGTCATGAGTCATTCTTTGAGTTGTAAGTCCTTACTGAGACTCAGTTGGTGGCAGCTCCATCTGCTGGTGCTGAGCTAAATTACTGACATCACTGTGACTGAACCTTTTATCAATGCAGCCCTGACAAAACTATTCAAACCTGAAACTTTCAGGTTTCAAGTAGGTTTGATGTATATTTGTTTTCCTCCTGCAGCACTGAACACTATCCAAAACAATCTGTGGAGCTGGATCACTGCATGTCCTCCTCAAGGTGAGAAACAACGTAGACCTCCTTTAAAAGCCTGTTTGCATCAAAAGTTTAGTTTCTCTTTACATAAAATACAGAAAGAAGCGAAACAGAAGCCTATAAAAGTAGATGATTAATTTAAAACAATTTCCATAATATTGCGTCTACCTTATGCAATTTTGTAATTTACCTTTTTCTTTGGCATAATTACTTTTACATGATGTCCTGCACTTCCTCTACTCCAGCCACTCCTCCTTCGCTTCCTGCCAATCAGGACCAAGCCAATGACCTCGGCCCTCAGCAGTCAGATGCATCCCAGCATGCCTCTCTCGCCTCTCGGGGTTCCTCCGACAGTTCTAGCGTGGAGGAGGGGTAACATGATAAATCCCAACTTTAGAGAGAAATAAAAGACTCAACTGTAGGGATGAAGTTCTTACACTGGCTGACTTCTCATCATGTATATAAAATACTGGATAATCAAATTTAGTGGCAGATTTTGTTTATGTTCAGGAACTTTTCATAAGATATTCGATATATTTGTCCGGTAGTCAGGCTGTGATTGTGTTCATTCAGCTTTTATTTTATGCTATTCTCAGGTCATGCTGATATTCATCAATTCAGAGAGACAAAACTGGTCATTTCACTTATCACAAACAGACAGTCTACATATATAGCTAAGCAGTTTGACTTACAGATGAAACGTAACCATTTTCTGTTTGTCAGCTGTTCATAATTTAAAATACAGGCCTCAAAATCAAGTTTCTACACTGTAAACACTGAAAAAAAGATACAATATCAAAGAAAATCAAAGCATTTAATTAAAAGCCTAAGTGCATACAAAGATCAGTTTATCCACAACAAAAACTTGGTGTTAATCTAAATGCATTGTGAATATATAGCATTAAAAATTTGACTATACTGTTAGATTCACTGCTGTGGTGCAATGTGACATTTTCTTCAGTGGCCATGAGGGGGCAGCAGAAGTCAACATTAAGCAGTTACTAAAATCAGTAAAACAAATACAGTAAGTCTACTAAATAAACATATTTGTTCTTTCAATAATTAATATCTGCACTTTTTTCAGTTTCAGTTTTAAAAACATAAAAGATTAGATGTTTTACATTATCTTAAGCACATCAACCTTTGCTTTTTGTAGGGATACAAAAATGTTTTTCACAACAGTTGTAAAAATGGTAAAACTTATATTTTTGATGTTGTTGTAAAGGATGTCACAACTATCTCAGCAATAATGATAAAACTGTACCAAACAGACAGCACAAAATATAAACCTACCAAGGTATAGAGAAAAAAAAGTATTTGTACGTATATATGCATGTATTTTTATTCAATATATGTATATGTATTTAATGTATTTTAAAGTGTCAAATTTAAGACAGGAAACCATTAATAAAAATATATCATTAAACTATAAGCAACATTTGTGTAGTGAAGTGTACACAATAGGTGTGCTAAAAAGAATATATATTGAAGTTTATGATAACATTAACTTAGTACTAAGTCATTTTTATTGCACAATATTGTTTTATTGCACATTCTGGAGGAAAGGAGTTTTAGACATCGGTTTGACTGCTTGCTCCTCCCTCAGCTGTTTGCACTATAACTGGGATTAACCACTGTTTGTCTGCTCTTTCAACAAATGTTAGCATGTCCAGCTTCAGTAGTAAGTGATCAGTACTTCCAAGAAACTAAAAAAAGACCTCCATCTGAACTCAGCCTCTGTTCACCACCAGTTTTATTAGCCCGCCTGCAGACGGAGCGATGGAGCTGCTGGTGAAGCTAGGAGCATCTGGTTGTCACAATAAAGGGACTGATGATCAGTGATTGGCTTTTGTGCTGGTGTCTGAACTTGATTGGATGAGACGGTGAAGATCTGGGAGGAAACTCCTCCTCTTAAATTTAAACTTTTAAACTGAGGGGGTGGATCACATCTAAACATCTGTAATGTGTTGAGTTTCAATACGAACACTCACTCTGACAAAGAGGAAGTGACCTGATCTCCCCTTTAATCCTTTTTTTCCATATTAGCTTATGGGTAAACTGTTGGAACGAGTTGCTGCCAGAAAAAAAGTGTTTGAAAGGTTAAGAAAGATTACAAAAAAAAAAAGAAAACACCATAAACATCTAATATTATAAGATATAATGAGATTGAAATGTTGAGTACATATACAGAGTGAATGAGTAGTACAGCACTGAATATTTTACTCCCACAAAGTTAGAGGACTCATGTAAAATATATATACTCATACTCATATTCAGTGAAATATTCAGAATTTAATTTAAAAACATCCCTGGTCACTATAACGGCCTTTAAGTGGACCCTCCCTGCCTGTGTTGTTGACCACCTGTTTTGTTGAACGTGTTTAATAAAGGGATTTTACATAAACTACTAACTTCAGTTAGTCATCAGTCAGCTAGTTAGTTGAAAAATGGTGATTCATCCACTAAAGTTAGCTGGTATTTTCATCAGATAGGGCCCTTTCAGATATTACCACATTCAGCTACATTCAGTGAGCTACAGTGCTACGAACATTCGTAGGGAACGGCAAGATTTATTGAAAAGGACTAGTTTCCCAGTGCAGTGTAGCTGTAGTACCTGAAAGGGCTTTTAGTCCTCTGTAATTTAGCTTTAACTGCTGTCTTTATCAATTAATCCCTTCATAAGCCTGCTGTGAAGTAGTGAAATAGTACTTTTTTGCTAGTTTGTGCACTTGCCCTTCATCAGCTAGCTAAAAGTAAACTAATATGTCAGTTAGTCGTTTGTTAGCTAGCTAAACTAGTGAGTCATCAGCTAACTATTAAACTTGTATTTTTTCAGTTAGTCTATCAACGGCTAATTACTAAGAAGTTATTTTTTAAGTAGTTAGTCCTTCATCGTATATGTATTTCAAGTAGTCCTCCATCAGCTAGATACAAAATATTTTATCAATTAGTCCTTCTTCAGCTTAACTGGCTTTTTTTGCTAGCTAGTGTGTAACTAGTCCTTTATTAGAGAGCTAGTTAGTTGTTTGATACTCTTTTCAATAGTCCATTTTCGGAAAACTGGTGTCTTAACCAGCTTGTTCTTCATTAGTTTGCTAGTTAACAAACCAGTCCTTCATCAAGCTAGCTTGGTCCTCTTTTGGCTGCTTCTTAACTACGGCAGATCATTTGTTTTCGATTTTGCTGGCAAACCAGATCCTGTTTAGGCTATAAAGACAAACCCAGACACCTGATGCAACCTGATGCAAGAAAGTAACATGGGTATGTATTTTAAACTCAATGGATCAGCTACAATTTTATAGGTTGATTAATAGATAACAAAATATATTTCCTGTTATTACTGATAATAACACAATACTGACTCAAAATTTAAAGCTTTTAAATTGCTTTTATCCAGTCTGGGTTTTCTGTAATTTTATGTTTTATGTAGACGACTAAAAAGCTAACTTCAAAGCACTAATCTGATTTAAATCCCTAACTGAATTGGCTTAAAACAAACGTTTTATCTTGTAATGCTTTACAAGTAAGCCGGTCTATCGGACCCAGCAGTTTTATGAAGACAAACTGTGTCTTTTAGGTCAAACAGGAAGTGACCAAAATGTTTCCTAAACCAACTCACACTCCACACTGATAACACCACACACACACACACACACTCACACACACACACACACACACCCTCCTCAGTTATCTGTTTCTCCTCTGCTGTCACTCTGACACACACACACACACACACACACACACACACACACACACTCAGAGGGAGGTAGATAACTCTGTGATTCCACTGCTGAATTTTTAACGCTGTTGTGGAACTTTTTTTTTTTTTTTCCAGGCGGGTTACTGTGGCACCGGGGTACTGTTACACCGACCGAGACGGAGAGACAGGGTTCAGTTGAGTCCTGTTGTTTACTGAGGCTGGACAGGAACAAGACTGTGCATGGGATGTACGGTAAGTTACTCTATCTTTCTGTCTGTCTATCTATGGCATCTAAAATTCTCCTCACGTTTTTATATCTTTGAGTTTTTTTTTTGGTTGTTGTGCCTTTCAAAAAAGAAACTCATTAATTATTTATCTCTCAATCTCATATGTAAAATGTCAATATATATCATATCAGCGAATGTGATTTTTTTTCTAGAAATCTTACATGCAAAAAAAGACAAATTTCTCAGTTAATATCAAATTGGAAGCATATTTACTCCTGTTTAATTAACAGAAAGATGTATATTTTAAGATATGTCACATTTAATGACATTAATCTAGATAGAGAAAGAAGCAGTTTTCAGAATTTTTACATATGAAGTTTATATTGGAAAATGTGAAAACATACATATGTTGCTCTTCTTTAAAAAGTTTCGGGTTGATCTCGACTGAAAGCTCCTGATGTAGTTCATTGACTCTTTTCAACTACTTAACTTGCAGTCATGTACTGGGGGATGATTTAGACGAAAGACCTGCGACCTCTGACCCCCTGACTATCTGACCTTTTAAGCTCTTTTGTAGATGAATTAGCATAAATATAAAAATGTAACTACAGGCGATGGAAAGTAACTTTTGAAGATACTAATCCCAAAAGTAAGGGGGCTGACCTGACTAAAGACATGGCATCACTAACTGTTATACTTATTACTTTTATTACCATTTTTAAACTAAGGAGTTTTGTTTGTGTCTGTGCTTTCATATGCATGTTTAAAGTCCTAATATCTGCATTTGGTTTCAGAAAAAACAGGAGATAACATGGGACATAAGTTGGGCAGGTGCTAAATCATATTCAGTTTTATTTGTTTTAATAAGTTAGAAATTTATATGCACATTTTAAATGACTTTACTCCAAGACTTGACTGTTGAAAGACTTAAAAGGACTCTAAAATGACACTGTATCCCCGTCTTATCCAAGTGACGGTGGCTTTCCAACACAGTACTTAATATGTTCAGTGTCATTATAAATGTAAAGGGAAGTAGCCTGTCACAGGAAATGTGCTCCCTATGTAAATATCGGAAAT
This sequence comes from Acanthurus leucopareius, assembly GCA_029814765.1. Taxonomy (NCBI): domain Eukaryota; kingdom Metazoa; phylum Chordata; class Actinopteri; order Acanthuriformes; family Acanthuridae; genus Acanthurus; species Acanthurus leucopareius. The sequence goes on along the minus strand of JAQMCX010000028.1, from coordinate 4,484,615 downwards.
AAATACCTCTGGCTTGTCTCTCCTCAGACTCCCATATTTCCATTTCCAGAGAAGCTTTCAATTTGTAGGAAGAAAAGGCCAGTTTAAAAGTTCTAACTTAAATCTACATTAAAACTATCTTATGAGGTGGTTCATTTTTACCAAAGTAGAGTATAATCCAAACCTCCAGCACTCTGTTCAAACTGAAGTATGTCTGAACTTAAATACAGCTGGTGCCAAAGCATGCTGGTATTTAAGTCAGTGTGTAATTCATCAGCCAGTTCATGAAGAAAAGTTAGTAAACTAAGCAGGTTGCTTAGAAATTCCAGTATTTCTGGATTTAAGTTGGCCCTTAAAGTAATTTGTTCTACTTAAGGCCACACTTCAAATAAAAAAAGAGAGATCTGAGATTGCTCTTCAAAGACTAATGCGAGTTTTATCAAACAAAACATGCATAATAGGGTAGTTCGTATGAGGTAATGCAGCATATTATCCCACCAAGCAGCTACAGAAATAATCAGGATGTAAACAGTCATTATACATTTTTTACCCTGGTATCCCCATCCTCTTTCCTCCCATCCATATAGGATCCAAGAGTAGATTTAGAAAGTTAAACTTGTCCTCTAACCTTGTAACTTCTTCCATCAATGCCAGAGTCCAGACAGTGAGTCAGCAGAGGATCATCACTCTCTCCAGAGTGCGGAATTTAACTTTTTTGCTTAATTCTTTGAACCCTGAGAAAAAGAGGGGAATTCCTGAGATAATATCCCCTTTATAAAGCAGATTAAGTCAAAACGGCTGCAAACAACACAATGTGCGCATATTTGCACCTTTTTTGGTGTGAAAACTCCGAGAGTTGTGTTTCACCTCTCTGTCAGGTTGAAAGTTTCCAGACTGTTGCACCTGAAAACACACATAGCACACCATGAAGTACAGGTTTACATCTTAAGATGTTGGAGGTCAGAGGGAGGGATCTTTCCTTGGCTTCTGTTTTGGGACATGGACAGAAAACTGAAAAACAGTGTCTTGTTTCAGCTTTACAGTTAATGTTAAATTGAAGAGGGGGATGGGATTTCTACCCTTTATGTCAACCAGAGTAACACTGTGTTTGGTTGTTTCTTAATGTCAATCAAAATACCCTCCAAGACTCCTAAGGACCACAGTGAACCAGACTGTATTGTGAAACCTGAATCCTCCTTTCTCCTCCCTCAGGCCCATTCTGGCTTGATGCCATTACAGTAGAAACATGACCCTGAACACCCAAAGAGAAAAGGAGCCTCTAGCTCGTCGAGGCAGCACATCGATTCCTCCCACCAACTTCTACCAGCACCCATCCTTGACTCGAGACAGTCGGCTCCCCAGAAGCTCCCAGCCCGACGCTGAGCAGCCCCGTACCCAGCGCAGCCACCCTCCACTTGGACAGTCGGCATCCTACCACCCTGGTGACAAGTCACTCCACTATCGCCTCCAGTGGAGTTCAGACTCAGAGGACGACTCGCAGAGCGACTCAGACTGTGTTAACAGAGTAGTGTTGTTGGGCGACCATGGCGTCGGAAAGACCAGCCTTGCAGGAATCTTTGCAGGGATCACAGAGAAAGAAGAACACCAAGGAGGTGGGATGTTACCGATAGTTGTCTGACTTATATATGTAGTTAAACAGTTCATCTATAACCCAGATGCATTTTAGCTTAATTCAAACACTCGGGTGTTTTGCAGCCATCTTGGTCTGGTGGCTCATGGTGGATAATCTGAGCAAACTTTAGCAGCAGTGGTTTACTAACTAATACAGAGTAACAGCTATTCTTGTTTGCAGTTGTTGGTTTTCTTTCCACCCTATAATGGTGGTCTAAGGGGAAATAATTTTCTGACCTGCAGGAGGTTTTTTTTTGATTGAAACTAATAATTCGCCTCCTTTTTAACAGTTTGTCACTCCCATGCTTGCACAGTGAATATGAAGCTCTAGCCAGCAGCTTGGTAATTTGTCATAAACAAAATTTGCCTACAAGCACCTCTATAGCTTACCAATTAACGTCCTGTTTAACGTCCACAACCCTCATATATTGGATGGATCAAACAAAGGAGATATGTTTTAAATTTGGAGGCTGTGGTCAGTCTGGTGGGTGGATTTGTATTCAGCATACAGACATGAGAGTGATTCCTAAAATGTCAAACTTTTCCTTTTAGAGTCATGATCATGAGCGTATTGAATGAACACTCCAACGATTTTCCACATTAAAATCAGTTTTCTGGTCATGGTTCGTGCTGCTCTGGCCAGACTTCTGCTGCACAGATTTTATCTTACAGGCCAAATAACTTTATAGTAATAACAGACTGAATAACAATAGTGTCCTATTAGTGTTTTCTGTTAATGTCCCACTGTCGCTTTCGCTTTTTGCTGCAGATTTGTGTTCAGTGTCTGTCTCTGACATTGTTTTTGACAACACAACCTTGACTGACCTGACATCATTGATCAGCTTTTAAGTCACGTGTTGACTGGCCTGAGGCCATGATTGACAACCTTTATTGATCCATGATAGTCTGACATAGTGTTATGGGGCAGAGCCTTTTAAGTCAACTCTGCTCCATGGCTGCTTACAATCTCTGCTTTAGTTTTCTGATTTTATGGCTCTTGTTGTATCGTCAAAGTCCCGTTGCTGTTATTTGCTTGAAGTTATTCCGCCTCTGTTGGTTGTTATCAGGTATTAGGTGATGTGTCTAATACTTTTGTTTATGACAACATACCTGTAAAACTACAGACATCTCCATCACCCTCCGTGGGTGTTTAGTACGTACTGGTGTTAGCTTCAACTCATCTTAAACTGGATGATTAACATTGTGTCATTGTGTCTACTGAACTTTAGCATGTTAGCATGATGAAATTAGCACTTAGCTCAAAAAAATGTTGTAAAAAAATGCTGTACAACCTCACAGATCTGGACTGCAGGTTCTTGTTTTGTTAAGCGTTTGTGTTTAATGTCTGTTACAGAGGACACATATGAGCGAACACTCACAGTTGATGGAGAGGAAACCACACTAATCGTCATGGATACCTGGGAGAGCGACAAACTGGTACAGTGTGTGTTGTGTGTTTTTGTGTGTTCATGTGTGGTCAAGCATTACTGACACTGTAAGGACATAAATCAGTTTACACAGCTACATTATGTGTACTCGCCTCCTCAGGGCCTCTTTAGACACAATCCACCATGGGGATGATCACTGCAGGTTTGTGTTGAGGTGTGGGTGCGTTAACCTAAATGCAAATTAAGTTTATATTCCCCCTTCACAAGGTTGCTCTGTGCACCCTGATTGGCTGATCAGCTGATTGGCAGCCGTCACAGCCAGACTAATTAATGGGAGAACTTGCATTTTGGGTGCAGCACCTAAGTTGATCTGATTGGACCCTTATGGGGACAAAACACAAGTCCCCATAATGTAAATTGTTCAATTTTAGGGCAGGGTTTAGAGAAATGTTAATGTTAGGATAGAAGACAGGGTTAGACTACCAGTGGTCATGGTAAGGGTTAGTGGCTTCAATTAAAATCAGAAATTAATAACTTTATTGTGTTTGATGAAATTACAAACAAGAACGTACCACAAATATCAGACTGGTAATTCTAAATTAGCTCCTAAACTATGGATTGAAATTAAAATGTCCCTGTCTCTCTTCGCCCGTCAGGGAGTGGAGGGGAGTTCCTCGCAGGATGACTGTCTGAAGGTTGGGAGTGCTTATGTTATTGTTTACTCCGTCACTGATCGCTCCAGCTTTGACTCCGCTTCTGAGCTCCGTATCACGCTGCGACGCGCACGCCAGGCAGAAAACCTTCCCATAATTCTTGTGGGCAACAAGAGTGACCTAGTCCGGTCCAGAGAAGTGGCTGTGGAAGGTAGGAGTATATATAAATATATAGATGAATATCATATTAATAATTGATAAGTATTGACCAATGTATTTATGACAGTTTAATCTTCCTATGTGTTTTTATTTTTCCTAGAGGGCAGAGCGTGTGCAGTGGTGTTTGACTGCAAGTTCATAGAGACGTCGGCGTCTCTGCAGCACAATGTGACCGAGCTGTTTGAGGGCGTGGTCCGACAGATCCGCCTACGCCGAGATGGCAGCGAGGCTTTAAAGCGCCGACGTTCCATCTACAAACGCAAAGAAAGCATTACCCAGAAAGCTCGGCGCTTCCTGGACCGACTGGTGGCACGCAACAACCAGCGCATGGCGGTCAAAGTACGGTCCAAGAGCTGTCACGACCTGGCTGTCCTCTGAAGACACCTTTTTCTTCCAGGAGCGTCAAGCTGGACCTTCTTTGACTTGTTGAAGTTCTCTCTGGTTGTGATGTTGAGGAAGACATTTTCTGCTGCAATTTTTACGCTCCGCAGGTTGACGATGAAATGTGATTGGAGCAAAAAAAGTCACAAACTGAGTCGGTGGACAGTTACTTGCTGTACGTGATCTCTGTGATCGATGTGACAAACTCATTTTCCTCTGATGGTTTAATCTCAAAATATTCCTCCAGATGACCAGAATAATGAAAAAAAAAGAGACTGGCTGTTAAAAGATCATCACCATAGGGTTAAAGGTTGAGTGGCTGTTCAGTTGTGTGTGTGTGTGCGTGTGTGTGTGTTTGTGTGTTTGAACAGATGACTGATGTCCTCCAGTGTTATTGTGTCCACTTTACAATTCTCCTGAGGTTTCTACTGTTTTCAGTTCAACACTGCAAAATAAAGTCTTAAAGGAACAGACCGCTCAAAATCATGTTTTACAGACATCAAATACAGACGATCTCCATTATGACATAAAAATTAATTAAATATAAATTAATTTTTAGTTCTTTTTTAGTTTATTTTCTTTTGCATATTGTATTGTGTTTTTGTATTTATTATTTGCAACTGTCTTCAGAGTAAAATCTTCCTCCAGTCAGTTTTTGTCCAATCATAGTTTATTAATCGTAACAAGGCACCGCAAACAGTCTAGTTTGCAATCTTTCTCCTTTTTTTATCCAGTTCCAAATGAAAGAGTTTATTTGTTTTAACACAATATGCTAACATTACAAGGTTTAGCTGTTAGCCAAACGCGGCAGCTTTACTTAAATGTAGCTTTACTTCCAAAATCAAGAGTCACCAATTTTTTTTTTTTAACTATTTAGGCTGTAAATTGAGGCCATTTATGCTGATTGTTAACCAGACTGCCTTCTAATTATACTTTCATGATGTTTAAGATGATTCCGCTACAGGTGTCTTTTAAGAAAATTTATATTAATTGGCAAGAAATTGGAAGCAGCTTTTATTAACTTTTGAATGAAATGAAGGATGCATTTTTTTCAAAATTGCCAGCAATTTCTACAGTTTTTCTATTTTTATTTTCAAATTTCCTACGAGGGGGCTAGACTAATAAGTGCTAGCAAAAAGTAAATTGTTCTATATTCATTTTAGATCATTTCATTTTAAATATATTCTTAATTTCATCCATCTTTAGCATTTTGTTGTATAATTTATAATATCATTTTTGTTATGCTAAGACAAAAAAGTGGAGGAATTTTCTTTTTTGTTTAATTTAAAATGGCTAATTAAATTTTCTTTTGTTTTGTTTTTTTTCAGTTGTAATATCTTTCTTGCAGGAGCTGCTGGACTCAAACCCCAATGTGTTCACTTCACATAAACAAACTCACAGATCACCACACCAGCCCCAAGGCCTCCTGGATGTTTACTGTTGCCATGGTGACCTGTGGTCTGTTAGCCACATTGGAAGAAGAGGCCGTTAACCGAGCGGTCGTCATGAAGACAGGGTTGCATGCTGACACCTCTTCGGGGTTGACAGAAAACAGGCTGAATGTTTGGCTGATGGATGGGACTTTGTCTTTTAACGGTATTTTTTTTTGCCCTGAGTTTAGCCTCTGAGGCGGCATGCGATCCCTGAAGGACACCATACACGGTCTGATTAGGTTTATATTTAACACTGACCCTAATATAAGACAAGGTTTGGAAGTAACATGTTGACCAAGAGTCTACTGCCATGCTAGTTGCTCTGTGAGGCTGTATTTAGGCACAGCAGTACATGGAGCTAAATGCTAACGTCAGCATACTAACAATGCTAACAATAACAATGCTAACACGCTAATCATAAGTAGCTAATGCACACCGTGTTCCCCCCACTAGTTTAGCAAGTTTGCATGCTAATTTACGAGAAACAAAAAAGAAACCAAAGGTGATGGGGATGTCATTTATTTTGCAAGTATTAAGTCACAAACAAAAGTAATGGGAAAATTAAAATTAAAATAGTGCTAGATAGAGAGTTATGGCAGATATGGGAGACATGAATATTCTCAATAAATTTGATGGTAGTCCATCTAATATTTGTGTTCAGTCAAAGCCACGAATGTGTACCCATTGGTGTTGTTGAAAAAGTCAGGAGATCATTGAAGGAATCAAACCTTTATTCTGAAAAAAAGTAAACAGGAATGAAGCTGAGCTGCTGTGAAAAACCAAAAAAAAAGTTCAAATCAGCAACAGAAACTAACCTGAAAATGTCATCCAGCAGACTTGTTGTCCAAGTTTTTACAGATATCCTATCCGTTTATTGATCGGACATTTTTGGTGACACACAAACCCAGATGAAACACGAACACACACACAATTTTATCACTATCCATTCATATAATGCATTCCCCAGCCCCTTGCCCAGTAATTAACTATCCAAAGTGAATGCGTACCCCCAACCTAAATCTAGCCCCTAGTTTTAACCCTATAAGCCCCTGTAACAGGAGGTCCCTGTGGCTGACAGAAAGTCCCCACCTAGACATTAAAACAAACGGCCAAACTCACACACACATACACACACTCAGTGGTTGTACAAGGACAGTAGATGGAGGAGGAGGGTTTAACATTGATTTGATGAGGGTAATGGAAAAAATGCATGACTCCGCTCAACCCGGATGACACACACACACACACACACACGCACACACACACAAATGTGTAAACATCCTCTGAGTGGAGGAGGACCAGAGCCTCAAAGCTGTGAGTTTGGTTCCCTCCTGAATCTGTTAGGAATCAAAACAGAAATTTCTCCTGATCGTTTCCTCTTGTTCTGTTCTTTAATTTTCAGCAGTGAAGATGAAGTTTCAGCATTTGCACGTTTGGCTTATTTTGTTGAAAATCAGCCAGTGAGCAGCTCTGGTTTCATGCAGGTCATTAGCTCATGGCTAAGCAGTACTGTTGCACGTAGACCTCTGCAGCAGTGCTGACGTGGAGAGTATCATTTGTGCTTGACTGATAAGGTTAAGGCTGTTCAAGTGTCAAAGAGCTGGAAAATTGGCTGCAAAACTGGTAGATAAGAATAAATGAAAATATTAATGCCAATACAATTGATTAGTCTTATTTAAAATCATAAGAATTCACTTCGAAGTGGCCAAATTTGGATAATCAAATAGTTATCTCTCAGTCAATATTACGGTGGTGTTTACTTCTCTTTGTTAATCAGTGAAAAATGATGTGATTATGAACCAGACCAGAACCGAAAGACAACAATGGGTCCATTAGTTCATGCTAGCAGTCGTCATGTGCCTAACCTCAAGGCTAATGGGAGTTTTATCTCAAGATAAGATATTGCAAAGTAAGTTTTTTTCTTTCAGTACATAAATAACATACACAGAATTGTCAGACAACAGTAAATAAAAGGCTAAATAAAACTCTCTCCTCCTCTCAATGACATCAACACTGTGCTCAGAAACAGAGAGCCTCAGGCCGAGTGAGAGAAACACTCTGTGGTGTATGTGTGTTTGAACACCGTCACTGTCCTGAACATTATTCTGAAGGACCTTTTAAACATTTCACCCCCTTTGAGGCTCATTTGATTTGCAGAGACAGAACAGAGAACACAGAAAATAAAACATCAGCCTTTGTTTATTTAAACTGCACTGTTTCCTCTCTGTCTGCTTTTGGTTCAGTGTAAAAACTTCAGTACTGTAACTCTGCCTCTTTATTCTCTCTCTCTCTATCTATCTTTGTTGCACACACACACACGCACACACACACAAGGAGACAAGAACTATAGGAATGTAAACTGAAGATGCTGCCAGCAGTTTGCATTAAAGTGTGTGAGACTCTGGCTCCCCCTGCTGGCTGGACACTTTTACTGCAGACATTACAGCAGCTGCAAGAAACCTTGATGATATATGAGAAATCCAAACAATGAAAATGAAAAATATCTTTAAAAAACAAGAGTTCAGTAAACATGTTATATTACATTCGTTTAATACACCATCTCAAGGAAAAAGATGGGAAATCTGATCCTTAAAAGTTTTGGAGCAAAGTCCTGATTATTTAACTCACATGAGCCTTAAAATTTGTTTTTTGTTTTGTCTTTTATTTTTTGTCATATTTGGTTTATAATTTTAATCCTCCAAAACTGCTTCTTTTCTTCTATGATTTAATAAAAAATATAAAGCCTTAAAGTCACATATTACTATGTTGCTAAATGTCTTGGTCAAACTGTTTGAGGTTTGTTTTAATAAGTTTAAATAAAGAAAAATGAAGTGATTGCAACCTTTGAAACTATTTAAACTATTACTGTTTCACTTCTGCCATATTCCTCAAGTAGATCCCATAAATCCATCACACTGGGCCTCTAAATTAACTCGTGATTTTATTGGCTGTAAAGTTTTCATAAAGCTTATTCCATCCAACCGAAAGTCAATACCTAAAATTTGTATGAAAAATAAAAATAATCATAAATTAATGACTTTTTTTTTATCTTTTTGAGGCTGAAACCAGGAACTTTTGTACATAAAGTACAAGACTGTCAAAAGAGTTTACAATAAATTTAATTTAAAAAACTATAAGCCCTTCATTTGTTTTGCATGTAAAAAAAAACATAATCTCTTAGGCTGTAAGATAAATATCGTAATGTATAAAGATAAGTGAAGTACAAATATCTGAAATGTGTAACCAACAGTGGGCTACTTGAATAAAAGTATTTAGTTACTCTCCACCACTGTGCCTTGCCAACTGTAATTCCTCGCTGGATAAACGATACCGCACCGCAGGCGTGAGAGAGATGAAGATGAAGGACCCCTGAGAAATAGTTTGTCTGGTGCTTGTGTGGGAAATGTCAGCCCGAAGCCTCAGCTGTCGCCTCGAGGAGGTGGATAGCTGGTGGAGAACCTCTCCAACAGTTGTCTGATATCATCTCGTGTAGAAAAACGCCCACTGAATTCGATAGAGTGGATGGATTCAAAAGTCTAGACCCCCACAGACCTGAAAGAACATGCCCGACTCTGCAGGTCTGGAAACTAAATGCCTTGGTGCAACAAACCGCCCACATGAACTTTAGGCAGTGACGTAGTCCCCTCAAGGGTGTGTAGACGAGAATTTGTTTCAGGTAGAAACAATCTTTTATATTAGCTATGTAATAAATTGCACTATTACAAAAGCAAACAGAGGTGTGAGAGATATCCGGGTGAAAAATAAAAGGGAAGGGGGTGATTAACGTGAGTAAACAGCTTTTTCTTTGCCTTTGGGCCTCTTGAAAAAAAAAAGATAAGAATAAAAACAATAAGTGAATTAATCCAGCCCTGCCCACTCACAGTACATAAGTAAACAGAAGAGATCAGATGCAGACTTTATTCCAACAAAAATAAAACACTTGAAACAACTTTAAACCCTCAATAAAAAGTGATGCTCTTTTTGAGCTCATTGATTCACCCAGCAGACCTGCAACCATGTGTTTTAAAGCTCTAGGATAAAATCCTTTAAATCCTGCGCAGACAATCCAATGAACTCGGAGACCTCCAACATGGCTGCCCGCCGGGAAAAGAGGGAAGTGGGTTTACGCGAAATGACATCAGCTTTCATGCTTGACAGCGCAGCTGGTTCCTCTCGACCTGAGAAACATTTACCTTCAGGACACGCAAACTGCCTGAACATGTCGGACACAGAAAAAGCAGCCTCGGGCTTGTTGGGTTGACATTTTACTAAATACACATGTCCTCTGTCAACCCCACCATGAAGAAAAGGGCTGCAGACATGCTGTTCAAATCCTCCATGTTTCCCCCTTTTTTTTGTGCATTTCTTTTTCAAACAACTGTTCAATTAAAAGCGCGAGAAAATGCTAATTAAATCCTGTAATGATCAGTTTGTGTTATTTTGTCCACCCTCTGTGTACTTTCCCGCATGTTACCTGCTCAGCTCTATAATCTGTTCCACATGGGGCGTCGCCCACATTCCTGCAGGAATCGGGAAAGTTGGTTGAGCAAAAACCAGGCTGGCACCGGAGGCGGTGCCCGTGCCCTTCAAAATAAAACACCGCAGTAATTTAAAGCGTTGACAAACTTTTGCATATGTATAGTGGCTTGATTCAGCCAACAGTAATTATTATTATTATTATTATTATTATTATTATTATTATTATTATTGTTGTTGTTGTTGTTGTTGTTATTGTTGTTATTATTATTACTACTATTATTGTTGTTGTTTTTATTATTTTTATTATAACAATGATTATTATAGCTTTTATTATTATATAACTATGTTCACACTGTGTAACCAAGACAAGAGAAACATTTTTCCATGATTTGAGCGAAAACAGACACTTAGAACACACCGAACTTCAACTAAAACCAAAGGAAAACAATGAAATGATTCTGATATAATTAACATGCACTTGTCTGCAGACAGAGGGACACAGTAAAAAGATGTTAAATCGATTAAGTTATACCTCCTGGTGTGCAAGAATTGGCATGCTGAAGCTTATTCCAGCATCACATGGTGCACCTATGGACTGAGTAGACATTCATGTATCTCCAGCTCATTGAGTTTGCATGGACTTGCATGTCTGCTTGTAATTTAAGAACATTTTAAACGATACCCTGTACTTTCATTCATGCGCAGCATGAACCCAGCTCCATTTCAAAGTTATCTTTTAAATATAGGCCTATGGTATCCTATATAGGCCTATTTGTAGCATGGATCAATTGCATCGCGTATCTGAGACATCCTGGGTGTAAGAACCTCACGTTGTATTATTAACAGTATCATCTAATTGGTGGACTATATATGAACTGAAAAGTCTTGAGTCAATCGGCTCTTATTTTGTAGTTTTAACCGGAAGCTGCGTGTTGTATTATCTCTGCACAGACGTCTGCAGCAGCGAGGCAGCGGCGCTGTCTGAAAGTAACGGGTAGCTCGTCTATACTGTGTTATCAATACCGAGCAGATCAATAAAACAGCGGCAGGATGAACAGCGCAGGTAAGGACTGACACGCACGACAACACGCGACATGATATGGGTCACCAAAATGACCGCAACACCACGCAGCTGCTGCGGGACATTCAAGCTGACATGCACGCGAATACACGCCTACAAGAAAAAAACCCCCAAAATGTCCTGTAAACATTTTATGAGAGCAGAAAATGTTTTCACACAACTCCAAAGAGGTTTGGTTCAGTTTAGTTTTGTGTAGTTTCTTTTCTTTAAATCCGATTAAACGTCGTTTGGTGCAACAGTTTTTTATTCAGACCTGCTCTGCTGGTTTGAACTTGACCTTTGATTTCTTAAACGTGTATTTTCTAGGAGTTGAAACAAGTTTTAAAAACGACTGACGACTGTTAATATGAGGATTTAACCAGATTAATTAACTAAAATCAGTATATTAAATCAACTTAATTCAATAGCAAACCAGCAAACTTACAATAAAAGTGACGCTATGACCCTTTTTCACTTAAATCTTAGCTCTGGATTAATTAAACTTTTAAAATAAAGAGCTCCAAACAGTAAGCTTAGATATATTGCATTTGTAATTTATTTTTCTGTGTGATTTCTTTGTTTTTTTATGGTTATTTGTGCTACGGATTAATTGTGTGATATTGCTATTGATCCGTCGAAGTGATCAAAGTTCGTTTGGTGGCACGCGATCCATTATTAAGTCCTATTCTTTATCCCAGACTCTGTTATGAATGACTGCGCAGAGGGCTGGTGGGCCCAAACTGGCCTACAGCCAAAGAGAGGAAAAAAAATCAGACATTAAAAAAATAAAAAAGGAACAATAAGAAGAAGATATTTAGCCGATAGGAAGTGACAGAACAAAAGAACATAATACTCTCCTCCAATGCGGAACAATAACAAGAAATCAGACTTCGTGATTGATAAATAATGATCTTCTCCTTCCCTCCTGTATTGCCTCTTTTCCTTTCGTACCTTTTTACTTAATGCCACATTTTTTCTCTACTTCCACCCCCGCAACTCTGCCTCTTTCTTCTTCCTAGATATCTTTTTCTCCGAATCTGTTCTCCTTATTTCCTACTGCTCCATCCTCCTCCTCCTCCTCCTCTCCTCTATCACTTTTTCTTATTTTCCTTCTCAATCCGTCACTGTCTTCTCTCCTTTTCTACCTCCTCTGTCTCCTCTTTCCCTTTACTTTTATACCTTTTGTTCCCATCTGTCTCCTCTTTTCCTTTACTTTATTTTCTTCTAATCAACCACTTCCCCTTCTTCTCCTCCTCCCTTTTTATTAATTTTTCATCACCTCCTTTCCCCACATGCTTTCTGTATCTCATCCCCTCCTTCTCCAACTCCTCTTCTCCTTTTGTACATCGTCCATCAGCTCATCACCACTTTCTCTGCCTGTCTTATCTGCCTCTCTCCTGTTTCTGCAAAGGCTGGCTGTTTTCCCCTGTTTATAGTCTTTTGTGCTAAGCTAAGCTAAGCTAACCACCCACTGAGTCAAGCTTTGTATTTACTGTGCAGATCTGAAAATGGTGTCAATCTTCTCATCAGATATGATAAAAAAGAGAATAAATGTTTCTTTTTTCTCAAGATGTCAGACTTTCCATGCTCGATAAAGTTGATGGTTCTCTTCAGTTTTATTCGTGTCCTGAACTTTGAAGTTTTTTGAGCAGTAAAAGCTATAAATAAACTGTTTCCTGTTGTTTATCCCAGCTGTGTATCCCCCCGTCGCCGCCCCTGCAGCCAACATGTTCGGAAACGTTCCTGGTTATGAGGGGATCGGAGGAGGTGAGATGAATCCAACCTGCATCTTCTTACACGACATTCATGTTGTTGCAACAGCTGAAAATCTTTTATCGATGTTTCTGCAGGAGGATATCTGCCCCCTCCAATGCCAGTGGAGCCTACAGCCCCGCCCCAGCCCGGCCCCGCCCCCGACGACTGGAGGTAAGACCTCAACACCTGAGAGGGGCGGGGCTTGTGACAAGTTGTCAGTCTCCACGGTTTAACTGTTTGTGTGATTTGTGTGTGTGTGTGTGTGTATGTGTGTGTGTTTTGCAGCATCCCATCTCTGGCAGAGGACGTGGCTCGTGATGCGTTCAAGAGCTATGCGTCAGCTCAGTGCTGCTACAGTAAAGGTCCTGCTGAGGATGGTGTCATCACCAAGATGGAGCCGTTCAACACCTACAGGGTGATCTGATGTTTACAGTCTCTTACAATAGAAATGTCCAAATCTTGCATGCTAGACCTCCCAGGATGCTCTAATATTGATCACCGATTGGTCTCTTTTCAGTTGGAGTGTATTTGTGTGTTCAGTTACTTTGTTAGACTCTGACTTGTTTGTTTTTACTCAAGAAAAATAAAAAACTCGTTCATCCAAAGATAACCTTAAATCATCAGGTTGTCATCAAAAGAAGAAATCTAAACTTTATGATTATATATTATATCTTCACTTTTAATATAATATTGTTGTTATTGTTTTTATGTTAAAAAATGTTGTCTTTTGATGCTAAAATGTTATTAACACTTCACATGTAGTATTTGTTAGTTTGTTTGTTTGTTTGTTTGTGATTATGTTAAGGTATCTTTTCTGTTTTGTAGTATCGGCTGGAGACGTTCACCGAGTCCAGGTCAACTGATTGGGCCCAAAAACCTCATGAAGGTACACACACACACACACACACACACACACACACACACACACACACACACACACACACACACACACACACACAC